>OX359247.1:12104625-12524426 GCA_947179485.1 Allacma fusca | reverse complement strand
AAAATTCATATAATAACATTCTCCGTTTTGTACTAATTGGTTTCCCTTAAATTTCTCTACTAAAGATTGTTACAATTAGTTCCTGCATCATTAAATGCAAAAAATACTGAAATATTGCGGCTAAGTTTTAAAACTTTGGTAACTGTTCAACGGTTATAGAGATTTGGATACCACCTCATTTCATTTATTATGCCTTTCTATTGAGACAATTTTATACCATCCAAATAGAAAACATTCTTTCAAATCCCGTTCATTTATAAATAATACCTGCTTTTCAGTAAGTAGCTCCGTGCTATATTCTTCAAGACTATTATTAACATTAATAAATAACCATTTTCACAAGCTAGCACGTATGATAAAAAAGATCCGTCCATGAAGTGGACCGTATTTCATTATCTACATATTTAAAATTGAAATGTCGCACAATACAAGTCATGGCCCATGTTGACGGTACTCATCATTAATATTGTCTAAATTTCCTACTATGGAATTAGGAGTAAATTTTCTCAAGGAATCTCTACGTAGAATGGTGTGTGCAAATGATGATATCCATTTGTTAAAATATTCCCTGCATTCTGGATCAAATATTTCAAATATGTGCTGCAAATTAATAATTATTATTATTACCTCGGAAATCCGCCTTATTTGAATTAAACTGAAGAATCAATTGAGAGTTTAGGCATTCGGCAAAAACATTTCCGATCTCCGCTAGTGCAATGTTTTTATGCATATTTATATAAACCTGGCACATAGTAAATACTTTACGTGAGGGGTACATTTATCAAACATTATTTATTGGTACTTCATTACAATTTGAACTTTATATGAACAAGTATTTTTATGATGTTTAAATCTTACGTATTTTCTAAACCAGATAATACATAAGGTACAAATAAATTGTCTGTATGAGTTATCTATGTCTTCGAGCCATATGCGTATATCAATTTCTTCCCTATTCCAAAGCCCTAAATTACGTAAATTAAACATGTTGTGTCGTTAACAGTTAATGAATTTTTACGTACCTTTATCACGATCCATTTGAATATTTGGGCGTAGCCAGTCATTATTACTATTTTCACCTATTAGAAACCAGGTACATGATTTTCATGAATCTGACATTGCACACCGGTTTAGTTAAAGATGTTTTCGCCCTCCTAAATTAACAAAAGGGAATTGATCAATACCAGACACATGCTCACATAATGATGTAGGCACTGCACAATTGGTATACAATTTCTTGCTAAAGCACGCAGGATTCTCATAATAGGGCTTACAGGAAGTGGGTCAACGATGATCAGGCTATACGATAATCACGTGAGCACGGACAAGATCCATTATCACAAGGTCGTCCACAACCACAGTGGTAAACATTATCATCGCTATCATAAAAAGACGTAACAATTTGTAAATGCGACTGAAATGGTTGGCAAACTTCGTTAATGTATGCATAAATTAGATTTAATGAATAATTATTTTTTACATTCGTCATATTTTATTTGAGGTATAACTAAAGCATATATTAGTTATTTTTCCTTCCAACGGACATTTTTGACATTTTGCAGGTATTTTTGGCACCATTGGGAGTCATCTTAGACAACATACGCTGAATCAGGTCTTAAGATTTAGTAAAACATTCCCCAACTGCCTCACAATATACACATCTTGAAGTCATTTATTTATAAGCTATAAAATATAAATCAGTTGAGGTATTGAAATTTCTTCAATGTTCTCCCACACAACAAAGCTTAAGTAGAGTTAGTTTGTTAGCGTCCAACCCGTCGTCGTCATATGGACGACCAAAAAATTAAATTTCTAGTTTAAAACTTGGATGTACTGTTGAAAAATGCAAGAAATCTTCAGTTTGTTAACCAATATCAATATAATAATCTGGAGTGACATGTTCCATTGACGGTCAGCATCTTTCTTTATACAACAAGAAGACTGACAATATGGATGCTTCCACGTTTTACCAGTATCATTGGTATAGCCAAACCCACCACTGTAAACACAGTATGCTATATCTTTACTCTGCGCAACGTAATACAGCTGTGCCATACTGAAATCTTTGGCTATTATGCGTATAATCATCCCTCTAATTATCACAGCCGATATTGTAATAAGCCAAACAAGTTTTAAATGAATTTACGGGATACGCCAACTCCGTTGTTGCCGGAAATTATCGAAGAAAACGCCATGATTAGCGTTTCTTTCGGAGCATCTAGATTATTTACAACAAAGTGTGGCAAATAGTTTTGGCACATCGTGAAAGATTTAGCTGGATCATAGGGTATAATAGCATTAAAACCTTTAAATTCGAGCTGCCCACATATACCAAAAGTAGCCAAACACTTTGAAATTGCGCAGAAACGTTGGATGGTATTCCTTCGGAAACGCTTGGCACTCATATTCCAGCAATATTGCAGCCATTTGTTCCATCAGTTCATAAACAAGTCGTTTCCGGGACCAATACCATCTTGCATCTTCCTCATGTTTATAGCTAACCCTCAAATCATAGATTTTCTTAACTTGATGGTAAGCATTAGGGAGTCTTCTTTTCTTGAACTGTTTCCTCAATCTTGGAATGAAATGTCTGTAAGTCTCCTTTCCACACACGTTTTTTCGATTACGCTGTGTCAGGGTCTGAGATGCTTTATATCACAAGTATGTCGATACTGTGGTCAAGTCATCGGCTGATGATTTCCGAATAAACCATAACCCCCACAATAAACACAGTGCGCAGTGCATCCAGCTTGCCCCACTTAATATTTTTGAGGCATATCTTTGTCTTTACGATCTGTATAGGGCTTTACATTACAGAAATGATCGTTATACCAGTTCGCACTAAATGCTTTCAACCACTATGCAAGATCCATTGTGGAAACTTCAGAAGTTCCGTAACTAATAATTATTAGGTGGTGATAAATGATTTAGTAGAAACTGTGGGAACATTTTACGATAGTTCCTATAGTTCCAATAGTTGTGGGATTTGCCCTTGTGCCTTCTGAACCAATGAACGTTAGTTCTCCAGGCTCGTCTTGGAAACTCGAATTACATACAATTGCAGAAAAGCGACAGCTGTAGTTTTTTGAGTGTTTTTGACATACTGAATTAAAATATAATTTATATATATTGATAGGAGAACTAAAATTTAGACATTTTCAAACAAAATTTCTCAAATAGAAAATATTTCCTGCATGTGGAAATGAGCAAAACTTTAGTGAGCTCAAAAGTGTGCGATCTTATTTAAACGCCCATGCTGTAGGTATAGTCAAACCTGGGAGTGCTAATCCTTGTGTGACCTCGAGTTCAGAAGTTAGTGCTGGGTCTTCTACTCTACCGACAAAGAAGTAGAAAAAGACTAGCAAATCAAATCGAAATAAATAAGTCAAAAAGAGTAGAAATAGAATAGAGGTAACACTAACATTCCTACAGTAGAAGTAAATAGAAACCGAATATTGAAATAAGCAAGAAGAGTGACAGTATTTAACTGTCAAGCCAACATCCTGTGTCGGAAACCTACATTAGAAATAGAATAGACGGGCAATAGAATAGAAGCGCTTTGGTGTTTATTTTAAATACTTAAATTAAGCATTGCTTTGTACCTAATACAAGTAGCGATAGGTGGCACTATGATTCCATTCTAACTCGAAAGAATAGAAGAATAGTTAGTATTACGGCAGGAAAACTAAAAACAGAAGTAGAATCGAAATTATTAGTAAAAGTGTAGTAGTATAATGCACGGAAACAAACAATTCTGGAAAATCGAATAGAATTAATAAAACCAGCACCGCGCAGCCAGCTATATTGCAGGCTCAGCGAGGTAAATGTAAATATGTTAGGTAGTTAATATTTGCATGCAATAGCTATAGCTGCACAACCCTAGTAAAAGTGTAAACTAACTAACGTACGGTAAAGTGATTTTTTAAAATTCAATTTTGCTTTAATAATAAAATTGGTTTAAATAACTCTTTTGATTTGCTTGGTGTTGGACGGCTACTCGTGGCAATGTCACCACCCTTGGAACTGTATGTTGCTTTACTATTTTTTTAAATTTTTTTAAAAATAATTACAATAATTTATTTAGCTCGCTATTGTTGGCTCAATGTCAGAATGGCAAAAAATGTAAAAATAGCAAATAGTTGCATGCAATAGCTGTTGTGAAGTTATAATCTTCGAATTTTTATTTTAATTAATGAAAAACAATTGTTTTTTAATTAATTTCGAAGTATTAATAATTATTTTTAGCATCCTTCTTTTTCATTCGAATGAAATTTTTATGGATAATATTGTAATTGAATTATATTAATTTTATTGTTTTTAAAAATATCTTTTATTAATAAGCTTATAAATATGGAGTGAGAATGTATGTCATTCGGATGTGTCGCTCTAGGGTCTACAAGCCAATAAGCAAGCTGAATCTAAATTAAAAATTAGTACAAAAAGGAAAAAACACATTGTTAAAAAATCGCAATAAATATAAAAAACATCTGCGCAAAACAGTACAAAAATCCGTGCACTGAACTGGTTTGAGCAAACTTTGTTTGCATGTGCAGGAAAGTGAAACTTATATTTAAAGATTTTCAGTAGGGTAGGGAAATAGTTGGATTGTTATCTGTACAGGACGCATGTCCAGACGTCAATCCGTTGGAAAGATATAACAAATGCAAGATTTTTTGATAATTGTACCCAGAAAATAATTTTCTGATGGCAAACGGTTGACCCTGAGTCACGGAAGATACAAAAGGCACATCTAGAATGCATGATTGATTTTGTGGATAAGTCCCATGTCCGCATGTCACTCGGTTGTTCAGTTGTGCGACTCACAAATATTTGTAGACGGATGGACGTACCAAACATACTCGTCTATAAGAAAGTTTCACTTCCTAAAAAGTAAAAGAGCATATTGTAAAAAAGCACAAAAATAAAAACTACTAATTAGAAACTACTACAATTACGATATAAATACGAATTAAAACTACTATAAGCTCTACTAATTTCAAAGAGTGGGCAGTCTTCGTCTTCGCCTTGGTGTAATCCGGATTTGAGATTCAAATTTACGCGCGCTTTAAAAATAAATTATTAAACATTTATTTTTTTAAATAAATTATTAAAGCATTATACAGTAGCAATGGCGGCGACATTGTCACGGATAGCCATCAACGACCAAGACGGCCCACTCTTTCAAATTAGAAGAGAACGAGCATTCCACAGCCAGCATTTGCTGGCTCAGAAAGGCAGATGTAAATAGGAAATGCAGTAAGTAGTTAAATGCAATAGCTAGCTGCACATAGCTATGGTCGTCTGTACAGCTAGAGCGCGCGAATATTTGAATCTTACAATCACGGTCACGGTCACTGTCGCGGACACTATCCACTCGCTCGAATTAGAAGAGAGGATGAGCACTAAACAGCCAGCATTTGCTGGCTAAGAAAGGCAAATGTAAATAGGGAAGACAGTAAATAGTTGTATGCAATAGCTAGCTGCACATACCTATGTTCGTAGATACAGCTAGAGCGGGCGAATATTTGAATCTTACCATTACGGAGGCGGAGACTATCCACTCGTTCAGCTTAGAAAAGATGATTATTTTCAAACAAATTTAAAAAATAAACTATTAAAGCATTATACAGTGGCAAGGGCGTCGACATTGTCACGGTCAGCCGTCCCGGGACCTCGCGACGTGAGACCTTTGGTATTTCTTAATAATTACTACCATTTAACGTAAGCTTTGTTGTGACGATTAAAAATTCTCAAGGATAAAGTTTGGGTACAGTTGATATTTATCTATCGAAGCCAAACTTTTTTACATGTTCAACTGTATGTTGCATAAAAATCAATATTATCAAAAATAAATACTAAGATCATTGTAAATGACATTGCAGAATGGTGAAGGAATCTACACAAGTAATTGTGTATTTAAAAAAGTTGTAATCAATTATTATAGATTATAATCATACGAAATTGTATTTCAGAATCAAATATCGTTGTTTAAAAAACATTCGATAAAAAATCATTTCATTTTAGAATTTTAATACTAGCGGATCAAGCCGTTATACTGTGTTGGTGTTGTTATTGGGGAATGGGGGTTATCTACGGACGCAGGATGTGGATTGATCCGCTCAAAGAGAATCTTATATTCCCTAAAGTTTTAACAGGAAGGGGATACCATTTTTCTTCCCCAAATTACACTAATTTCAAATGAGAGTGAATACCCGTTTGTTTTATAGGAAAGTAGGTATTTGGTTATCAAACCCGTTTTTACTCATGGTAAGATATGTGTAGCATTTGTTTAGAGCCACTTCTTAATATAATGTAAAAGAATATGTCGACAAAACTGAGGATCAGGGGGAACTATAGGGTGAATGTAATGGTACTTATAGAGTTAATTATGTGGAGCCCAAATTATTATAAACTTTGCAGAGCTACGTATAGAAGGAAAGTCAAAGTAAAAATTGTCGACACTGAGCATCAAGGCAAAATACTAGATGACAGAAATGAAACTTTTACAACAAATATTGTTTTAAGGAAGTTTTTAATCGTTAAATTTATTGATTTGCAAAAATGTATGCGGGTTCAACTCCAAGCCGCAGCCTAGGGATCAAACATGGGACATGTGCAGGGCCTTAGTGTGAAGTTCCCCAGTGCGCTCAACCATGATTTTTTCACGTGTTTATCGATTCTTAGCATTTTAATTGGCTTTTATTCTGCTACATGTTTAGACTATTATCACGCAGGTTTTAACGTGTTACAACAACCCAAGACGTCAAGCAAATTTCCCTGCGGAGCAGGGCTTTTTCTAGTTTTTAATATTCATTCAAAAAAGCGCGCGTAAATTTGAATCTCAAACCCGCATTACTACAAGACTAAGACGGCCCACTCTTTCAATTTAGTAGAGAGGATTTACACTCACAATTTAAGGATAGAGTAGAATATCTTAGCTGAGATACAAACGCCCAGCACTGTCACAAGGGGTATATATACATCATATACACACACACATATATATATATACATATATATACATATATATATAAACATATATTCATACATTGTGAAATCGAGGTCATGACGGGAATTAGCACCCCCAAGGTCACCTATACCTACAGCATGGGGCGTTTCAGGCCGCATGGGCATACACGGTATACCTACTCCCCTGCACTGCTCTGGATTCATTATTCAATTTTGTAATAACAATAAGAATAGAACGAGCAACTCAGAGGGAACACTTTCAACTCAGCATCCAGACTACATATGTATACAGTCTCAACATAAGAACTCTGCTAAAAGCATACAAGTAGGTATACAATAACAATGACCAGACAGGTAATCACATTGCTTGTGAGAACGAGCCGCCACCATTACTGATTTGTATGCTCGGAGAAAACGTTCTCACAGTGCAGTAGTTTCACAGTAATTAATCCCACAATCCACAACGCCCTCCTTCCAACCCAACTCAATCCCATGAAGTATTTTCTAAAAATATTAACAAATGTGAAAGTTTTGCGTGATGATAGCCCTAACAATGACAAGTTTATGTTCTGATGCAGATAGCTTTGTGTAATTTGTTATTGTTTCCCTTAAAAAAAACAGGGTCGCCATCAGAGCTCACACTTTCCTACAACAAATGTGATAAAACAAATTTTCGGATTTACGCCCATCAACTACGATAGAGTAAATCCCTGCGTCAATCCAGAGCCAAACGGTATAGTCCAAGCTCCTGTAATCATAATTTACCAGTGGTCCGATCCGTCCAGATACACTGTACTCCTTATCGCCATTGAATCCATGTATAATCTTTGAAGAGGATAAATGATCTACATGCCCAGCTTTTGTACAGCATGTGATCATTTTGCTTCTTTAGCAATAATTGTATTATGTAATTATTATAGTAAAAACACCCAAAAAAAACAAATCAGTAGATTGGTAACTCAAAACTCAATAAAAACCTTTACTCTATCCCCTGAGGAGCTGGAAATCCCTGGATTAAACCCTACCATTAATATACAAGTCTCCACTGGATCCAGTCCAGGGTCGATACAAAATTTAATACAATTTAAATTCATTTTGTAAAAACATTTTTACGCCATTCCAAGTGCGAATTTAGAAATTGTCCGTAACACGTTTATGAAAACAAAAGCAAGCACTTAGGTACATATACGCGAGTTAATGTTCTTAATAATTAATGTAATTCTCAATAATCAATGTAGGTCCGTGCATTAGTTAATTGTGGTCCCTTAAATATTGTTACATGGGTTTTTTAAATTATTTTGTATGATACAGTATTTTGTCAGTTACGATTCAGGAAATCCTGTCTAATCATATGTTCGTTATTCAATTCCTTACAGTTATTTCAGAACAAAATGCAAGATACAACGTGCTTTTAATCAACAAAGGAAATACTATACCCCCTCTGAGATCATATCTGTAGATTGGAATTAATAATTAATAAAGAGAGCTTCATACACTTAATAAGCCTTGCAGCACAGTGTACAGCAAGGGGCGATGTGAAACTTTAATTCTTTGAGGCAGTCCTAACCTAACAGTCAGCGTGAGTACCGTGCGAAGGAAACACTGCGAATGAGAGCTCTGCGAAACGATTTGTCTCTCAAGCAGCGCTGTGTGTTTTAGCGTAAACGTAACATATCGTAAAGCGTAATATATTCTAAAGTGGAGGACGTAATACTTCGAAATTTCAGTTCTCAACATTCTTGGCATTCTTTTGAACTTTCATCCGAGTGAGAACTGTGTAAAGTTAATGGGAACTTATTTACATATTTAATTCCCATCTACTTGACGTATGAAACACACATTGGTCCATTCGCACGTGTGATTGTCCGTTCCAAGCCAAAGGTGTGTGTTCTACAGTTTCTAATTTTATTAATTTTGTTATTAGAAAGTAGCAGCAGGATCCCTGAAAGAAACAATAGGGTTAGAAAATAATAATTCCCCCAAAAATGACAATGACAATGGATTCCAAGTGTCCATTTTTTCCGTACAAATTTTGAAAGCTAGCGACCTGGGTTTGTTTGGAACTTGAGATGTCGAATGGGTATATTATTCGTTCAGTACTGTCATGTCCGTGTATGTGTGTGCTAGTTATATTTTGATAATATGAGGGAATATTTGTGATTGGGTTGTTGATGCTGGAGCTGATAAAAAATTGGTGGAAGCTGAAATAGAAATAGTAATTGTAGGAATTTAAAAAAACATGTGTGGGAGATTAATATCGGAGTGAAATTACCATATTCAGTCCTGGTGTTTGTACCAGTACACTGTCAGTACTGTAATGACAGTTGTCTGTAGAAATTGTTTAGCGAAATAATTATGGCGAAACCTCCCGAAATGGAAACTTCGGAAGTAGCAAAACTATCGGAATTCGTTCCTCTTGCGTTGAATTTCGCGAAGTTGGATCTGGAACATGATCTGACTGCAGCTTGGGGTAGTCAAGTGAAGCAACTACAAGGTAAGATGGAGATAATACAGGGCAATTAATTCAAATGGTTTTTGTTTAGGATGACCTGAAGCCAGGCTGGACGAGTCTTATTTAGAAAGATGTTGTTATTTGTGTGGGAGTAGGCTTAAAATTTGACTTTCTTGCTAGAATGGGCGGAACAGGATGAATCGATGAATGATGAGGGCTTTTCAGCGGGGTCCTTATATGACGCTAAGTTCAGAATTCCACAAGAACCTGATTTACAGGGATGGAATGTTCAGCGGAATAATGCCAGATACCGAATAGGGAGAGACGAGCTAACGAAGGTAAAGATCCCGATAATTCCTATTTCGGCTGTACAGAAGCCGCCCATGATGACCAATTGGATCTGCGTGGACTCAAACGTGCGAGTCAAGTCGAGACATATAAATGACCAAGGCGATGTGGACCCTTTATTCGACGAGGACGATGATGAAGTGAAGAATTTCATTCAGTCCTCCGTTCAAAATAATTCAGCTGACATGAATAAGGTTTCCAAATCACGGGCCTCAACTCTTAAAGATGATCAGCTTTTCATTAGTTTTGTGAAAACGATGTTAGACTATGAAAACACCAACTGCGATATAACTCCTGGGGGTACACCTCAAATCCAGAAGAGTGTATTGGGTGGGTCAAATGTGTTTCATGCAGTGTCGGAAGCGTGTCCTGGAATTGGTTTTCCCTTCGAAGTGCGTGACAGGTATTAGTCGTTTTCAGCTTTCATATTCCATTGTCGTAGTTATGTATGGAAAAAAACGTGTGCCTCGGACTCGGGAAATGAGTATTAGATGGATACAGTATAACCTAGGTTTAAAACTTTATGAGAGGAACGATACATATATAATTCGGTTCTATCAATATGTTGCAGGTATGCTTGGCTAACCAGAAGTGAAACCCGATCGCAACAAAAAAGATCAACAGTAGTTTCTAGAAGCGAAGTTCTAGAATTTTATCACAAGAATTTCTGCCGTCGATGTCTATTATACAACTGCCTTCTGCATGGTATTATTTCTATTTATTGTGTTACGAATATTGTTGTCATATATTACGGAAAAATAATTTTTAGGACGGCGTCATCCCCCTTATAAGATAGTGTTGTCCTTGGGTCTGTTTGTCCGGCAGTTTTCCTCCGCAACTACTCGACAAATTTTGTTCAAAATTTTTTGAACATTCTTTAGGCCACTTCCTCGAATGAGTTCGTTATTGGTTGAAATCGGCAGGCTTGTTCGTACGTAAACAAAATTAAAACGAATAAAAAATATTTTTTTTTTTCTCTCGAACTGTTCCACCGATTTCAATGAATTGTTTTTACACATACCAGTCAGCACTACTATTTTTCTTTTTAAATTATTCAAATTTGTCATTTTTATTTTTCAAATGAGCTCAACATAATACTATGAAGGCGGTAAGGAGAGATGTCCGCCCTACGCGATAGCCTTAAATAATCGCGTTCAAAAATTGAAGTATTTCTGGCTTTGACTTTCTGTGTTTAGTGTCTTTTCTAATGTATAATTTTTCGCTTGGCAGGCAAAGATGAACGTGTTGATGTAAGCTCAGTTGTAACGTCGTCTGATTTTGAAGAAGAAATTGAGCCATGCGGGCGTTCTTGCTACATGGTATAAGATTATTATATTTGTGTCAACGTTTATCTTTTCATTTTAGGCATGTTCATTTAAAATTAAAAGAGGGGCTGTTTTCGTTTCATTTTCAGCATGTGTGCAGAAATATATTACGGAAAGCCTAATATATAGTAGGCTTAATATAAAGAGATGGCTTCTATTTAGAAAATATATATTTGTGCATTTACTTTTGGTTAGCTTCTTCGTGGTGACGATCAATATTTACATTCCGATGGATCTGCTGAGCAATTAAGTACCGCATGTTCAGGTCAGGAATGCGCTAAAGCTTCGAAGGAAGACTCACATATTTCATGTTATGGATCAATGGTAAGCGTAACTGCAAATTTTAATGTTAACGTTTACTTTTTTAATCGAGTTTAAAAGAGAAAGTGTTAATCGCTGTCCCATAGGTGCACTCAGATACCAGCAGCGATGATGATGTTATTAGCATCGAAGACGATAGTGGCAGCGATGACAGCATTATAATCGTAAGCTCGGTGTTGCGCAATAACTTTCAACCAAAATCATCGGTGAGTTATTTTTTTGAAATATTCTGTGATGTACAGATTTAAACATTGAGCTCATTGCATAATTTTATTGTTCTGAATTGTAGATCAAAGAATATCCTGCACGTGATGTGCCATTGATTTATCCAAACCAGAGCGATGAACGTGTAGCTGAAGAATCATTATTGTCTGAAGGTCAAAAGCTAAATGATGGAGAATCTCAAAAGCCGTTAACTTTAGAAGAAACTAACAGGGCTGAGGTTGGTTTGAATTCGTGAATGATCATTGTTATGAATGAAATAATAAAAATGTTTAGCGAATCATTTGTGCTTACGGTAATTTTTCTTTACAACTGGTAGGATGCGTTTGTTCATAGTTTGTTATTCGAAGACAGAAATCAAGTTAATGAAGAAAAACTGGATTATCCAGAGATACTTAAGGAATGGTCAGATGACGAATTGAGCATGTATTCCGCGATTCGAGTTATTTGGCCAAATAATTTTTGTGAACTAGCCCGAGTGATTCGAACTAAGACTTGCTTCGAAGTAAGATCAAATAAAGTTTCGCATTTCTAAACCCAGTGACGACATATTTTTCTACTAGAAAAGCATTCGTTATTTTCACAGGTGTACAAATTGAGCCGAGAGAAATCCCTTCACACTGTCGACGATCAAGTTCCTCGAAAAGTGCATGTACCTAGGAAGAGAAAGAAGACTGGACAAGACAGAGTTGCAAAAACTTGGTTTAACCATTGCAAACAGTACAATTTAATATTGGCTAGAAAGTCTAAAGACAAACCTTTCAACCAACCTGTTTACACTCCATGTAACCATCCAAATAGGCCTTGTGATCTTTCTATCTGTTGCTGTTTACAAAAGCATATGCCCTGTGAAAAATTCTGTTCTTGCTTCCATGATGAAGCAGCATGTTAGTTATCTATATCTATATATCATTCTTAGTTCAGTAAATAATTAGTTTAATGACACGTCTTTTCACCTGTCTGAAATGTTTAATATAATATTTGTTTTTTATATTAAGGTAATAATCTCTATCCGGGATGCCAGTGTCAGGGAGCCTGCAATACCAATACATGTCAGTGCTTTATAGCCCTAAGGGAATGCGATGTAGACTTGTGCAGCTGCGGTATAGAGAAGCTTCTATTACAAGACATGAATAATATCTCTTGTAAAAACATTTCGATCCAACTGCGACAAAGTAATTTCAGCTAAAATTATTTCGTTCGTAATCGTGCTATGGGAAAACATTCTGCTTTGGCTGTGCAGGTAATATTTCATTATTGCGTGATTAGAGTCTCTATCTATAATCTTATGTGCAGATAAGAAGGTGAGGAAGAATATTTCAAAAATTAATGGATGGGGTCTGTTTGCGGATGAACCGATTAAAAAATGCGACTTCATTGGAGAGTATGTTGGCGAAATTATTTCCTTTCCTGAATCTGAGCGAAGAGGAGAGCAGTATGATCGAATGAAGTACACCTTTCTGTTTACAAAAGATGAAGGTACTTGGCAATGAAGTTTAAACTACTTAACGTTTTAACTAACACGTTTTAAAATTTGTGTTTAAATTTAACACTCAATTTCCAGAAAATGTTGTTGACGGAATGTTTTTCGGTAATCTGACGAGATTCATAAATTCATCGTCGAATCCAAATTGCTACCCACTAATTAAATCGGTTTACGGAAACTTACGAATCGGTTTGTACGCCAACAAAAATATTGCACAAGGTGAAGAACTTCTGTTCGACTACATGAAAGGTAACATCTTGTATATATCTTATTTTATATTTTCTTGCAGTATAAATATTGGATATACCTTACATTTAGAGTATAAATAAATAATTACGTTATACTTTTGGTATTTTACTTATCTTGATTTTAATTTGCGATTTTAACGTTTCGTAGTTATCAAGCAGCAGATGAAAAATACGGAATCGTCGGCCGAAGTATGCATTGGAACAAAAATTGCAATGAAATCCCTGCCAAGTTCAAGTAGTACCGATGTCACACCCCGTAATAATCTTAAAACTCCGATTCCAAAAACTAATGTGGCATGTAAATCCGTAGACGATATGCCAGGGGGATCAAGAGAGTAAGATGGTAATGGCGAAGTCCAAACTCTGCATGCACTGGAAAGATTCTGGTTACTATAAGCTAGTTCTTTTCCCTTGATTTTGGAGGTTTGAAAGTCGGTTGTATTAATTATAATATTAATTATCATTCTTGCTCTCAGCGCTTCCGCCAGTGTGTTTATACCAGTTAATATATTATTTATACCTAGATGCTAAAATTGCTTTCTTGGATATCTATAGATATATATGTTGTAGGTATACCTACTGTTTAGTTTACTTCCTTCGAGTTTCTTGTGTTAGTATTAAAATTAACTAAATTCAGGGTCAGTGGTAAAAAAGTCAGTCACGAGAAAGATTTTTAGCTGCAGTTGCAGGTTGCAGTAGTACAGCTATTAGTTTTAATGAAATCTAATTGAATTATTAAAATGAAATGTTCCACGAACACGACTGCAAACAACTGTAAGTACTTTGTATGTACTTGAATCGAGCTTAGATTAGTTATTCGTCAGTATTTTCTTTCGTGTTAGTTTTGTGTAAAGAAAAATCATTACCATGTAAATGTGTATTGCAATTGCAAGCTACTAAAACTATACAGATTGTTATTAATTTTTTTACCTTTCTGAAGTAATAATGAAACTATTTTTGCGAAACATTCACAGTTTTAAATAACACCACTTTCATTTATTATTAAAAGAAATAAACTAGTAACTAACCATGTCACACCTTGCCTTAAAAAGCATGAAACCAGCCAGACCCAATACACAACCTACCCGTCAGGTAATGACCCAAGATTACCCGAAAAGATACATTGATTTCTTTTTATTGCAAGCATGAAAATTAAATCATAGATCTAAAATCTAAATGTGATATGAAAACTTGGCTATCAATAGTTTATCTATTTATCTACAATATTTACATTTACATTCTGTGTAAAGCTATATCGTTTCCTTTCTCCTAGTCCTCCAGTCTTCGTCATCAATGCCCACCAACATATATTGGCTCTTAAAATCTGAAGAATTTTAATTTCTTAGAAATTCAAATGTAAGCATTTTCTCACGTTCTTGGAATGTTTCTTTTGTTTTATGCTGCATACATGTTGTTTACTGCAATACATATGCGATACACATAATATGCGTGCTAATTAATAAAGTTATTGCTGTACTCTCGATAAGCGTACCGTTTGGCTACACCCAGGGTTAAATACTACTTGAAAGCAATTGTCAATGTTTTCAGTGACGGGTACTTTCGCGAAACATTTCTGCTTAGTATGAATGTGCTGCAGCATTATTGTCATTATAAAAGTGATGAAGAATGATAATTTTTACAAGAAATTCCATAAAAACAATGTACGAATTCAACGATAAGTACAAACACATTCGCTCTAATGCTTTCACGTCATGTCATCAGTCTTGCGTCGACGGAAGTTTCTAAACAAAGCTACGAGACTACAGCAAGTTGCCTTAGGGGGAGAACATAGTTTTGATGTTGGTGCTGTTGGAGATTGTTTCAAAGCAGTCCAAGCAGGGAATTGTTCCCTTGATGTTAAGGTTAAATATTTTTTTCTTTTGTAACTGTACTGTAAAGCTAAGCGTCGTCAAATATCACAATTCTGTATTATGTTAATTATTTACTATATTAATTTTTGTAGGATACATCGTATTTTAGTGATGCCATTGATGATTTATCCCAAGCGAAAGTGGCAGCTACTGATTCTAGCAGGTCGAAGAAAGCAACAACAGCGGAAAGCAGCTTTGTCCTTTCAAATACTAGCAGGAAAGATAGGAAAGTGAAAGTTCGAACAAAGACTCATTCGCTCAAGCAAAACGATAGAAGCAAACTTACTGATGTTAAAAAACAATCTGTTATGCCAAGAATACTCGATACTTCCGGTACATCCGCTTTCTATATGTTGTACTCTGATTAGTCGACATATGTGTATGTACACTGTGTGTTGATTATGACAATAAATTGTATATAATAACCAGTACAATACATTTTGAGCCTTCAGTTATTTAGTGAGCAAGTTATAACTAAAATATTGTGTACTTATCCTGTCAGAATAGCAAGACAAAACCTGGAGCAGTTATCACGTAGAAGCGTTTTGGAAAACATTACTATGTTGGCAGAAACACCTTCGCCGTTTCGTGACCCCATCATACCTGCCTTTTTGCTGATATTGATTTGTGCTGTAATTTGTTTTGTCGTTATTTCGCTTCTGAACACTCTTGGACTTCAAGGGCATCTGAAATTTCATCTTGTCGGACTTCTGGATGTTTATGTATTTTGCTACCTTTTAGCTTCGATTTTTACAAAATATATCTGGAATCCTTTTATTGGACAAGTAACGTAACAAAGTGGTACTTGCTGCTGACGGATTTACCGCTGGTTTCGGCAAAGACGTGATAATACATCTATCACCATGGAATATGAGATGATACATGCGTCTAATTGTGTCTTTCAGGATTCGATTTGTAGTGCAGTGCCCAAGTACACTAGCTTTTCGTTCTGTATTAATGCAAATGGTAATTGTTACACGTTCATTTGTTATTTGAGGTATTTCTCATTACAATATTTTATGTATCATACACCCGATTTGAGTCAACCTAGAATAAATGGTGCATAAGTCGGAACTTCGTAACCTTTTCTGGAAAATTCATGCTTATTTCATTGCGCCGAAGTTCTATGAACGTTGATTTGTTATAATGAGTTATGCCATGAGGCTACACAAAATTAATAGATACATGATCACAGCTGAAAAAATCATTTTATTTTAGAATAGAATAACTGCTCACTACGGACACAATGGGCCATTTATTTACACAAACCAAATGGAAGAATTCAAAATTATTAAATACAATCCACTTAAATTGATCTCTTTTCAAGTGGACCGTGGACTCTCGCAAAATGAGAGAAACATCATTTAAGAAACAACTTCATACTTGCCACTCGCCACAGTAATAATTTTACGACGTTCAAAATTCCACAGCCAGCATTCGGACAATCTACTTATATTATATTATTACTTAAGTTCAGTTTCTATACATAACATCTTAATATAGTAAAACACACGTCATGCAATGTAATCACCCCGAAAGTAAAATCACAAGATTGAAATATGACCTTCATTGTTTAAAAAAAAACAGGTCATATTCTAATATATTCAGCTAATGATTGGTACTAATGAATACAACTACGATCGAATGATTATATTACCGTAACAATGCTTATATAAACACAATTTTCCTTTCATGATTAGAAGTACAACTGGTAGTACAATATAACAGCAATAACAACTATTACAACTGACAACAATTATTATGTATCCATGGATGTTTAAAATTAAGTGCAGCAGTTCCACTACTGAACTTTCTTCCGTTGCTTTGAACCTGAACTTGGTTTTTCTTTTGGTTTGGTTTCCTCACTGGTTGATGGGGGCTTACTACTCCCAGCAGTCCCAGCCCCAGCAGTAACTGCTTTTGTAGTTTCTTCTTTCGGAGTCTGACCTGACTGCTGATTTTCATCTAGCATATCTGCCGAGTAGCCGAATTCATTCACTCTCTTGGGATCAATGCGATAAATGTATCGCTGGTATAAGTAGATGAAGAAGATAATGTCATCACGTAGAGTTCCTGGACAAAAAAATACACAAAAAATCAGCCAATAAACGTAGGTTTCATCTAAATGCAACAACTATATCTACTGAATACTTACCAATACGATACATAGTTGGCATTTTAATGACAAACGCAAAGATGTCGTCGATGAAAGTATTAAGGAACTTATAAGACAACATCCTCCACGGAAGATGTGCTACTGACTTCAACTTGTAATTGATGAACAGTTGAGGGGTCATCATAATAAACCCAAAAGTCAGAAGAAACCCATACAACATTGATAACACGTACGAGTAGAATCCTTTCTGTTCTACATACACCAGTGAGTAGACGGAATAACCAACCAAAAGAGGGAATAATGCCCAAGACAGATACCTGTGATTTAAAACAAAGGTTACCATATGGATTAGTTCACGGACGGTTCTCTTTAAACAAATTACATAATCCCAAGACAATAGCCATGAAACGCATTAAATGCTTGAAATTGAAACTTGTCTCACTTAAAGGCTAGGAGATCATATTCCCTTGTACTAGATTTGACGTAAGAACCCTTGTCAGTTAAGATTATCTTTGGAATAATACCGAGAATACGATTTTCTCTATCGATTTTGACATCCAATACCTATAATAAAAAGAGGATTATAAGGGCATACAAACAATCTTGATAGGCATTTAAGATATTTTCCCGCCTCCTCACCTTATTAATCTTCCAAATCTCAATAATCAAACCAACAAAAACGCTCATACGAATCACAAAATTTGTTTCATTGTCAAGTACATATAAGAGTACAATGACTGACTGGAAAACATTAAAGAATACTGAACGGACAGATAGACCTTCCAAACTCTTCCGGTTATTCCAAAATTGAATATCTGTAAGACAAACAAAATAGTAAATTTTTTCTTAGAAACAGACATTAAAGATACACACACAAAAGATTATCAAGATAGCAATGGCTACCTTTCAACATTACCAATACAAAAATATTGTAACTCAATTCGAACGTAACTTACCATTCTTGAAGGCTAAAAACTCAAAAATGCTGTGAAGAATAGACACTACAAACGTGAGACCCAATAAGTAAGGGTTTGTCTCCAAAATTGCTTCCTTCAAAGCGTCCTGGTCATCATCATCGCCATCAGCACCCATCATTAAATTTGTTTGCCACTGGTTCCGCATTGATTGGGCCGCATAAATTTGCCACTTAAACAAGGACAGTGGTTGAAATGTAACAGTAAGGGGAAGAGTCCTGTAACCATTAAGTAAAAAGTGATTGATGAAGGTGACCTGCATTCATATTACTTCCGTTTAATCGGATAAAAACTTACGTTGTAGTCTCATTAATTGGTGTGTAGTCTTTGGCTAGATTCCAATAATCGTTAAAGAACACGACGGGTTTATACTTGAGTTCCTGAGGAACGAATTTGACATATTCATTCAGAGGAGGTGGAACTGCTCCCATCGTCCAAGCAGTCCAGTCAGCTACTACATTAATCGTCATATTAGGATGCCAATGAGATTCAATCGAAGAAGACATAATCTTAGCCTTTTCTTGTTCTTCAATAGAAGCGGCTGTTTTCCCCGTCAAAAGATTATGAGTCTTGGCATAACGACGCTTTTTGAATTTATTTAGCTGCCTCACACCATGAAGTATCCTACGTGATATATAACTATCATCGGGATTGTGATCGGGTTTATACCCCGTTGGCACAAAGTACGAATGGATGTAGACGGTGCCGTTGTTCTGTGCTTTCTGTTACAAATGCCACACACAAATTTAATACAACGAACAATAGCAAAATATCCGAAAGTATTTATTTCTTAGTCCGGCAATAATTTCATGTTCGAAGGTTGGGGAAATTGCACAAAATCATTCTATGTACAATAGTGCGTGTTTATTAAAATTGATAAACAGGTCAAAACAAAATTTCCGTTTGCTCACCATACAGCATCTAAATCTGCAGATGCATTAAGCCGGATAAATTTAGCTCGGCTACTTTTAATGCAGATTTGAAACGACTACATCACAATGTAAACAAACGGTATGCGGTACACATAAATGAATAACCCAATTAAAATCTACTTGTTTACAATCCAATAAAGCAACAATACAATGAGAATCAAAGCTTATGGCTTTGAAAGAACTAAACACGACTGGACGAATAAAACTAGAATCTCTTCGCAACAGCTCTGAAAAATCTTATGAACAAATTATCTCAATGGTTAAATGGCATAAATGCACCAAAAAATGTACTGCAACTCAAAATAAAAAATACATTTTACTACGTAACTATAACTTACTGCAGCATTAACGTTAATATATGACTAAATATAAAATTTCGAAATACGAATCAAACAAAATTCTTTCAAATGTCTGAAATCCAGGAAAATCAATCCACTGATTGAAGAGATTCTAGTTTTATGTCCCCATAGAACAAATCTATTTAACTGGCAATACAACCTGAATAAACTACGAAAGAGCTTGTAAAATGTATTAAGCAGAGAAAAGCCGACCCCGAACCACGCGACGCCAATAAGAAACCAACGAAGCAATGAACTTGTTGACTCAGCATTTTGATTTGGATGAATTTTGGGTACTACCTTAGACAACCGCACTTTTGCGGAGTGGGAAAATGTTCCATCAGAATTCGGTCCTCCATACCAGTCGCCATATATTAATCCTTCCTGCTTCCATATCAATTGGGCATTAGTAAAATTTTGAATACTATCATTATCTTCTGAGATATATACGTACATGTCCTGCAAAAAAAAAAACAAAACAATCAGTATTACTTCATTATACAAAGTATGCATGTTCGATTCTGGATACGAAAAATCGTAAAACAGACTATATAATCTCAGAATGCACTTACAAATTCGGTGCCGTTGGGATAAATATTTGTTGATGCAAGACTAGCAGGAGCTGGTGCCCCACCGGTACTGTTTGTGGCTTGCGGTTTATTGGCATTGCCACGAATAAAGGTCATCACAAAGTAAATAATTAAGCCTCTGAGTATCAGAGACTTCGCAAGGGCCATAAACTTTTCCATTCTTGTTGGTTGGTATTGTTCCCTAGCGCGATCAACTTGCTCATTAAATGAAAGCTGGAAACATTATTCGATTTCATTAGATTGCAAAAATTAGTAACGTAAACACAGTGCTGACTTAAATCTCAATCTCTTAGCTAATCTAAAGTTTTCTTACCTCTTGCTCCGGTGGAGCCTCAGCTTCTCCATCTGCTCCATCATCAGCACCAGCCTCATTCTCATTATTATCATCATCACCATCTGCTACATTACGCCTTAATCTCGGACCACCTTCATCTTCGGTGACATCTTTGATTACCACCATCGCTCCAGTATGAGCGCTCCGCTAGTAAGGTAAAACACAACAGAAAACTAATTTAATCAATGGAAAAGCAAATTTCAGTAGTTAAATCAAAAAGTCAATCCAACGCACGTCACACTCGGAAACTAATTTCAAAACAAATATTTGAGTTAGTGCTCCAATTAATTCGTACAGACAATTAAAATCGCCGAAGTAAATGTCCCGACAACCAAATCCACCTGGAAACTATCAGAACCTCACTTCAAAAGCTTACAACCACGACAATCAGGTCAACCAAATATCCCCATACTAATAAGAACAAAAGTTCAATGAAAACAAATGGAAGTACACTTCAACCTTAACAAAAATATCAGGTTGACACACGCACTTAAATTACAAACCACCCACAGCAGCAATTATTCAAGCTGTAACCTTCGTCACATTACCTCACACTTAAGCACACGTGTACTAACACCTGCAGCATTCCCCATTAATCACCCAAACCTGAAAATCTCTTGAACTTCTTTTGCAGATATTGCATAATACAAAACTCAAAGCCGATATTTAAAAAACACGTCAAAGAACACTTTCAAGTATTATTTACCGCCATCAATACTAAAACTATTGTCCCTATTCAAAACGTAACTCGACCTACTTCACACTATAGTTAATCTTCCCCAAATGGTAACAATAAATACAATATCCCTACTCGGATAACGTTCCATATCATACTCAACAAACACAAACACTGAAAACAACACAAGTAAATTAAAAACGACACCCCTTCCACCCCAAGGTTTCTACAATCCCAAATAATTTTATATTCCCTACACTTCCATGCAAATGCAAATACCACCGAAAGTTTCCAACCCACAGCCAAGTACGTTGAACCAACCCCACCTTCACCACACCACCAAACTTTTATAGACTACTGAAATTTTCTTAAATCCGTTCAGAATTTCCTGGAACACACACACATTCAACAGAACATACAAGATTACATGACCCCGGCAAAAAACTATTCTTAACCCCGGGAGCTCCTCCCTAAAATATAACCAATTACTAAACGAACACACACTTATTACCTCTCAGATCCTTCAAGCTCCCTATATCCCGTTTCGATGACAACCTGGAAATAATTGAGAAACTCAAATAAATACCCATCACTTCATTTTAACTCACATTATAATCAATAGCACACCACAATTGACAAAAATCCCAAGTAATTACCTAATATCCTTAATACTCACCTTAAATTGACTATATTTCAGCTCACTTCACCACAGGCCACAAGGATCTCCTCTCCCGTTCTTCACACAGACTATGTCCAAGGAACTATTTCAATTAACAGGACCCACAAATCATCATCACCTCATCAGTCTCCGTCTCTTCTTCGATGATTTCAAACAGGCACGGCACAATCCCCACACTCATCGACACAAACGGGTCCACGGGTCTACACACCAAAGTCGTAGTATCCCAGAACCATGCAGCTCACGTTCTTAATACTTGAATATCAAAATCCATCCACACAACACGTTAAAACTTCAATTCTTCCACTCTCCATCCTATAACGAAATTATATACTTAGATTTCTTCCAAGCCCCCAATAAAAATTCTCTCGGGTTTATCTTCACTATAAGTACATCCAAACCTCAGCTCTCACAATCAGGGACTCATACTACTATCTATTTTAAAAAAACAATTCTATTTCAGTCCCACAGCTCTACTTCTAACGTCTTGAGTGGAATGATCCACATATTCTAGTGTCATTGCGATTTAATCTATGATGGAAAAATTACTTACAAGCTTTCAGAAATCCCGTGAAGATGGCTTCAGATGTGTGACTGAGAATGTGGTGGAGGGTTTGGATTCGAACCATTGCGTAATCAAAAACTGTACAATGAATAAAGTTCAGTCAAAGGCGGACCTTTCAGTTTCAGTGAGATCACATAGGTAGGTTTCGTTCATGCTTTTGCTTCAATGGAATTCAATGGGACGTTTATAAAAGTATGAGAAAGCCATAGCCCTCACGATTGCGAAGCTACATGAAGCTACAGAGAATCATACGAGGTAGCAATACACTCGCAATATTGCTATACCACAGCATAATAGTACGTATGCCTACTTGGAGTAGGATGCAAAGCAGTACAAGTACGGTTGTATTGCAAAACGTGGCATGCTTGCTCAGCATACGTAAGTATAATTTGCAGCATGTTCCAGTCAATAGGGAAACAAATACTCGAAGTAGCTATATCGAAGTATCCCTTCACTTAGTACTTTTAACGATAAAAATAAGACGCATAATGCCTTGGCTGCGTAATAGATTACTTATATACTGGAATTTAAGCGGGATGACCTTACTTTCTTTTCTGTAACGGTTTAGGCCTTTGTTTCAAATTGTGTACGTACATTCGCAGAATCTTTATGGGGTTTTACCTCAATATTTTACATGGAAAAGAATTGAAGCCATTAAGTTTAGTTTTTAACTGTGCATTTAATACTATATATGTAGCCCCGTTGTTGTGACCTCATTGGGTATATAGTATTTAATAGTTGCGGATTTATAAAAATTCTGGTAAAGAAGAAAATGAAGCCGTCATGCATGCACGGCGGCTTCAGGGGTTAATAATAGTTGGCATTTATTTTAGCTGTTGTTCATTTTTATTGACTCTGGTGTATAAGCCGATTTTGTAATATATTATTCATTAAATCACGCCTTCCAGAAATATTGTATTTGTCTTAGTTGTAGCTGTTTTAAATTTATTGTTTTTATTATTTCAGCTATTATTTATTATTTCAGCTAAAATGGGACATATAAGGGTCTGTTATCCGGTTCATATTGCAGACCTACCGTTCGGATTATGAACAACATGGAATAAAAAACCCAAGAGATAGAACCGGAATATTTTTATATAGACAATAAAAGACACGCGTTGCCACTATGCATGCATAGTGGCATTTTAAATTTACATTGTTAATTCACATTTTTGCTTGTTTAGTCAATCTCGTTGTTTCGAGAAATCGCTATTTATATTGTTGTATATTTATGAAATGTTCACTATTCCAGCAATAATTTCTGAGGGTTTATTACATGTGGTGTATATTTATATATATATTATCTATGTCATTACTGTTGTGCATTTAATGGTTCAATGGATATTAAATAATACTCATTAAAAATATATCTACATCTTTTCCAGTAGTTCCAGTCAATATAATCCATTATAGCAACTTGGCATATACTTATCATTATATTATGTAGGAGCCCAACCAAGCATACTCGCCGTTGGCACATTTTAAAATATAATTTTATGGAATATACCGTCAATTATAATGTAAATAAGTACTAGGAAATGTGATTGCCACAAGTATGCGCGCTGCTATACTATGCAGTACTTACAAGCAGCTACAACAGTAAGCTTGTTGTGCTGCGTGTAGCTCTTTCAGGCACATCTCCTTGTAGCAATTTTGACCGTTCGGCATACTTATTTCGACTTTTGCAGCACAACTGCCTGCTGTGCTTTTAGTAGCTCCGCAATCGTGAGGGAGCTCGAAGCTCCAAAGGCTTTTTACTTAATATTAACAACAGAACCTGCTATATTGCCTCTATCCATATGTAAGTATACGTACAGGCTCTATTATAATAGCACTACTAGGAATATGTAAATACAGAAGTGATCTTGAGCTATGGAGCTCCATAGTCCTCAATGAGAGGAAGGGGAGCTGAGGAGGGCTTTTAGTGTATAATGATAGTGGGTGGATTGAGGGACCGCGATCGAGGCTGAGCTATCCTCATGCATGTGAACGTTCATCCAGAGGAGGTTTGGATTCAGTGTGTATTTGAGGGGCAGAGGAGAAGCATGTGACGTTCCATGTGTTAAACTAGACATTGTGTGGATAAACCGCGGAGACTGTATTATTATTGTGGGTGCTTGTTTACGAACGAGTACACAATTGACAGTATGTAGTTCAAAAAAAATTTGTTTTTTGAGGAGCTATATATATATATATATAAAGGGATAAAATATTCGTTGGATTGTATAGTGACATTTTCAGTGACTTGAAATTTTGATTCCCGAAGAACGACCATTATATTATATAAAGGCGTTTTTGTATTGGGGACACATCAGCTCTGCGATAAGTAAAGGAATCCTTCCGATATTACCAGCACACGTGGTGTTTTGTTTCTCCGCCAAGTGTTTTATTTATTGGCATTCCAACTTGGATTGTTGTCTTCAAGGGTAAATAAATATATCTTGGGGGATTTAAATTGGTGACATTTACATTTTAAGAGTTTCTCCTTCTTCGGACGTTTTTTTTCTTCACTTTCTCCCCTCCCTCGTGAGTCTATTGTCAGTTGTTGTTGGATAGGGCGTGGGAATCAACATTTGGGGAGATTTGTGAGTTCAAGAAAATTTCGAGGGAAATTGAATGATTCTGTGAGGGATGTGAAGATAGGCGGAGTGACAAATGTGTGAGTAATTTTGAAAAGTTGGTATTTTACAAGTGGAAGACTTTATTAAATGGTAAATTCTTGGGTAGGACTCTGTCTCTCTCTCTGAGGGTGTAGACAATCGTCTGGGGGAGATATGTGTGTGTGAAAAAGGATGTTGACAGAGTTGGGAATAAGTTTGAAAATCTTTTTTTCTCGGGTTGGAAGTTACTTACTCAAAAGTACAGAGTTTTCGGAGTAAATCAGTTGGTGGAGAGAGAGAGAGAGAGACAAGTTGGTGAAGAATTGGAGGAAGGCTTGGGTTCGACAGTTTTCGAATTAGATGTTGATTTAGTTGTGGAAAAGTTCCTTGTACTTACAATTAGATAGTATTCGTACTGGGTACATGCTGTGGGGCTAAACTTGTAGGGTGACTTTTATGTGTGTGGAAAGATTTACTTGAACGTGTGCATATATTTTGAATGTTCTTCCATTCCGTTTGAGACTTTTGTGTGTGTATTTAGACTGTGAGAGTACGGAGTCGGATGCTGAAATTAAAATCTCAATGAGTCCCTAATGACTGGAGATTAGCTGGGAATGACGGCGTTGAAATTTGGATCATGAGTGGTAAGTTCGATTATGTGATGTTCTTAATGGTCTGTAGATATGGATAATGTTGGTTGTAATGTACTAGTTTTAAAACAACAGGGAAATGCTCCCAGCTTGAATGAAATCTTCCATTGGGGTATGTACAGATAGTTCCTGAATGATGCTTGATGGTACAGTGACATGTGGACTGCTGCGTGTTGTGTCTACAAAAATATTACAAGATACTCTCGAAACAGTCAGTTTGTTTGTACGGAGGATAATTCAGTCATCAAAATGAATTGCAATTAGTGACACGAAAGCACTTACACCCTCAGTCAGTCGTCATCGGTTCTGTACGGGGGTCCATTTAACTTTAAATCTTTGACGTATCAATACTTGAAAGTTTCATGACATATCCGTATTATACTTATCATGTAATTGAGAATTTATTACTCTTGATGTTATTACAATGTATGAATGAATTCCTCATGTGTGCTGGTGGTGGTGTGTGTGTGTGTGTGTATGAAATGTATTTTGTAGGATCCCCATTGGCTCAGTTTCAACAACATGTGCTTGTCGTAACGATGCTAAGTACTATCTTGCTTGTAGTTTTATGCTATTTTTTTCAGCAAGGGCAAAGAAGTATGGGTGCTTCTATGAAGAATAAATAAACCGATATTTGTACGTTTACCACTCCTACCACATACTTAAACTGCATTTCTGGCAGAGTATTAAAGGGAGAAAAATCTGAGTTTTGCTCCTTGGATTTGTCTAGGGCTTATGTATCGGTGGTGGTAGAAGCATGCCTTTCAGGAATATATGAGCGTACCTTATTTTTTCTTCTTAATTAATTAAAACATGGGGATCTTATTTTTCCTGTAAATTATCCTGTGCATGTATCCAGTGGGGGCTTTGTTTCTGCGTCAAAGAGCCAACGAGGAAGGTAAGGTGTGAGTAGGTTTTTGCGCATCATGAGATCAGTTAAGATTAGGATAATCACGCTCAAAAGAGTTACGCTTTGGGTAACCTTACATACGTTACTCATGCCTGCTCTTCATTTTGCATTATTATTATGCATGGTGCTAATGGTTCTTTCCTGAGCTCAAATTATGTAAGATTGAGGATTTAAAGATGTGCTCTCTCTCTCTCTCTCTTTTTCTTACGTGTATCACACATATGTTGTTTTATACCTATATGAGATATCGAGTACAGCTGTGTAAGAGCATTAAAAGTCCGACAAAAGGATGCACGCCAGTACGAAACGGAGGATTGGATATGCACACATAAAGGAAAACGCCAAGTCAGAATTACCATATGAATGATTGCGCCTTGGGCTCTATTTTATTATTATGATGACTTGCCCCTGTTGAATTTAAGCACTTGGCTGATCCAACTTGAGACTTGAGTTTGGTTTGTATTTTCGTCATAACATGGGTTCTCCTCACATCTCTCTTCCCGTCAGTCAGTATCTGGGTTGGGAGTATTTGTGTGCAGTGGGAATCCATTGTGTGGTAGCTGAAAGGAGAGGAAAAACTTACATGTAGTAACTTCTTACATGGCACATAACATGATTCACATGTACAAGTAACGTAAAATATAATTGGAGGAGTTTAAAGGAGAGACTTCAACAGAGGTTTTTGCTTTGGCCTTCAGCTCACTCGACAAAGACATTGCACTATGCAATGTGCTCTGTAATGTAAGCGTTGGGATCGTATGGTAGGGTATAAAAAAGTTTTTTTTCCTCGCTCTCTCTCTCTCTCTCTCTCCCTTAATTTTTATTTCATGTGCATCCTGTTGCTATTTTGTTTTATTGTGCACGTTCTGGTAGCTCAAAAAAGTTATTTCTAGGTCCAGGGAAAGATTCCAAAATGCTTTTTAAAAATGTAGCGCTAATTTTGCTCCAACAGACAGTATTACCTATATTAAGGACCATGCATATCTACATTATATGTTTTTTAGATGACTACATCATACAATGCTGTTTCTAGTTTACAACTGTGACATGCACCCCTGGTCTACATTATTAGCCATTTTCTCCAGTAATGAAGGAACCAGGTTTGTCATATTTTTTGGGGTGTGGAAAAAAATATGATTATATTTCTCTGGCCTTCATTTTTTTATATTTTACCATAATTTTAGCGCATTATCCCAGCTTGAGGTGGTGTTTCCCAGCGGATCTCCCCACGTTAACATATTCTGCAGTACTCATGCCGTGGTACTCCCAAAATTGTGGCTTGTAGCATTTCAAACCCTGTTGTTAAATTGTACACTGTAATTGTCCTGTATCATTGGAAACCAGCTAAGTTTACCCCTGTGATTTAATCTGTGGAGGAATTTAATCCCTACCAAAATGCCAGCATGTGTGCTTGAGCTTGCACAGTATTGAACCCATATAATCTACCCTCGAATCTAGTTTGCTAAAAAAAAATATAACAAAGATTATAATATGATCTCAATCTTGGGTTGTGGGGAATCCACTCGGCTCGTTGGACCCCGTGATTAAAGAAATGGGCTGTATGGTATACGTATCTCTGTGTATGTACATACAGCATTTGTCAAAATTGCAGAGAGGGATTCGGGATAAAGTGGTGGCAGGAAAATCTGATGCGAACAAGAACAAGATTTTAGTATACATATTCATCCTCTCTCTCTCTCTCTCTCTCTGACTTCGCTTATGTTATGGTCCATGAGTATATATTTTATGCAAGGATTTTATTTTCAGTAATTTGCAATTTGATTTTGTGTGATAGTCCTGGAAATCCGCTCGGTTTGTGTAATCACATCCTTTTATTTAGGATGCTAGGTGAAGTACAAAACTATGACGGCTGTGTATGTATGTAAATATTTACACATACTGGTTTTATATTATTTTAGGCCATCCAGTTTATGGAATTCCTGGATTCATTTCAGTGAATTTTATCTGTCAGTAGTCAGTACCTAAAGTATGTACTTGTAATGGAACCTTACATAAATCCCAGCTTCTAAATGTATCGTGTATCCAGTTGAATAAATTTACTGGAATAATAGCATTGAGCTTATGTATTTCCTCTGTGATTTTTCTAAATGCGTAAAGAGGTATGCTCTTTCCCTTTCAGAACATTCCTTATCTAGTAATTTAATCTGAACAGGAAATCAATCCTTTTTTTTCTCCTTCAGCCCAAAGTGGGGTTGAAGGTAGATGCAGAGATAGGGATCAAGTAGTATTATCAGCACAGATACACTGCTGAGGGAAACCGTAGGTTGTTTGATTTGGTGGCTGTAATGAAGGCAAGATTTGTATTTGTGTGATCAAACCCTAGGCTTGCTTAAGGGAACATCGTTCTTATTGTTAGTATTACGAAGGAAGGATCGTGCCTGATCCTACAGACGTACATACCCTCATCCACCAAATAAAGAATGTCTGTACTTGCCCAAAATTGTCTTCACGTATTTACGTTTTGGAATCTTTGAGTACACACAGACACATACATACATACAAGATGGGATTTGGAGCTCGAACAAAAGGCTTATGTGTATGGACGTCCACGTACATAAGAGCCAAGAGAGCTACGAATGAATGAGGTATTTGTGTATGTTGAGAATAATAATGACAATAATAATAATAATGACACTAACTGCTCAACTGTGAAATTTTTTTTCGAAGCTTTTTTAATAGCATTTATTTATTTTTACACTTTATGTGTATAAGATCTATCTATAGCATTGTGTCCTTATATACACACGCTCTTACAATTACATTATACGTCCGTACTGAGTTTTTTATGCGTTCTTCTGGCACGTGTATATATATAGGTATGTATGTACACATTTCTGTATATCCCTGTATTGACGTGGCTGACTCTGAGTTTAACTGTTGGAGAGGTGAAAATAAAAGCTTAGCCGTGACTATAGTTGCAGACAATACGAAATAAAGTAATTCCGAATTGAATGAATGTTCAACTCCGTTGTCAAGATCGTTAGGAATGCAATGTCATGTGATGGTGTGAATTTGAATGAATGCCTCGTTGGTTTAAGAACGGCCACCCTGTTGCGATCTTACGTGTCTGATTTTTCTCATTGTGTAATAATTCTCTTACCTTGCTATTGAACCTTTGAAAATTTCAAATCACTACCACTACTAAATTAAGCTCCTCACATTTTTAGCGCATAGAAAACATCCCGGATTGAGCTTGAGGTACGTACTAGTACATATGTACGTATCACCTCCCATCACACACACAGGCTGTATTTCTATATTTAGGTCCATTAGCATTAAATGTATCTGTAGGTTTTTCCCAATAATAATTATTATTATTAGTATATGAGGGAAGAAATTCAGAAGCCATGAATGTGTAAAAAACTGGAGTTGGAATGGATACGTTGTATCCATATCAACGCCTTTTATTCATAAATGTCATGGTTGTATTATACCGATTTTTTTTATTTGTTAGAGTAATCTATTCTTTTATTCTCCACTGCGGTGTTTTTGTCACTCGTTCTTAGATAGATATATTTATACCTACATATATAAGTATGTATAGATTTAGATATTATATATAAGTTTTTTCGTACTACGTATCTTCTGTACCCTGAGAGCTGTCTGGTGGAAATTGTACAAGTTTACCTGTGGTTATAATCAGTGACACCCTGCACCTGAAAAGGAAATGTAAACCTCTATGAGGTCTGCTCATTAAGAAGAAAAAAGTGTAAATTCATGTACATAAAACTTCAAGGGTAGTGTATTTGGAATGAATTCGATATTATTTTTTTTTCTCTCTCCTGTGTATCTATCCATCTATAACTATCTATATCTACCAATAATTTACAATTGAATGCTTACATTCTCATTCGGTCGTGCAGAAAATTATATTCAGGATGGAATTTTTAACTCCATGTCTGTGCTTTTATAATATATGCATTGATTTTAAATTTTAATTTTTAAGAGCGTTTCTAATAAGCATATAATTTATTCAGTGCTGGTACGATACCAAGGTTGCTTTCATATACTATAATAGTTTCATGTAGATACAGTGGAATCTTTTACTCCGAAAGGGTTCTACATTATGCTGAGCAAATATGGGAGTATGTATACTTACATATACCTATGTAATTATTATGTACACACATACTGTAAACACAGACATCCTACAGGCAGAGGCTTTATGAATATTCGATAATTTTAAGCATCATTGCCGCTGAACATCTGGATTTATTTTATTTACTGAGCTCAACCGGGGTTGTGATGTGATTCGTTAAATATGTAGTGAGACTACAGAAAGGAATGGTAGCGAAGCATGAGGGAGTCTAGTCAGGCATGCTATGAATCAAGGAGTCCTCGTCCTTTTTATCCTCTCTTATTATAATGCTCCTTCTATACTAAATACTTCTCTTCACTTTTAATGTGGCCGGAAGGAAAGAACACTGAAATGAATAATTATGTACATATATATCTGTGCCTCTGCCCAAGTGAGCTCTCTGTGAGCACAATGACGAAATGGATGAGGCTAAAGGAAGAAAATCCGAACTCAGGATTTTTAATGGGGTCTAATGAGGACTGTTGATGATGATGATGATGATGATGTAAGAGAAATGACGGGTTAAAATTTCGACTTATATCTATATATATATATATACAAATGTTATGATACATCATAACTTTAATACACATATAAGCTACTTTTGATAACTACTACTAGAACAAACTTCCTCCTTGCTTTTATCCCTTTAAAGCACCCGAGATCATTTTCGAAGACGTTGATGAGTTCTGTATGGACAGACTCGACAAGGGTATAATCCCAAGCTCTTTGTTTCCTTTAAAATGGGAGACAGTCTTTATGATCTTCTCTTGTTGAGAGTGAGCCATTGCACACATTACTTGGATATACGAGAGGAGATCCGAGTGGCTACATAGTACATACATATGCGTAATAAGATTCACTTTTAAACTGCACTAAATTCTCTTTTCTGTCTGCTCGACAATGTGCACGCAAAGATTGTCTTGCGATAGTCATAGTCAGCCGTGTAATGATTTTTTTATGCTAGAGTCCTTTCTCTCGGACCATTACCATTGTTGTCGGTCGTGTCGTTGTCATCAATCTATAGGCGTCAACGTGAGACGATATGAGAGATGCACCTAATACGAACATTGTTGATATTGTGTACAGGTAATTATTATTACTTACTTGTAAGCCTCTCAGTCAGCTTCAATTCTGTTACAGTTTGATTCTTGGCCTGATTCTGACAGTGGGATACTCCAAGTTAACGTATCCCCTCTGTTGTTAATTTATGGACATTTAAATACATTTTAAATATTTAGGTTGTCTGTGAGCACGGTATGTAAATAAGAAGGAAAAAAGCAAAATAAATAAAATCATGCTATATCTTTCATGTCACCCTCATTCTTCAAGAATGTAGAACCATAATAATGTAGGTACACTTCTTGCTTTCTCTGCTCAAAAGTATTTAAAGTACATGCATGTCAAGTTCCGACGTTTGTTTTTGTGTACACTCATTGAGAAGTTGATCTGGTACTTACAGACGTATGTACATATACTGTATACGTACGTGTATGGACGCAAGTATACGTTATCTTTTTGTTTTGTAGAGTTGTAGTAGTTATTCTACTAGAACTACTTTATGCTCATACATAAAATTGTTCACTAGAGTTATCTTAAACTTGAAACTGGCTCTGGTACTGTTGCCGTGTCAACTGGCAGAGCAAGCTTAAAATTGTCGTTGGAACAAGTTGAGAAAAACAGGGAAATTACGGGGAACAAGACACTAACTGGGAAACAATCTAACATAAAAGAAGGTACTAACTAGTAGAATGAATAAAAAAAACACATCTTCAGATTTGATTTTTATATCAAGTTTTGTTTTTATTGGAAGGCTTACATTGATACAGGAGCAAGTTTTTTGACATTTTCACCTCCCTCCTTGTCTGTTTAAGTTTAGTTTAAGGAATCCTGTGAATCGTTTGTTGCCATTCATATATCAGGTAATGTATGTACAATGTACAGTTGTCCTGAGAAAGTTGGAGGTTCTGAAGTCGTGAATGTCACGTTGTAGTGGGAAAAAATGCTTCTCTTATTGTCACTTCACTCCGACTACTACTGTAAAGTACTACCATTATTATTGCACCTAAAAACTTGCAGTTTCTTCTTGGATTCATCTGATATGTTCTCTGTGTGGAGTGGAGTGTCCATTTCACTTGATTTTTTTTTTGTAGTGAGACACCAGCTTTTAAATTTGTTTAATAGATAGATATATATGTATACATACATACCTGAAGGATGTCAGTAGTTAGTTCCGAACTGTGACTCACTCGTAGACCCTGGAAAGAGATTTTATAGGAAGATTGTATCAGGCTATTCTTATATATGTACATATATGTGTGTCTACTTTGATTATATCTTTGATTATATAAAAGGTGTACCCAGCGTTAATCACTTTGACGAAAGACAGTTTTATGTTTCTGGTGCATTAAGAAGAGGGAAAATCCAGGTTCAAAATGAAAGCTTTTTCCTGAACTGCTACTACCTATATATGTAGGAGTAAATCTTGTTAAGATATTTGTCACCTTGTCGACTTCGTCATCTCATTTAAGTACACACGGAAGAAACTCTTGACAAGGGAAGGAAGCGCGGGGATACATACATAGGTCGCCGTCTCTCTACCTCTCTATTTCTAAGTTCTTTCTCTCTCTCTCTCTCTCTCTCTCTCTCTCTCTCTCTCTCTCTGTGTCCCTCTAGAACTTCTGCGTCTCTCATTATAGTAGAGTATGGTTGGTGAGGTTTGCTCTTACTTTGAGTGTAGTCATATGACTTCCTTGCTCGTTTTGAAATCACAGAGAGTCAGAAATGAGTCGTGAATGTTTATTTGCTTCATTTAGGATCTGACTGAGAGTCAAACTTGAAATCCAAGTTAATTGCATGCATGAAATGACTTCATTTCGTTTTCATCAGCACTCTGGAAATTGAAATGGTGGGAAGAGACGTTCAGTTTTCTTCTTATGTCCTTGGTCTTTTTGTATGGATGGGGGGAGGTGTCTCCAGAAAGTGTGTGCCTATATGTATGTGTGTTTTTGTGTATTAAGACAAGACATATGTACGTATGTACATATAAAGCATTCTCACTCTCAAACTTATTCCATTTATTCATTCATCGTTGGTTTCTGGAACTTTGAGTTGACTCAAGATTCGAATCAGTCATGCACTATGGTTTCATCATCTTCTTTTAGACTCATACACTTGTGGATACATATCCTTCAACACTTGCGTGTGTGTGTGAAGGAGTCAAGAGTGTATTTACTATGTACGGGGCTGCACTCTTGAGGTGACTGGTGACTGAAGGTTACTGTGTTTACTTTGACTCAGATTTTGGTGAGGACGGAGAACATATATAACGTTTTAGACATCATAGGGAGGAGAAGTGAGACGGAAGGCAAAGGTACTAAGGTACAGCAGACCAAAGGATGAAGAACGTCCACGGAGAGTGAACTATACTCTTGTACAGGTATACTTACTATTTGTTTAGTTACGGAAAGACTTGTGGTAGTAGTAGATAATAATGTGGGATCTCGAAAGGTTAAATCTCTGGATTGTGAAGGTAGCTCTCTGAGTAGATGTTCTTCTTCACATTTGGTTTGTCAGTGTACTGACGGACTGGGTATAAGGATCTGGGAGTTCTAACTTAATGTATGCAAGTATATTGAGGTAGATATACATAGATATCTATAGTCCAGAGAGTTACGGTTACGGTGTGGGATTCCAAGTCCGTGGAGTAGTCAATGGAATGTAGGGATGTATGTATGTATGTATGTAGTATTGGTCAAGTTTCTCTCGCCTTATGGTATTATTATTGTGAATGTATAGAGATACTTGATGACAATCAAGTGTTTCCTCCTTGGCCTGGCCGAGCAATTTTTCTCACTTTTCCTGGTGTGGATGGAAAAAATGGGATTTCCCTACCTCCTGCCACATACATACAATATACATTTTCTCAAATAAAGTATTGCGGCAAATATGTATCCCCATTTCATGAGAATTGGGTTCGAGGAGTGGTGCGGTACTTGTAAGAGTAAGTTTCAATTCAGGTTGATTCATGTGGAAAAGAATTTTTCCAAGTTTTAACCAATTTATTCTATTCTTGCAGCTACTACTATTATTATATGGCCCTTACACATTACATTTGATATAGGTACCTATACATGGGACGGAGAGGGAAGATGAGGTATATCCACAATAGTTAGTGGACATGGGACTACACATATAGAGGCGGTCTTATACTGTATGCTACTGCCACGGATACGATGTGTAAAAAAAATGCCGTCGACAGTCTAAAAGAAATATGGGTAGAGCCTTTCCTCCTCTTCGTCTTGTTGAGATCCTGAAATCTTCCCTGACATTCGTTTTGTTGAAGAAGAGGGAGGAGGAGATGGTATTTTTTCTTATATTGACTTGAGAGTGTTCACCGTTAAAATTAAAGTGTTTTCCTAAAGTACCTTTTCATGATGATGATGTGGTAGTGTGTGTGCCTCTGTGTGTGTGTGTGTGTGTGTGTGAGTGTGCGAGTCGAAAAGTTTTTTCTCTTCGAGGAATTGCTTCACCGTTTTTTCCCCCTCTCTTCAGTATTATTATTATTCCACCGTGAAATTGTTTTCCTCAGTTTGTTGTCTTCCGAATGTGATTACTTGAGTACAACCATTAAGGAAATGTTGTTTATTTGGATTGTAAATTTTAATTGAGAATGAATATTCAATTTATATATTGTTACTGTTAGGATTATCACAAGACTAGTTGCTGGTTGATTTGTGCTCAGAAATTAACTGTATGGACTTAATTAACAGTGGTTTAGACCAAGTAGTACTCTATACTAGGAGCCCTAGCCTCACCTCTTCAATCTTCATGGTTGTTTCAAGTTTAAACGGTGATTAATATTTACTACACAGACCAGTACACTGCTCCGTGTGATTTTCGTAATTACACTCGGAACATGCATATATATAAGGATGTATGTATATTCAACTATGGATCTATGGATGTACTTATAGTTTGTGTAGATATAAGAACTACAGACGCCTAGTAATTTGCTCCCGTTGCTCAAATTCCTCCACTCCAAGTAGCTCAAGTATCATTATATTTGCCATATTTATAGTTAGATTGAGTGTTGAGAATGAGGGGAAGCATAGGATAGTAGATGTGGGAATGACTTGACACCTGACTGATTTCCTGTGCGTAGAATTTTATCTGGATGTATATCAGGAACAGGGATACTACATACACATAGATACATACATATGTAGATACATACACCTGAACCTCTCATTCCTGTATCTACAGTAAACCTAGTCTGTCTTAGTAATGTTCTTTTTGAAAATTACATGTATGAGAATTGAGGGAAAGAACGGGAAATTGAAAAATAGTTTTATTATTAATTTTGTGTGGTTATGTGAACCTGACTCTCAACTGAAAGTAATAATGAGGGCTGGTTGCTGCTGAGGGAGCTCGGAATGCCTATTGTTTTTTAATAGGGAGGGCAGTGACTACTATATGTACAATTCCGGTCCGCTTTCCTTGTTCCTTTTACATGGAAACAATAAAATAAATGTGTTTTGAACTGTGTTGAACAAAGTTTTAAGGGCATGAAAGGATTAGAAAATTGCATGGCGCGGTTGTCAGCTTCAGAATGAAATTACAATTTGGATGCGGAGATAATGAGATTTAAGTACTGTATTTTTATATGGAGGAACCTCATACTTATGTATATGTATATGTAGGTATGTAGATAGGGATGTACATTACATGTGTTACTCCGGGTCAGTGTAAGTACAAACAGTAGAGGTCCACTATACTGTGGCATATGTAGGTATGTATATATGTATGTAGCTTGGTCCGGCTGGATTTGCTTTGAAGACACATATATGTATATGTATTATTTCAGCTTGGATGGAATTATGTATGTACATGGAATTATTATAGGGATTCATTGTGGTAGGTGTATGTACATGCGCACGTTATGGCTGTGTGTACAGTCCGGATTCTAGGACGTTATATTTCCTCCGAGATATTTGCATTCTTAAGTGCTGTGTATCTCTGAAAGAAGTTGACACATCCATGTAAGTACAGATCATGGGAACCCAGATGCATCCAGATTGTTATAGTAGTGAGGGAGTGGGAGTGATAAAATTTGCACAGTAAGAACCTAACTTCTTTTTTTTTTGAAGTAATTATTATAGCAAAAGTAATTTAAATTCTTGACTTGTATATCCTTACTCACTGTGAACATATACATACATACATGTGTATTATTCAAGTGCGGATGTTTGAAGGATATAAAGACGGCAGTTAAAATTATGCTAAATGCACAATTTTAATAATTGTTTTATAGATTTAGTACCATTTTCATGTTTCTGCAGTAATTTTGTTTCAGTTTAGTGACCATGTGAAAAGTGACTTCAACTCCAGGAATAATATTTGAGGGACATATGTATTCATAGGTCTGTTTATGGAATTATTCATGTTTGTGTCCGACTTCCTGACTACTTATCAACTTATCGTGGCTCTCCTATTGATAGTGATTTCCAAGTCGTGATATTGGGATGTGAGATAACACACACTGGTCACTGTGTATTAGCGGAATTTGTTTTATTAGTGTTTACTTATTTAGCGGACTCTGGACGTTTACGTAAGGGTAGCAGTGATGTCATTGTGAGAAAACCACTCAAAGAGTCGCTTTGGCCGATATTTTTTTTACTGTGGTGTATGTATGTACTGTATATTGAATTAGAAATAATTTTGTAAAATTTTACAGGGCCATTTGGTTCAATTAATTCTGGTGAGGGACCGTTAAAGGGGTGCGCAAAATTTAGAGCATTGTTTCTAAACCTACTGAGTTACCGTAATTATATGAAAATACATATTACAATTGAGGGCTATTTCATTTCGTAAAGTTGTTGTGACTTGTGACTCGTATCGACCCCTGCTAAAGCGATTAATTTTAGTTATGTTTGAACTTTTCAGTGGATTTTGTGCTTGCCTTGTGAGTTAAATTAGCTCTAGGAAATAAAGTAGGATGGAATTTTTTCAATGTTTTCGTAAGTGAGAAATAAATAAGATGTCCCTGTACTTTGAAATTCCATGTACGGATGAATATGTGCGATATGTACCCTGCCCTTTATTTGAGTACATATTTGTGTAATTGTTTGCATGTATTGTATACGAGTGTACACAAGTATCTACATTATGTACATTTGTATGTGTGGATAGTGGATACTTATATGTACATACATATGTCCGTATAACATACTTACTTGTCTTACATTTCCCAACCGTTGTACACTCTCAGGCGACAATAAAGTGTCCACTGTCTTGTTGATCTCCTATTAAGAACTCTGAATGGATTAAATCGTGGCAATCGTGAATGTGAATATCGTGATACGCCGTTGTAAATAGACTCTTTATGAAGTTGGCCAGTTTTTGTGTAGAGTAGTATTTACAGTACGGCACACAACCCCTCCGGTGTTTTCAAAGTTCGCATTTCCATTTGTGAAACGCATTGTAAGAGAATTACAAATTTAAACATTATGATTTCCTTTTTTTTTTGTCAACTGTTTTTTTTTGATACACTGGGATTTGAGGTCGCAAGTCGCAGGGTTGACGAGTTCCTGGTGAGACTTGATATATTCTGCTGACTTTCGTCATGCTTCCTGTATTGTCTGTCACAGTGAGTTTAAATACACAGAGAGGAATAAAATAGTGCGTAAGCCTAAAAGATTAACCACCGTATGATATGACAATACAGTGGCACTCTATGTATACGTGGTGTACTTATACTTATATATAATAATTGCCCTTATAAGCTCACCCAATTCTGGAGGGAAAATCACCTGACTAAAATGTCGTCATGGACTGTGGAGTTATTATTTTCTAGGCTTTCTGTGGGAAGTTCCTGAGAAACGCAAGGGAGAAGCATAAACGAGCAGAATCCATGAGGAGTTTCCGAGGTTTATACAGAAGTAATTACATATGTACATGGCAGCAAGTACCTGTAACCTGTGTATGTACGTATGTAGTTTATGTAAGTCAGTAAGTGGTATGTAGGATTCAGAGTATGATCAACGTCTGTATGCATGTATGTATGTATCTATATTTATGTGTTTATATTTTTGTGGGGCCTATGCCTTCTTGTGATGATGTAATGTGCCTGCGTCTAGGGATAGGATTCCCATGTGAATTTGACGTAGTCGTACAGTGCTTATTAGCTCCATGGAAAAAAATTGTACGGGCATACATACATAGATACATAGACATGGTCATGGAAATGCATACGTAGGTGAAAAAATTCGGTTGTAATTTCCTAATACATTTTAATACTCCTTATTTCACTCCAGTTCCACTGGTAATAAATTGTCAAGTTAAATAAGAAGCATGCTCGTAAATACTCTTTACTCAGGGAACCAAGAGTGGTCCTAAATGGAACATGTATATGTAGGTATTCATACATGCGAAAATCCTTTGGGAGTGTGTTTAATACTCGGCCCAGGGATTGAAAAATGGAGCCTCTTATTATTTAAGAGGATATGTGTAAGTACGTGCTATGTACATATACAAGCGTAGAGGATTCCTGGTTGTATAGTATATGTGATTTTTGTGTTTATATGCATCTAAATATCTATGTATGTATGTATGTATGAATGTATGTATGTACTGGGTGAAGCTACAAAGCATGTTCTTAAGCAGTGAAACTGTGTATATTATATTTTGTGGAGGGTATAAATATGTATTTTTACTATACACCGTGTTTTACTTGTAGTTTTTCAAGTTTGTTAGACGAAAGTTTACGATGACATTATCATGACTTTTACATGCTTGAAAATGTATTCACTATATATGTATACTTACCTATACTTATATGTTTATAGTTAATACTGTTAAGAGCTTTGGAGGTGGTCCTTTCCTCCAGAAGCTTTCATAGTTCATCCGTCAGATTTGTGAAATAATTCAAATTTTTTACATCCGTCAAGATTTAAAACTGATTGCAAAATGTTTATAAAATTGTTTCGCTCATCCTGCCTTGTTGGGCATGTGTCTGTGTTTATATATACATATGTGTGTGTGTGTGGAAGGTACCCTCGGGATTTTCTTAAATGACTGCTCCAATCTGAACTGAACCCAGTGAAGGATCTATGAGGGTCGTCCACGTCCATAATAACTCTCAAATATATGTATGCATAGATAGATGTAAGAGTTCAGAAAGTTGTTTTTGTATATGGAGTTGAATGTTGGATTAAAATCGGGACGAACGTAGATAAATTTATTAAGACTGTTTTTTCGCAAAATGAAATATCAGGTATTTTACCCCACGTTCCTCTCTAGTCTCTAGTTGAAGTCTCGAAAAACTTGAGATGAGGTTGCGGATAGGGACATGTAGCCAGAGATATACATATATCATTAAGTACGTAGTACGTATGCGCTGTGTATCCAAAACATTATAATATACAACACTGGAAATGAATTCTCAGCTCTGTAATTTTTAAATTTACTTGACATTCAGGAAATATATGTTTCCAAGATAGAATTTGATAACTTCTATATACCTTAATTTAAATTCCTGAGATGGCTGATATTTCCATGGTTCCATGAATCCATAAATTAATTTAGTGTTGAAAATTTTCCAGTTCACCTATCTGTGTATAGGCGTGCCTCTACCTTCTAGACAATAATAATGATTGTAAAGGAAAATTCCTTCCGCTTTAAACTTTTAAATGTGCATTGCTAGCAACTGGTTTGTTGCTTTAATGACCTTTTGTTTTTTTAGAAGATATATAGGAAGGGGCGGGAGCCCTGACACTACCACCACTAGCAACTTGAAATGTCCTCTCTCTCTCTCTCTCTCCCTCTCTGCGGAAAATGCTTTCGTGGTGTAATTTGCTCGGGATGTGGTGTAAACTCGTGAATTGCCGTGTTGAGTAGTTGCAATAATTATTTTTAATTATTATTGATGATGAAGATTTTTACGCTGGCTCTCCTGCTGAGTGCAGACAATCATATTTTTATCCATTATTAGCTATTGTTTGTTACTACGGCGGTAGCAAGGAGCTTATTGTTGTCTGCATGCATGCATTTTTTGTGTACTATATGTGTGTGTGTGTGTGTCTGAATACTTTATTCAAGAGGAAGATGAGAATAAAAATATAACATAGAGAATATATATGTAATTACATGTTTATATATAAGTATATAGTATACATATCAACAATGAGACCGGAAGGTGCTTGTTTTGAGCTCATTTCATATACATATATGTGTATACGTATGTATGTACATTTGTAGGCGTATAGAAAATTAATATATAGAACAGTTTACTAATTCACAAAGAAAGCTTCTTACAGGTGGAATGGAAAGTGCCTGAAGGAGACACGGTTAGGATTTTATAAGAAATTTCCAAGAAATTAGTTTATGTTAAATAGTTTGAAGTGAAATGGGCAATTATTATTGAAGAGTAACTCAAATGTCTTGTAGGCATTTCGAGGAGAGCGTGCTAGTTTTAAAGAAAAACTGCAAAACTCTGCTCTCTATGTGTTGACATAGAGTGTATTATTTGTCTGACGGTGTGCAATAATACTGTAATAATAATAATAATGATAATAATAATAGTAAAAATAATAATAATAATAATATGATAAAATAATATCGTGGAAAAACAACTATATTCTAGCCTCACTTCGAGGTGTGTTATTAAAGTAAGGAATGATTTGAACATACTCTAATGGGACAGTTGCTCATTGTGAGTAGAAGTAATTACTATTTAAATAATTTTTAATGGTATTACATAAATTATCCATATGGATATGTAAATAAATTGTAGGAAGGAACGTCTGTGAGAGAAATATTAATTAAGACGTAAAAATAATACAAAATATTTCAGCACACCCAAGTTGAAATAATACTAAGGTAGCTTTTAGGGCTAAGACTTGGATTTGGTGAGGAAGTCAAGAGAAACAGAGTTACTAGTTGTTGGAGCTCAAAATGATGTCTCACTCAAAGTATCACGACTTTTTTTCCCTCCCTGATGTCTGCTCATGTTTAACGTCACATCCGTCTAGGACTTACATATAGATATGTGTATGTATAGGGTTAGCATTTGCTTTGAAATATTTTTTTTTGGCAGGGCAGCAGAAGGAAGAGTCAGGAAATGAGTAGAAAATACATTGGCTATCTCAAGTTAGTAAGTAAGTGTGTGAATATATATATCTATATATTTATAAAGATTATGTAATGGCATCAGAACTATGTTTACATGAGATATGACATTTGTATCTCACAATGGAAGATTATTACGTGAGTATTATGTGTATAAGGGGAATGTATATCAACGTAGGCTGGCGTTCATCAGTGTTGAAATCGATGGGATAATAAATGTTCCAACTTTTGTGACTCGTCCCGTCTAGTTCGTGTGTCGTGTGTGTGTGTGTGTGTGTGTGTGTGTGTGTGTGTGTGTGTGTGTGTTGTAGTAGTAGTAGTTGTAGTAGTATTGGTGGTGGTGGTAGTGGGAGAGTGTTATAGTGTCGAGATATAGAGAGTAAGAGTATACGGGATGGAGGCATCGACGGTGTCTTAGCGTCTTATTATTATTGCAGTTGTCGTATTTCTAAGTCTTGTCATAAGTAAGTGCACATTGTAAGTTTTTGTGGTGCATAATAACTTATTGTTAGTATGTTGTTTTGTTATCATATCGTCGCTTTTATGCATGTAAGTACACAAATTACAACAAATAGAGGGATGTCATGAGGAGACAGAGAGTGAGAACTTTACAATTCTTTATTACGGTGGTTTGATAAGGTCTTCGTCACAGTAGCTCTTGTTCTTGTGGGTTTGGTTGATTCAAGTTATTTATTTATTTTTTATTGCTGGAGATACTTATTACTTGTTAAGAGAGGGAACAGTGCATGTCGAATTTGAAGGGTGTAGACTTGTTTCTATACTTATAAATTCTATTGATGGCATGACAGTTGACAGTATAGTGTATTTACATGTGTGTATCTATATATGTATTATTGTAAATGTATATGAAGTCATATTTCAATGGAACATATTTTTATGTTCTTTTACAATTATTTTACATACCTATACATCCAAACACACACACACACATGTCTTCACACTACGGATTGTGAGAAGGGTTCAATGTTATTCCCATCCAAGTGCTGCTATATTCGAGAAAAGTTTTAAAGACTGGAACTCCACTCGTTCCTTGTCTTGAAACTTGTGTGTTTTGTATAAGTACTTATCTCTGTAGTGCAGCCTGCCCTCACTCTTAGATATTTATTATCTACGAAGACCTTTAGATAAAGTGAAGATGTGCTGCAGAGTAATGTTGTGGTTACATAGGGGGTATCCAGATAAGGCTACATAATGCCGAGATGGGTGAATTGAGTGCATTTGGATATCCTCACAGATATTGTCTACTTGGAGCAAAATGAAAATACAAGTTGTATTTACTTTTGTGGATGTGATTATTACAGTATGATATCCAATATGTGGCATGTGTTTTTGTGGACGACGTGCCCACTGCCCACATTTCTCAAGTTCTCAACTCAGTCGAGTCAATACGGATAAATTTGAAGTGTATTCTGTAGAAGTGTGGTTCTATATGCAAATATACACATGTATGTACCTTCAAATCTTGGGCCCTGGACCCTAGCAAATGCTATATTGGAGGAGTCCAGAGTACTTATAATACCCCTTGCCTTGCTACCCTCCAGATTTTTGTCACACATCATCATTAATTTTGAAGAGACACTTGACGAAGGGGTAGTTGTAAAGAATAGCAATAAGAGTAGATTTTGTGAAATATTGGTATTATGTAAGTATATATAGATACATACATAGGTCCCGTATACTTTATGCCCTACAGGTCAAAGTTATTGAGTTAGGAGTTAGTATGGAACCCAGTGTCTGAGTTATTTTTGTGAAACTTTTTCTGATTTGATTTAAGCTGCCGAAGATTGATGTGTGATTCAATAGAAGTTGTGCTTAGAGCTTGGAGCTATTATGGTGACTATGCTGTGGGTTTATTTTAATAAGACTGTATAGTTAAGTGTGAATTATATCTCTCCTTCTGTACTTGTAGATTTATAGCAGCATATAGAAGCAACATATATGTAGTTATGTGTATACATGTGCACGAATGCTATACAGTAAAAAAAAACTATAATGTTGAATCATGTATTGTTTAACTATGTATGTCTCTGTCTCTGATGTTGACTTACTGACGACCGAGCAGCATCTTTTTTTATTTGTATACTTATGTACATACATATATGAAAGGGTGATGGGGAGGGGGGAGTTTTTGAAGGTGGTAGTGTTAGTTTTTGAGCCAGGAGGATCTGTTATCAGTAATCTGCGTGTTACTTGATGTTGTACGGGGAATTCTTCAACTTCAAAAATTGCTATTGCATGCATTTATTTACTGAGATAATTAAACAAATAAATATGTACTGACACGCGGACTGTACACCAATTTTCCCCCCCCCTGTATTTGTCAGGGTTGTATACATAATGGACGTGTGTTGTGTGTTCTCATCACAAGTTCCCTGGAAATCGGGTCCGACTGAAGATAAGAAACTAAACAGAGTGTAATCATGGATGTACATAGATACACACGGAACACCGAATGTTTTTACTATAGCTCCTTTGCAGTTTATTTTCTTGCAGATGTATACAAGAGAGAGAGAGAGAGAGAGAGAGAGAGAAGAGGAAAAAGGAGCACAAGTGAATGCACTAAGATAGCTGGAAGACTGTTAAGAAAATAAATACAACTGGGTAGTTTTTTTTTCTTTTCGAGGTTTCCCTTGACGTCACGATTCGAAAATTTTATCATCAGTTTTACATTTTCTTTTAAAAGTGTGGTGCAGTGGTGTAGTGTGTGCGTACAAGGATTATACAGTATTGCCTATGAAGAGCGAAAACGTAGAAAGTACATACATATTATGTGTAGTCTAAATAAAGCTGGAACGCCCGGCTGTGAGTGCCCCCCAGTGTGTTCACTGTTTTTCGGAAATGAATACCTAGATTCGGTCCTATTACTACTACTATTGGGATGTTTTCAACATGTTTTCTGACTTGACTATGAAAATTGCTACCAGTGTTTTCTTACGGAAATATCCATACATATGTAGATGTGTGTATATGTACTATACTTAATTATTATTATGCAATACATTGTACATTCAGAGTACACTTGTATGAGTAGAGATTGTAATGGCAAGTATACAGAATAGGCCTTATTTCCCAGACATAAGTTTTAGAATCTTATGTATGTATGTATCTGTATACTTTATGATTTAAGAATTCCGACTGCATAGGAGTGGGAATTGGATGCAGCATGCAGTTTTTTTACGCAGGTACTAAAACAAAACTTAAAATCAAAAAGATGTGGAGGGAGCCAGATTGGTTCTGCCGTTTATGACTCTCTATATCTATAGATACTACTTATATAAGATTCTATACACACCTATTGCCTATTGCCTGAGTTGCTTGCTGGATCTACTAATTCCCCATTGAGTCGTCACATATCGGCTTTATTGCCATTGCCTCCTCTCTCTCTCTCTCTCTCTCTCTCTCTCTCTCTCTCCGTCGCAGGAACTTTACATTTCTCTTTATTTTGTGTTGACTACTAGCACTGATGCTTAGCATGTACATAGTTACAGCAGCTATACAGCAAGCTGAAATATTTTGTTGGCAAACATTTTTTGTGTGTTAGAGCAATACATGAAATTTTAGCTATTTACATGGCTACCACATAACGTACATAACTACATCAGCTATGACGATTGGACAATCGGGATGTGTTTTTTATTCATGCTCACATAATGTCTTACCCCTGTTTAAGTCTTTGCTAGCCTCCCCGCGTACATCCATGGAGTAATGTGCGGGTGAGGTTAAAGAAACTACAGGAGATATTATGTATATGTATATATCTATATTATTTGTACGTATAGTTTTTTTTAGAGTTGTTGAAAATGCATCTAGATATTAGGTACTTTTAGTGCTTTGTGTGTATACTTATGTACGGTGTGTACTATTATGACTGAGGACTGAAAATAATGTAGGAAGGAAAGGAAGCGATGAACGAGGAGCAATGGATTTATACGTGGTGTATAGTTTATGTGAGTGAGTGAGTGAGTGAGCAGCAGGTCGATCTAACATGCAGCCACCGGATACTGAAGAGAAAAAATGGTTTCCTTGCTCTCTCTCTCTCTCTTTCTCTCTCTTGCTCTCTCTCCCTCCCTTTCTCGCTCTCTGTCTCTGAAACTTAACTTTTAACATCGTAGTTATATCTACGTCTTGTACTCTATCCGGGAAGACAAGGCTAATCCACCAATTTTAAAGCTCCATGATGCAGTCGTAATAATAACTGTATAGAGGTTTGCAGAGAAATGGACCAGAGAACTTGGTCTCTATCAGTCGAGTAAAAAGGTTTTGGAAAATATAACTCCGCTGGCTCTCAAACATATGTAAGGAACAAGGGAGACACGGGATGAATGGATAAAGGTTTTTGTACTCTATTTTCTTTCGAGCTCCGTGTGTGTGTGTGTGTACGTATATTATTTGTGTGTGCATACATATATGTACATATGTAATGTCTTCATGCAGAACATGTTGTTACCAAAAAGAAAAAGGAAGGCGCCACTCTGAATCTGAAACGGTGTTTAAAAAAGTTTGTACTAAAAGTAAAAAAAATGTATAATAACTTGATGCGCAGAAGACTCATGGGATTAGCGTATTTTTAGTAATACCTCATCTCTTCATACGTATGTATAGATACTACATATCAAATGCATGTAAATTTTGAATTTTATTCCTATATGAGCAAGGGGAAGTGGGAAAAAGAGTAATTACAAATTACAACTCTTCCTGGAGTAATTATTATTACGTCCAAATACTTTTAATATTGAGCTTTTTACTACACTGACTATTGTATTGGTAGTGCAGTGTGAGGATTGTGAAGGATGACAATGCCAATGATATTCTTGTAGTAAAAACTGAACTTGAACAGTATGTTATTTATGAAAAGATCGTTGAGACACAGGAAGTTGAAATGTCTTCATATTGTGCTCCTCTATGTATAGATATTCCACTGACGATGACGATGGGGCAGATTTATGTATATAGAGACATTCAGAGATGGGAACACCAGTGGAGTTAATTTAATGGTGTGAAAGAGTAAAAATAATAAAATGTGATATTCATGAGAATTCAATGCTGTATGGACATTTATGAGTTTTGAGGCTCCTGTGTGAAAGAGTGAGTACAAGTATGTATGTATGTACACGCATTTGAGTGCAAATGTAACTTTTGTAGATGTGATTTTGATTCTATAGTGTTCTAAATGTGGAGTATCGGCTCAGAGACATCACATAAAAGTAACCGCAAGAGTTTTAAAAGTTTTAACTGAATCTCTTTGGTTGTGGGGGGAGCTGATAAGCCTTTTGAAGCACATCATTCTCCGAATATAACCTGTTATACCCGCAGCAGCAGCAGCAGCAGCAGCAGCATCAGACAAAAGTACAATATATTTATGCTTGTCAGGATTTCGAGTACTTTTTATAACGCAGTTTCAATTCCTGTTGTAAAGGTTCATTTCCATCACGATATCGCACTTGAGCAACTGATACACTATACTGTGTGGATAGATATGGATACTTGTACATACTCCTCAGAATTATTTTTGCGACTACTGCATATACAGTACTTATGTATGGGGTATGGATGTACACAAGTGGGTTAGTATTCGAGGAGGGAGAGAGAGAGAGAGAGAGAGAGAGAGAGAGAGAGAGAGAGAGAGAGAGAGAGAGAGGATGAAGGCCATTATTATGCCGTACAGTGTTAGAATATTATTCCGAAAGGAACACACTAGGGCGATAAAAGAATATAATATGAAGTTGGTAGTACTGTAGGAAGTACTTCTATGTGGAATATATGGGAGCACTGAGGAAACTTTTTTTTTCGCATGGAACGGAACTCAGCAACAAAGATGTGTGATGAGATTTATCCCCAAGAGTGAGCATTGACTTGATGGCATCAGTTAAGTTTTGTGTCCAGTCAGGTGTATCTATATATATAAATACATACGCACAGATACTATATAATAACTGAGTTACCATTAGATATATGTATGATATAGGTAAGTATCTGTGTTTGCATGAACAGAGGAAATGTTAGGGGGGTACTGACTGTGAAAATAGGTACATAGGTGTGGATTTGGACGAGGATGTCGTCGTCAACGACCGATGCACATACACACATACATTTATATAGGTATAAGTAGATACTTGTATATATGCTTATATAAGTACGTAAAATTGCCTCTCTGTCAACTCTTTCCATTGTGATGGAGTCAGTTGAATTTAAAATTAGATCCATTCCTCTGCATGCCGCCTTGGTGGCTGGTTATATCTATGCCGTGCCTGCTCTCTCATATGTATGTAGTATGTCTGTCTCTGCCTGTACTAGCTTAGCTAGAGAGTGGCTGACACTCCGCTATTTTAATGCAGTTATGGTTGTCTATGGATGAAAGACAATTTAAGTATGGAAACCACAAAATTATGTAAATGGTTCGCCTGCAAACTTGACTCGAAGCGATTCACAAATCATGTAGATACTAGGAAACCTCTTATTTCTTCCTCCCCCATTCATTCATGTAGAGTCTGTCCCGGGGTATGTGTGTGTGTTTGTGTGTGTGTGTATGTGTGTGTGTGCGGGATATATACGACAGGAAGGAATTGAGTCTAATGCTACCAATTTGAAATCTGTATGCGTTTTACATGACGTAAGGAAAAGGCTCATTTTTTCCCCTGAAAAATTTCATTTCAATGACAGTAATCTTACGGGTTTCCTTCCATGCGCATAAACACACACACATATATATACATATATACGAAGGTACAAACATATTGATATGCATGAGAATTTTTAAAGAGGATTTTAACATCTTTTTCTTCTTCTTCGAACCAATGAGACGTGGATGGATAAGTCAATGCAGTTTGTGTGGAGACACCAAGGAAGTTCTACTCTTCTTGTAATTTGCACTGCTGATTGATGAATGGTTGAATCCTCGTAAAACTTGTGCGTAGCATCTAATGTACAATATTGTGCATATCTGGGAACATATGTGTACATATTTGGATGAGGAGGAAATTAGGTTTGAAAAAGAGATCAACTTGGAAGTCTTGGAACCCTCGAGAGTACAATATAGACGGATTGCGTATGTACATAATTATATGTATGTAGAAGGAAAAAAATGTTCCTCTTGCTCATTTGTGTTGTTCTTAAGAGGATATTACTATGCTGCAGATGCTCCTTGACGTTTAGTTTACGATTACGGTTATGACAGAATTGCTCATGTCCATGGGGACATGGATGGTTGGTGGGAGGCATGAAGGGAATTGTTTTCTGAAGATCTGGTGTGCGTGGATTTCGTATTCCGACTATAGACTTACTACTAGTTACAATGAAAATTTGTGAATAGGTTCGTGAGATGAGACCTAACTTGTTGCCACTACTTACAATTATGACATTTTGGTTGGGCTAAGTTCCAATTGAACACCAGGGAAACAGATATGGATGATGGGAAGACTTTTTTTTTGCTTTTAGTTTGCCAGCTATGGATTCTCGTGTGAGCTTTAGTAGCATGTTAAATGTAAATATTTTGGAGCGTCTCTAAGAAAAGCTCATCCCTGTGAAGATACTTGGAGACTATTCATAATCTATTAAGGGATCGGGAAAGAAAAACCTCTTGTACCCGGAGCACAGCAGTACATACTTATAATACATAATTAGCCTTAACCTCCATCAACATTTGCCTTGATAATGGGGGATGTATCAAATATTATAGATAATTAATTGAGGTTAATTAAATACACTGAATTAAGGAGCATAGAATGCAACAGCCTTTTTAAAGTTTGCCGTATTTTTCCCAGTGAATTTAAAAAGTACATCCTTAACAGCTCCTTGATATTTTATATAAAATAGTGTCAAAGAATTTGACTCAAAGTAATTATATGTTTGCACTAAGGGACTATACAGTCTCCCATCACTGTATTTTAAAGGTTTCCCTTGCAAGTTTTACAGAAGTGGGTCTAAATTTGTTGAAGCCTTAATTGCATTATTACTAGGATTTCATCCCACAAAGTGAGTAAAGTGGAAATAATAAAATGGTTGGGTTTAGCAAATCTGCATGCATCCAGGCAGATAGATAGTGTGAGAGAAATTTTGTGTAGAAATAATTAAAAATTTTGTTTGTGGCACTAGTAGGTATGTATGCCCTTGATTACAAGTTAAATTTTTTGGCAATGATGTACAACTGAGATAAAGAGCTAAGCTATTCCAAAATTGTTGCAGAAAAGTTGCAAAAAACGTGGGAAATCCAGATAAAGAAATGGGTTTAGAGATCTGAGTAAGTAAGTATGCAGGACCTCAATTCAGGGATCGTTGGAGGAATACTAAAATTTGTATACCTACACCTCTCTCACAGCCCCTAATGTCAATATATATGTAGGTAATTATTTCATTGGAGAAACTGAAAAGTGTATCAGAAGATTATGGTAGGTGGATGAACATATCCTATAAGAGAGGAACATGTTACATATGTATATGTGTCTTAATGAGTAGTGTCGGTTGCTTGCAAAATTTTATTATAAAATTGGCAGAATTGTCCCTAGTTTGAAATACTTTCCACGTGCATGGTTATAGATCCTTGCAGATATAGATTGACATGTAATTATGTATAATAACTTGTGTGGTACATCTGGTAATGGCCTTTTGGTATGCGTGTCTGGGCTTCCCTTTAACTGTAAAAACATACATATGGGAAGATGGTAGGAATGAGCAGAGTAGTTGTAGTAGCATCAAGCAAACAGGTAATAAAGCTCAGGGTTGAAGGAAATCCAAACTGATTTAATGATAAGGATTTTTTCTTCCATAGGTTTTTGGACGTATTATAACTATTTAGATTAGTTATGATCTTATATTTATATATGTAATTATACATACATACATACATAGGAGTAATAAGACTAAACTTTGAACTTGAAGTCTTCCATGAAGAAATTAAAACAAATGTTTTTTTCTGTAAATTTTCTTCTCTATTTAAATTGCTTGTATAATTTTCTTGCTCTCATTTCTGAAATCGTTAAAGCGTGTTTACTATTGTGTTTCCTGGTTCTTTCTATTGTTACTCATATACACATATGTGCATATACCTACTTGTGTACTATGCTTATATACAAATGGATGTCTGGCTGAGTATGTATATCCCCTGATTGTACCTATAGATACATGTATATGTGTACGTGTACAATTATTATACTAAACCATACAATTACACTGACTTGTGGTTCCTATATATGGTCAATGAAATTGATTGAATTGACAGTAATAGGAAGGTAATCGCCTGCTGTGTGTGTGTGTACGCGTACGCATTTCTCTCTCGCTCTCTCACACATCTGTTGGCCAAAAGTAAAGTAATGATTGTACTCTATACTTTGACTGTAGATGAAAGGTAGTTTTATTCGTTCCGACTCTATCATCATCCTCAGATGAGTAGGTACCTTGAACCTACATAAACGCATATTTGTGAAGACGAAGGAAAAACCTTGAATGGTATTTTTTGAAGTGAAAATGATGCAGTGGTTATCAATTTCCAGTATGTTTTACTATTTACATGATTTTTAGGATGACTAGAAATGAGTAATTATCCTAACTATCTCTATATCTCTATGTATGTACAGTGACAGAGTATCCCACATTACTATTATAAATTTTGAAGGGAGAAACGTGTTTTTTTACGATGTGGCTTGGACTTCTGAACTGAGTTGTGCTTCGTATCTAATTTTAATGTGATGTTGTCTACTTCTTCTTGTCTCATTTTTTGTTGTTGTTGATTGGGGAAAAAAATCATGTATTAGAAGGAACTGTTGTTTCTCAAGTTTCTGTCTCACAGATTATAAAATTTTGAAATTTCCCCTTTTGCATGTATGCTGTACATTGTAAATCTTCTAAAACTGACTGGTTTACGAGTTAAAGTGATAGTATATCCAGTAGGGGTGAGGGAGTTGCTCGTACATAATGTTTTTGTTCTGAGCTACAGTTAGAAATTCATTATATACTTAAGTATATATGAGATTTTATTTGAACGTTTATCTACTAGTGAAATGTCACGTTTGAAACTGTGCTCATCAGAATTAAGTTTTTCTTTTCGTTTGTCATTCGATGCTGACGAGGCAATAAATTAGTTGTAGAATATTCCTGAATCAGCAGAGTTATACCCTAATCTTATCTATCTACTGTAGATTATTGTAGCTCTCTGACTGCATGTACTATTTCTAGGTTTCTGCGGATGGGGTTTCTAAGTTCTTTAGTCACAAAAATTATATGTATCTACATACATACATACATACATACATATGTATAATTATTTCTACAAAGTAATTGTGAGGGGCTAGGCAAGGGAACTTGACAATTTGAATATTGAAACTTAAACCGATGTTACTCCAAACGTAATGTATCCTTACTCATGTTGAAAACTCAATGTGTATACATACATAAGTGTCTACTACAATTGCTCCATAAACTACACTGGGATCTGGGATAGAAAAAAACTTTGTACAGGAAGCGGCCTGCCCTTACAATATCCATATATATGCATACATATAAGTAATAGCACTTACGAATCAGAATCAGCAAATTCAACTGAGTCTACTGGAGTTGAAACACACCATTCTTTCCCGTAGTCGACGCTTCTTGTCCTACTACTACTCCTCTGGTAGTGTGAATATGGATACTACTATTCCTAGGAAGCCCAAATGTCATAATTTATCCGACACTGTCGGATTTTTGCTTCTGTCCTAGTGGTTTTGGAATGCAGTTTCATATTTTTTCTTTTAGCCTGTATCATGGGTGTATTAGTATTAAAAAGTATCTATCCATCGGATGATTGTTCCAATGTTTTCGGATCCCTTGGATTTTACTCGGTTGTAAGTAATTACTTGGCAAGGAAATTCTTTTTGAGGGTATGAGTGCATTGATGCTAATTGTAAATCCTGTTTACTTCTATCTGTACTATTGTATAGTTACTATATATGTACTATATATGCCTGCGTATTTACCATACATTGGAATTGGAAATAGCACGAGGTATCGGATCTGACGTCCTTGCGTGTGTCTGCCATCCATGTGAATTTGTAAATTCTGATGATGATGTTGTAACTTGAAACCTTTCGAGAGAAAAAAAAACGGTTTGAGCCCCAGCCAGGGACAAAAACAAGTAGTGTTTCATTTGATTAGTTGGTTTCTTTTGATACAGGAGTATTATGTATGCACTAGACGAATTACGTTATAGCTTCTCTCCTCCACGCTGTTCTTCTGTTACTCGTTCTTTCTTGTGAGCGTGTGTGCGGGAGGACATGAAGTCGTGCCGTACGGAACGGAACGGTCAAGGGAATCAAATCCACGGAAGAAGGACGAGGCCAGATAGGAACGTAGGGTAGAGATGATAGGATGCAGATTGGATGTATTTTTTATTATGGCTCTCCTTGCGTCGATAGTCGATATACCTACTTCCTTCCTTCTAGGGTTCCATCAGAATTTCTCAAATTCTTCGTATTTTTTCTAGGCGGGGGGGGGGGGGGAGGGAATCCGTAGTTGAATCTCCTGTAATTTTCAGACAGGCCGGACATGCAAGGAGGCACATCTCTTATCTTCTTCTTTTTTTTTATTATTTGAACGGGCTGGGAAAAGAAAGGGGGGTGGGAAAAAAAAGTGGAGCTGTATGGTCAATTCCTTGAGTCATTATCCTAACATCGTCTTTTAAGTAGGTAAATGATGATGACGAAGGGAATACAAATTTGAAGAGTTTTCGGACGGACATGACCATGCCGTAGAAATGTTACATGGAGACTAGCCCTCAATTCAGAAGGAGATTCAGAGGAGAGGGCTATGTATGTATGTATATGTATGTATGTATAGAGGAAGGAGCATGAGTAGGAGATTTTCCACTGTGTTCAACCCGATAAAAATGATGATGATGGTGATGATGATGATGATACTTTTGTACTTAAATCTCCTCCGCCGCTCTGTTTTCCGATGGATGATACAGAGATACTTGAAGTGTTTGAGAGTATCAGAATTTGGAGGGTGAATTAATTGTATACGTATCTATAGTTAGGAAGGATAAACCATGATCCATGAGATATATGTATTTTGTGATGGTATCAAGTCCCAATCCAGGAGAGCTGTGGAAAGGTGGTGAAAATTCTTATATGTCGTGATCATGATTCCCATTATGATTTAATGTGGGCAAGTATGCGTATTAATTCGTATTGGTAGACGGAACTGAATGGGCTGAGAGGATAACTAGCCCCAACTATTGGCATGAGTTTTACTTAAGTAGTATTTGAAATATGGTTATAGTAATTTATAGTATTACATGAGTATACTCTGTTGTACTAAAAAAAAAAGAATCTATTTGAATAAAAGCTGGAGTAGATGCAAAGCCCACAAAAGAGTCGTGTTAGGTTTTTGCAATTAGTTTTTTTTTTCAGGCTCATGATCATAATGGGAAAATAAGAGGCATGGTGTAAGGGTTTGTGAGAGACGAGCCTTTGAAGATTTTTCCAGGACAAGTTTATAGAAAAGTACACTTTTGTAGGATTTCCTATATGAATGTATCTATGTACGTGTGTTCCAGATGATGTGATAAAAGTAACACCTACACATAAAAGTATATGGATAGATACTGCATTCATACCTGTATTCATGCCTTTGTGAGCCTGAGCATCTACATATAGTGGCACAGGTGCTTGCTGGCTGGCTTCCTTGGTTTTGTAATATTCCATATCTATATCTATATCTATAGGATTGGTTTTGTTCATGAATATTTTGATGAATGTCTGGTATCAACTGTTGAGGTGAAAAATTTGGTTATGTTAGAAATTGTGAAAAGGCTTTTTTTTATGTAGCCATTTAGGCTAGAATAAAGGTTTTGATAGACTTGGGGCACATTTGAATTACTTTTCAAAGTTTTTTTTGTGCCCTCGTCGACACTCATCGCTCTTCTTGCCCGAAATAAATCGTGTTTTCTCGATGAGAAAAACGTGCCGTCAGGATAATATTTTTGCGTGTTGTGGGGATTGTATCAGAAGAAAAGTGTTTGTGTGCTCAAGGAATATAATATAATTTTTTTTCTATGTTCCGAACAGTCCTTCTTCTTCGATTACTACTATTCCTCATGGAGCCAAGTAGTAAGATGAGAGGGGGAGGGGGGGGGGAAGTTGAAATGGATTCTTTCTGCAGACTGGAAAAAAACAATTATAATGTTGCTGGAAGGATAGAATCGATTTTTGTATATGTCTTCAATTTGAGTCCTGATTATATTATAAACATGTGGAACGTTCCTTTGATGCTGGTAGATTTCAATTTCTCATTTCACGGCATCACATGTAGATCTCTATACTATGCATGTTAGTGTAGACAACGCGTTGGTAAGCATGGGTAATGGGTATGTCTCATTTTTAATTTCCATGTAGGCCGTTGGTTCCTGTGCAAGAGTTTACCTATGTATGTGCATACATCCATATGCGGACGTCTATGTATAATTTTGACGTTTTAATCGTCCGCTATTCCCTGTATTTTTCTACAGTACTTGTAATATGTAGACCCCCTACTACGAGTCCTAGTGCACAAACTTGTGATTTCTAAATGGGTATTACTTCTTTTAATATCTATTGGACGAGGCAGTTTGAGAAACACGGGGTGGCTACATGTGACGGAGAGACTTACTGGAAGGATGTTGCATAAAAATATGGAGGAAAATAATAATTAATTTTGACTGGATTTTTCCTCAGTATTTTTTAGTTTCATTACTTGACTTGCCAATAATATATCCGAGGACTGAAATTGAGACCAAGCTATCTGTAGGTACTGTACATAATGGATGTCTTGCCTTCTTCGTCGACAAGGAATTTTAAATTCTGACCTTGTACCTATGTACATATTAGGTAGATACATGTATACATACAGTTTAATTAATAGTGCTTTGGAAACTACGTAAGCAGTATTGTAAGTTTTGTATATGTATAATTTATATGTGTGTCGTTTAAGTAGAGTGCAAGCAATTACATGTATCTATGTGGTACTGTATACCCAGATGAGTGTATTTTCAGCCTGAATGGATTAACGGATAGTGGATTACTAGTGTGTGTTGGAGTTGCTGGGTCGTGTGTGTGCATATACATATATACATATTATTAGCAGAAGGTGATGTGAACAAGTACTTGTTAAAATGACTTGAGTGACTCTCTGTATTGCAATTCGATGAAAATTCACGTTCAGTAAACATTGAGCAAATGGCCGTTCTTGTGTGTACCGTGTTGAATTACATCTGCCTGTCTGTCTGGGAGTCTTGTAAAGCAGTATAAAATTTCAATAATCATGGGGTTCAATAGGTCATCCAGAGAGGCAGAGGTACTTAAACTCGAGGCTGGGGAGCTGAGCTCGTGCTCTTATCAGAAGATGTTGCTGGTATGTACATACATATATAATTACATATATGTATCTATGTATGTGTAATTATACCTATGGGGATATGTACCTACTGTGCCTTTGGAAGTTAAACACTCAACTTTTCTTCCTGTTGAGTAGTTCCCGATCCTAAAAGTTGTGAATAAGTGTGAAATATAGGCTTGTGCCTGCTCATGCATATACGTATATATGTATCTATCTCTTTACATATGTATATGTATGTTTAAAAGCATTGTTGGAAAAAACCTGGATCATACACTGTAGTACTACTACAGTAATGTAAGTTACCTCATCGAGGTGGTTGACTCGACTCTCTTGTGTTGATCGTCTGCTGAATTAGCAAAATCAGATTCCAAGTGGTGTGGTGAAGTATCTGTAGATTATGTATGGATATAAGTATACGTGCATTACATATGTACATGTCTGTCTGTAATTATGGGTAAGTACGGGAAGGATCTTGTAAGGACGAATCTTTTATTTATCGGCCATATTAATGTAATTATCTCTATACTTGCTGGAGAAACTGGATTGGAAGGAGAACTCCAACCCCGCTCCCGGGACTAATAAATGTTGTAAACATTATTTTCCTATATAGTTGTAAAACTTAACTTGTAAGAGGTTGTAACCGGCTCCGCTAATACAGCAGTTGTACTAACAGTAAAGATAATAACGATTACAATTCGTAATTTTTCTGAGTCATCTGAATTGATGAGGCAACTCTCAGGCCACCTCAGAAATTCAAAGTAGAAAGTTGACTATAAGCTGGGTCAATTTTGACTATATAGATATACATACATACACTCGTACGACTCCTCTAACTGTGTCGTAAAGTACGGAGTCTCCGTAGTAAAATGTTTTTATTTATCAAGATTGAATACGAGCAGGGCATTAAAATGGACGAATGTAAGTCACGTAAAAGTCTATGTAAAACTCACCATGAGTAAATCAGCACTAACATGTTGAATGACTTGAATTTATTGTAAACGAAAGGTTGAAATCAATTTCATATACGAGGACAGAGAACAACATCAATAGTAATCCTTTTTTCTAATGTCGTTCTGCTTTTTTTTTGTCTTCACAGAGAAAGGAATATTTAATACTTGACTAACAGGATATACGTTCGATTTGAATGAATAATTCTGAAAGGATATTGGTACTTTGAGACACTCTGTGTGGGTTAAGGGATTTGAAACATTCAAGACTACAGACCTACGCATATCCGCTCGTATTGTTACTATTATGAAAGCAAATGGTGGGATTGAATACATATACATACGTAGGTATACCTATATAACAATTAATTATATATTATGTACATGTGTATAATTAATTCTACACTATTTGTACTTTGTAGGCACAAATTGGTATTGCACAAAATTGGGAATTAGGCTCCTCTCCTTAAAGCTGTTGGGAGAAATTCCTATTCTTAGTCATACAGCTACAGAAGAAGTGTACTATATGGTATAGTGAGTTAACTTACTCAGAGACCAAGACCAACTACTACATTGAAAAATCCTAGGAGTCACATAATTAATTACGTACATATTACGTTTTTTTTTCTCTCTCTCTCTCATAAAAGTGAACTGGACCAAGAGTAGGATTTTGTGAAAGAGCAATAACAGCAATTACTAGTATTTTGTGTGAAATCCTTTATTGTTTCTTTTGTTTTTATTGTAAGTGTGTGTGTGTTTCTGTGTCTGTGTGTGTATGGTGTACAGGGTAAGCCTATACAGATGGATTTGTACCGGTTCGTTTTTATATCTTTACACAGTGTACTGTACACTAATAATTGTGAGTAAGGATACATGTACGTAAGTATATCTAATGACTATCTACATATACTTACATATGTGGAATATTATCCTCTCATACGTACTAGTGTGTGAATTGAAAGAGTGAATTATAACTCTTCTCTCGTTGGAAACCCTATAGCATATAGACTGTCCTGGTTACTGGTTGTAAGAGCGGATTTGGATTTTGGAAGTATCCCTTGGATTTTTTGTACTTATACTTTGTTTATGAGCATTCTTGAAGATTACAAGTATATATGACAAGGATAGTTTGTTTAATAAATATTTGTCAAGTTTACGGTGTGACTTTCGTTGTTTTATATGCATGTAATTTTTTATGGTCGTCACGATTTAAAACCTTTTGTGTATACTTAAAGTCATGTTCGTTATTTCATCCAGTGGTCTTTGTATGGGATTACAAGGAGTTTGAGTCAGCTGCTGTTGTGAGCTGTGAGTTAGTTAGTTTAGTACTGTGCATTACAGTATACCAGCACTACCAGTCCCATTAGTCCCTTCCCACATACATCTAACCTTCATCCCATCGAGCCTTTATTAGTAGGATGGTTTTTGGAAATACTTTTTATAGCTTTCGTAGAAGTGATTGTTTTTGTAACGTGAAGACAATCCCTTATTTGGTCCTGAATCCGATTTGTTTGAAGCCTACTTAACGTTTGGCTTGATGTGAGCTGAGCAGTGATCAGAGAGGAGCCCTGGATGAGACTTGCTATGGAGTAGTCGCTGAATGTACATAGAATACCTATATTTCTCTCGGGATCCTTGTGCATGGAGACACACGTACTGTACATATGGACATTTTTGAGACTCAAATGAGGAGAACAGTTCAAGACAAGAGAATAAAAGTTGATGGTATAGTTTTACCGGCCTTTACACGCTACTAGCTACTATAGGAGAATTGAGAATCTGTATACATTATGAGGATATTTGTATATGACCAGAGATACTTGCTCTTGTTGTATGACTACAAATTGGATTAGTTTCGTTTTTCCTTGTTTTCCTCTGGTCTTTTAGATATCTCCTAGTCTTTTGTGGATGTAAGTACTTGACTATGGACACAGACGTGTAAGGATGGGAAGGGTTAGGTATAAGGTACACACCAGGTGTAAATGTCTCATGTGCGTACACAAGTTGCGTTTTATTATTGCATGACCATGAAATGTGAATTGAAATTGAACGTGCATGGAGACTCGGCTCTGTTCTAGTCTGGTTTCTTCTTGAGAGTTTTTAAGAGCCAGAGTCACTGTGCATTGTTAAGGACTGGGATTGTTTCTGGTGTAGAGATTTCCCCGATGCTGCTTTATATTATCCTTTGAGTTCTGTTCTGCGTCCTTAGTTCTGTTGTACGTACATACGTAGTATGTATGCTACTATTATTATAAGACTGGTGAGCCTTCTTCCACAGAGTACTTGACTTGCACATATTGAGTGGAGCATTCGTATTCCGTTACGATGGTTGTAGGATTCGGAGATTGAAGTGTATTGAATTTCTGCAAACATGTAAATAAGGGAAATGCACAGACAGAGAGAGAGATAGGAGTTTCCTAAAAATGGAGTCAAATACCTGAACGTGTTACAAACAAGTTCTGCCATGAAGGAGGAAGACAAAAGAAATGTGGTGTTGTTCTTGACAAGAATGTGTTTGATTTACCTTATTAGTTCCTTTCTAAGGGAACCTTTATGGTTGATCGTAACATGTTACTAAAAGCATGACAGCATTATCAGATTACGCACTGGATTCTACACGTTGAAATTGTTATTAGACAAACAAGCTCGTTCCCTGACGGGAGTTCGATATACATAGATAATTGCATACAGAGTATACTCTGTATGCAATGCCTATGTGAAATGTATGCCTACATATGTTCCCTATATACTGTGTACACAGACTCATATGTATGTACAAATGGTGTAGACGTACATAGACTCTATTAGACTGTACCAACGCATCTCAGACAATAATTGAGGAGAAAAGTCGACACGTTCATTTGATTTGCAGTGGTAAACAAAAGGTCGAACGCCTGTATCAAGGGCAAGGGAAAAGTCAGGTGAGCGAGTTTGTCCTGTCTCATGGTTTTTTTTTTCAAAATTGTATTCTTGCAAACTCATCTCAAGCGTTTAGAGAAGATTCCTGGGGAGATTTAATTTTGTTCAAATGTGGTTCTCTATATTTAAGTATGTAAGTATATACAGTTATGTATGTATGTATATGCTAGATTGGTAGAGATGCTAATAAGAGGATAAAATTACTATTCCTAGTTAGTATCCCCTCTCCTTGCCAAGCATTGTGTTTTATGCTTTCTTGATGTACAATAGATCCGAATAATTAGTTATGACAAGTTTGTGAAATGTAATGTTTACTTGTGGACTGTTCTCCTAATAGTGCTACACTACACAGCATATATTTAATTATAGATATATAATTATATATAATGTTACCACCTGTAATAGTAATTATTAATGTAATGATTATCTCTCGTCTGTATTCTCTACTATATATATTACAGAGCTCTATGAATAAAAAGCGTGGGGGGGGAGGGGAAATAATAAACGGGAGTAATTATCATAACCTTTGAATTATTTCAAAAGTTGTAAAAGCTCCAAGCACTTAAATCTCCTTGAAAGGATTTGTTTCATACATTCCTAGTAATTACTCTAACTAACTAAGTAAGTGCTAAATAAAAGGGAATTAGATTTTATTTATTGTAGGAAAAAATCCTATGTTCGCACAGTATGTCAAAATAGAAAGAAATACAGCGTGTCTTGCTCCCTCTCAAAAGCTCGTTAGTCCTGATAAGAAATCACTTACTTTTGAATTAATATTCCCATAGGTGTTAAAACACATTATATACTGGACTCACTGATGTGCAGATGTACTTGGATGTTTGAAAATGTATGTAACAGGTGCACAGGGATGTGTCTATAAGTCCATTTGTGTATACTGTGTGTGGAGTGTGTGCCCATGTACTTTTGTGCAAATTTCCCATTGTATACTTTGACAATGAGAATTTAAATCATGGCAGAACTCTCGCTCTTACTCTATATATAGTAGCATTGGAGTAATTAATGAGGTTTAGTTGAATGTGCTTAAATAATTATTATTTGTCACCTCCTATATGGGATACGGGATTCTCTATTGCTAAAGTAGTATTTAGATCTTTTAGGTACTTATTATATTATGATTACCTCCTTGTGTATTAGGGAGTAATTGCCTTACCTTACGTTGCCTCTGGATGTATGTACATATGTATGTAGCTGGAGTCGTAGTCTGCTGTCTGCCCTGCCCTATGTTTTATTTAAATCCTACGACAACAAGTGCTAATTTTATTTCTTCATTTCATTACAGCAATATTTTTTGTAGATGTGCATAAAAGTGTGAGTATGTAATGTAATTACTTACACTAGAGCAGAGGCAGACACTTTGTAATTACTACGTTACGTACATACATATGTCCTATGGATGCATACTACGTTTCATGTGATTATGTAACTGACGTGGGAGAAGTGTGAAAATGCAAGTGAGCGTTACGTACTTGTTTCCAACGTGTAATCCCTTTCGTCTGATAAAGAGAATTATGTCATGTTCAATATTTGAAACAATAATAACAATAATAATTGTAGCAGTCATGCGAATCATCTCCACTCTTTTGTTTTGGGTTGTACTCTAATGTCTTTTTTTTTGTAACGGCGTACTGTACATGCATACAACCCTGTGATAAAGTTTTTGCTCTGACTGGGATGATTTAAAAATGGAAAGTTCAGTAATGATTTGTAACCGTCCTGTCTCTGCATGAATGTACTTTTTGGAATTGAATATGCGAATACTAGTTGTTTTTTATACTTTGATTGGGGAAAAAGACAGTCATTGGTTGATTTCTTATTGCGTGCAGAGCTGGTGGATCACACAGGCTTATTTTTGGGTATCTCGTGTACGCCACCACTTAAATCTTCTGCACAGTTAGGATTTCTTCATTTCACTTGTTTACAGTGTGCAGACGCTCAGAAGTATGTATTTATGTTTTATGTACAAAATTATATGGATACAGATATAAATATATAGATAGAGAGAGACACTATGATACATTATTTAGATAAATCAAGTTACTCCTTTATTATAGTAAGGATTCTTGAGGGTGGATAAACTCTTCGGAAGGAATCTGAATCAAAAGGAGTTGGTTACTTTAATTTGTTTTATGTCAATTGTTGGCTTTGAAGCATGTTCTCAAAAACCTGTGCTTGTGAACGGGACTTTGTATTTTCATTCTAATGTATAACTATATGATCTGTAAGCATATAAATATTGGATAGGTTGTGGTTGCAGAGGTTGATTGGTATTTATTGAGCGTGCGTTCGTTACGCTTGTATTTTCTATAGATATCTGTATATAAATAAAACTAAATTGAAACTGAAAATTGAGCGTGTCACGCTATTCAATTCAGCCTCAACAATTTCCAGACTGACTATCTTCACCTCATTGGCTTCTCAAATCCTGTATATTTTGGTGATTGTACATACATATGTATGTCTCTCTGTATATGCACCACCAACAGTAGTAATAACTCAATTCGTGGATCTTTCATGCATGCTAGAGGCTTGATCTGATTGAATTCGACGAATCGTTCTACTACATATATATATTTTAAGAGTAATTGATAAGTAGGAGGAATACCGCTATTTTTATGTATCTCTATGTATTTACTTAAGTACGTGTGGGCCGGGAAACTTTGTAAATACATAAATATACACGCAGTGGCAGTACAGTAGTTGATTTATATTGTTTTGAGAAATCTCATTTCACTTTACTTGAGCATACGGAAGTTGGATAGCTTTCAGTTGAAGTTAAGTACTGAGGAAGTCGGACGGACGCATGCATATCTGACTCTGAATCAGTTTCTCTGCTTGTATTGTTTGCCTAGTGCTAGTGAGAATTGTTCGGATATCACTGAGCTTATTGTCTTTTATGTGTGGATTTATCTGTAAAAAGGATTAATGGGAAAAATGTTTTCGTTTAGATAGTCGTATATAGCTCTCGCTTTGCGTGTGGACGATTATTCTTCGAAGTGAGCCATGAAAAGTGCTAAAATGTTTTACTCACATTTTTTCTAATGAATTACACGCTATATTGCATATTGCTCTCCAATGAAAGTGAAAGGTTTGGATGTATGCCTGTACTTATATAGGTACTTACTTGTAGTAACTATGTATGCATATGTATACTCAATTTTATTAATAAAAAATAAATACTCTAAATGTACATATAAGTACAATTCTGATGTCATAATGACCGCCTGGTGGTTGCTGTGTGAATGAAGATGCATTCAGGGCACTAGATATGTATGTACAAACGGACTTACTTACCAACAACTACATAGCAGAGAAAATAAAGATTTTGATTGCCAACTGTAGGTAGAATAGATAGGCTTTGTGTGGGAGACTTCGTTGTGGATGGGAAAACACCTGGAGACAGGACTGACTATTAGATCCCTCTCACACAGTTTTGTCACACGCATTTCTTTCCATGTATGTATAATTATGTACCTATTATATTTAAAACTTATTACCAAGGTTGAATTAATAATAATTCTGTTTTGCCATAACCGTAATGGCTTATTATACTAGATGTTGACAGGGATTCTTGGATTTATGATTCAACATGGATTTCCGTCGTGTGACTTTCAGGGATGTGTACATTATTTGTGATTATATATGTATGTGGGAGCGTGTGAGGGGAATTGTAATATCTATTAGTACTTGTAATAATACATACTAATTGTCTTACTTGTGGGGGAACATAATAGTACCAATGGAGAGGAGGCTAGAACTAAAGCAAATAGAAACAAAAATATTTAGGGCTGTTTTGTTTTCAGTGTCGGGAAAACCATTCCTGGGTTGTTTAGATCCAGACATGTGCACACTGCACAGTGCACACACACACACCCATGTTCAATTATTAAACATGTGAGTGAATGGGTTGTGGAAGTCGGAAATAAATATGGAATTAAGTATTAGCGTTTTTACCAGGGAACTACTTGTATCAGCATGCGTACTTCCCGTGGTTGTTCTTAAAGCTAATAGTATGTTTGTATGTACATACGTGTGCATGTATGTATGTATGTGTGAAATGTATGGGTATAATGTTTTCATCGGAATTTATTGTTTCAGTTGGTGTTAGTATAGTCTTATGAGTGTGTAAATATATTGGTTGTCATTGTCAGGGACTTAAGTATGGTTTGCATTGAGGAAAGTAAACTTTTTTTCTTGAATTGCGACTACTTTTGTAGGCGTTGGCATAGTATTGTAAAGTTAGTATGTATTTTGATAAGGGAAACGTGTATGTTCGTAGACAGAGACATAGCTTTGAAGTGACTGGGGCACCGTGGTCTGTATGTTATCCTGTGCAAACACACTGTCCCTGGATATTTTCATGATAATATGTATGTGTGTGTGTGTGTGTGTGTGTGTTACTAGTCTGACGATGACAACTGTATCGATATATACGGGTGGAGGAGGCTTGGTCTTGTTATCTAGGAAAATTTTTGTTATAATAAACTAGTGTGAAATATGTGGAAGATATTCGAGCTGGGGGTATATGGGCTACTACATGTACCTGGAGTGTACCCATATTATTAATATATTGTGTAGTGTTTATTATTACAGACGAAATGTATATATGTATGTGAACTGAAATAACGGAGACATTTTCCTTGTGATTTACAGGATGGGCTCAAGTATATGTATATAATATATACTCCTTGGGTTAAGTTACGACAATAAGGACTGGAGTGGATGACTGTGGTTGGGGTGAGCGTATGAGCTGACGAAAGCTCAGGAAGGCAAGTTCCGTACATATTGAGATTCACAAGAATAAATCCTATAGTCCCAATGAGTACGACGAGTTCAACGTTGGATGGGAACAGTCCACGCTCCTCAAATAATGTCCCTCGGTCAGGTTTAAACTTAGCTACGCCGAGTCGCCCTTCGAGTAGTAGTAATCAGGACCTGAACTTATCCCTGAATACATCACCTTCATCGTATATCAGTGTGTCGAATGTGGCGACGGCCGGAGGGTTACAAAAAAATGAGACTACTTTGGACTACCAAACACAGGCCGAGTTACAGTCCCATTATGTCCAGCACCAGCCACCAACGTCCCAGCAGTCACAGTCTCAGTATTGTCGTCTTGGAACAGGTGGACTCATAGGACCAACTACTCCTACAAGTCTTCCACCCACAGTTTCTCTTCAGGAGCGGAGCTCAATTATAGTTCCCGTGACCACGCATGATGTGGACCCATTCGTAGTGACAGTGCGAAGTTCACCGAATAAATTAGGGAAGAGTAGCAGTTCATCATTCATAAGTAAAACTCCGAGTTCAGTGAATTGTGGTAGTTCGAAAACTGGGCCCAGGCTCGCCCTGTACAGAAGTAACAGTAGTTTGGATTTACTTGATCGTGAGAATTATTATCATCATCAGAGGGCTTCATTGGGTGGGGCCAAGTTAACCTCCCATCATGTTCATCCACATCAACACGGTCAACAACTAGACAGACATTCATTTCAACCCCAGTCGAGTAAGGCACACTCGAACAAAGCTGAGACAAATTATACAGGGTGTTTTACGAGACGAAAGGATTTTGGAAGTCATGGTTCCATAGATGTACTGGCAAATGCTGGTGGAAATAATACCTCGGACCCTGGTACAAATACAACTACGACGGGCAATAGTTCATCATCAGCCGGATCTTCCAAGAACGAACGAAGTAGCTCTCTGGGTAATTCAAGCACTGGTCATTTTTTGTCCCTTGTAGCGTCCACAATGAGTCGAGATCGGAGAGGGTCCTTCGACGTTCATGATGATACAGTGGTGGGTCAGAACACAAGGGACTCATCCGGAGGTAGTAGTGGTGGTGGTGGTGGTGTTAGTGGTGGAGGTGGTGGGAAGAGCAGTAGTAGCAAAGGAGGAAGTAATACAAGCGCTGAGCCGGTTCTGAGGGATACGGCAAGTCCTCGTCTCCGTCTGAAATTTCAGAAGCTGTGGGAACATAAAGAAAAATCAACTGTAACACAGAGTAATAGTACGGGGCCGATGAGTGGGGGAGCTCAGACAGATGGAAGTAACAGTAGTAGTACTAGTGGCAGTAAAGGAAATATATCAGGGAATACAAGTAAGGCGGAAGCTTCAATATTTAGAAAGCTGAGAGGAAACTCAACCACTTCCAGGAATAATGGAAACACCAAAAGTCTTCCGGAAGGAGTCAAATTTGATGTTCTACCCTCTTCAAATCATACGGGTGGTGGAGATGTGAGCGAAAGTCAGGGAAATGAGAAACCTGTTCTCAGGCATGGAGCCCCATTAATGGAGGAACGATATCGACGACGAGTTTTTGCTCACTTTGATTGTCAAAGTGTGTCCGCTAATATATCATATGTTGCCCGACTCCGAAATTTACTCTCGAAAAGGAGAAATACGACGACTGGAGCATCCGCGGCCTCATTAGGTCATAGACCGGTCTCAACACCTCCAAGTGCTTCCCTGAATAATATCGCAGGGGCTCCGGGAGCTCAATTGTCCCTTACCAACGATAATGCTAGTCTTGACCTCGTACCTGCCGATGATCCCGACTTGGGCGATGGAAATTCTAATAACTTGATTTTAAGGTGAGATGACGATGGGATTTTTATAGAATTTTCTCCTTCACATAATTAGAATAGATACTTATAAGTATCTTAGCTTATAATATGACAACCACCTCAACCTCATATATGTATATCTCCGGACTCACGCTTCTCAGGGTTGGTTCATTTTTGAGATTTTAATTCAATGAAATGTCACCATTCATCTTGAGCTAAAATGTTATTTTCATTAGAGTATGGATATACCTTCTGTCTCTAGTCTCTACTAAACATTTTTGCATCTGCTCGGTCATTACTCAACACTTCTGAGGATTTGCCAAATACTGACAATATTTTGAAAACCTTTAAACAGTACACTGGCAGGATATCTGCAGTATTTATGACTCCTTCAATGACAGTCGTTATTTTTCATAATTCAAATAAGTCTTTTAAAATGACTATTCCCACTGACTTCGTGCTTGACTATGGGTCGTGTATACAGTAGTTTAAGTGAAAAATTCCTCCATTCAGGTTTTTTTTTACAGGGCATGTCGTATACGTAATATACGTATAAGAGCCTATACCTATCCATATATCATCCCATTATGTATGTATTTCTGCAGATGTAATGGATTTTCTTTTCTTGCATAATGCATTAGTGGATTGCAAATGTTTATCATCGTTTGTATTTTTGCAACACACGTGTAGATACATATAATCTATTAGTACTTTTAACTTTTTTTGAATGTTTGTTCTCGGCTAGAAAATTATGACTTAGGATTTGATGCCAAGCTCGTTTACTAGAAGCGTGTAGCGTGAATAGTAAAAATACACATACTTATACTTATATGCGCCAGGAATAAATGAGATTTGAATATTTAGCCGTTCTGTATTAAAGGCTCAGGAGTGTTTTCATGAGAGAAAGACAAGTGTGTGTAAAAGAAATGGTTCTTTTTGTATTTAAATATGCCATGTGGTTAATAATGGGAAAATGACATGTGAAATGAAATGTTTCGATATAAAAAGATGTTACCCTGGGAATGAAATATGTTCTTCAAGCGGTCTTGATTCGATTCCTCCCTGTGAATTAATTGAGTATGGATTTGCGTAGTCTGGTTTTTTTTTTATACTCCCTCTCCATGCTCTGGCAGAATACTTTTTTTTTGTATATTGAGCATAAATATTTAAATAGGAGACAATTCATTGCTTCATTTACCATTAGGATTTTCTTCCCCCCTCCCTCTCGCATATCTAGTTATTTTGAATTGCCCATCTTTATTGAGTTGCGTTCCGTTCAGTTACTATGAAATGTTTAAGGTACTTACTTCCCACGTAAAGTAATATAAAAGTTCAGTTGGAAATTGACGTTGCAATAACAATATACATAAATGCATTTATCTCCATACATATTATACCTATGGATACATTGATATGCCAGGACCATTACAATAGGTTGTTCACACAGGCAAACCTCCAGTAATTATAGGCATGTAATCTCCTGAAATAATCAAACAAGGTACTGTGACGATGCTCCATCTCCTCAGCAATTTTTCCATTTTAATGACGAGTGACACGGTTTAAGCTATGTGCATTGTAAATCTTTACATTCAGTTGAAAAAACCAACCATGCGAATCCTACTCATTCATGTATGTAACTCCTGTCAAAGTATTGGGTGGCTCTGTGTATATAAGTGCATACATACATATGTACTCACACATACATGTACAAATCATTTCTGCAATAATTTAAGATTGAATGAATTCAGCAATTTGCGAATACAGTATTGCAAAATCCTAGAATTTTCAGGAATATAGTACTCCTTAATGGACAAATATATGGATATACCTACTTTTAATGATATGAGTTTAGCGACAAGTCTTCTGTCTGTCTGTCTGTCCGTCTGTCTGGTAATAATCAATAAAAAGTTGGAAACATGGAAATATTACTACATAATACACTTACTAGGATTTCACAGGAGTTATCAGCAGCCTCTATACATATTGCCTACAATAATATAAAATTTTTATCCATATCTATAATATTATATATGTGGAGCTATTTTACCACCTGTCTTGTGCACATAGACACATTAGACACACTTAATGGCTTTTAGTCCTTCAATAACTCCATGGTAAATATTGTGTCTTTTCAAAATCTGAATATTTTGGAACTTGAGGAGTACAATGTAGTAATGGAAGGGCACACACATACGTATGCATGTACATATGTAGATATGTGAGAATGTGCTTTGTTATCGGAAATTGTCGCCATAATTGTTAGTAGAAAGGTTTATTATTTCTTGGACATTTACATTTAGATTGTTCCTTGGGTACTCTAGAAATTATTATTTTATAGTCCTTTTTGTGTGTGTGTGTGTGTGGAATATTTTCCATAGATTCAGTACATACTACATGTGTACTCACACTTATTATTACACCATTAGCAAATTGTATGTTGTGAAGGCAGGTGTTGGATGTACTTCCATGGAACAATTATTATCATTTCACAAGTTTTAATACAGTTTTTTTTTGTTCTACACAGTAACACAGTAGTTAATTATAATTGTTCTTGTTTCCTTCAGAGATTGTAATAATGGTGCATATTACTCCATATCCTTGAGTGTATGATTTTTTTAGGTGGAGCTTTTAAGTTATATGGTGACTATTAAGTTTGACTGTGACATGCCTGTAGTTGTGTAGTGCTCAATAGCAGTGACTATAATAATAATAATAATTGTTGTAACAAGTTGAGTTTGTGATCGGGAAGTGCATGCACATACAAATACACACACACACGCAGAGTTAAGAGAGGCTAAGAGCTATTAGTCAAACAGTGCGGAAGATGTAGAGCAAAGTAAATATTTTAAGAATTTAATGGCATAGAGGCAGAGGAGATAAGATAACTTTTCCCACTCTCCTCTCTCCTGGGTCACAATTTGGTCTTGAGCTTGTCCATGTTGTTATTTATTGTTTGGTTACGACTCCAAGCTGATTAACGAATGGGAAGTACATCAAGTACTATATACATAATTACATACATCCTGTATATATAATTACATATGTTTATATGAGGGATTTATTCAAACAGGAAACATGCTTCAGCTTTTTATTCTGTTGACAAATGACGATTTTGTGACTATTGATTTATTCCATTTGTGTCCATACGGCAGGTATACATGCATATATACGCATGCATTGATGTAATTATGAATAATAGTGTATTTATTTAGGATAATTTGTTTATTTCGTACTCACACTTACTCATTACGTGTACGTAGTTTGTAGCTCGTGTTGGTTAGAACGCACTGGAGTTTTATTTGGCATGGAAGTTTATTTCTCTGAAATGACGGATACAGAAATATAATAATTATTTATGTGTAAATATATCCTTGTATTATATGTATATGTAAGTACAGGGGTATGTATGTATCTATCCGATGTATGCCGCTTCCGTATGATATGACATCGATGTGTATATGTATGAAAGTAATTTTTATGTATGTACATACGTGTACACTTCTTTTGACGACTCTCTCAGTCACAGGAGAACTGGGTAGGACAGTAACCTTCATCAGAATTTAGCAATATAGCTATATGTGAAGTATTTTCTTGTAGAAAGGCAAGGCTTTTTTTGTGCATTAACCAGTCACAAACATATATATATATATATGTAATAAACATAAATTGATTACTGTATCGAATGAAGCATCTGTCTCCCTTTTACCATAGAACTATTTGTATTACCTTTTTATAATCCTTTTAACCTAGTAGTATGTAATTTATTGATACTTTGGTTACTTGAAAGTAAAATTGTCATTTTTGACAGTCATATGAATATAAATATGGATATACTGAACCTACAGGTCTTTATATATTCCAACGCAAGCATGAAGTACAATTGACACAGGCTCTTATTATAAGAGACGGCATGTAAAAATGTGAGGATTTTGTGGGCGACTTTTGTTTTTCTAATCGGTTCAATCTCGGTACACAAACACACACTGCGTTGCATCAGTGTTGCGGTGGTATCATGAGAGAGTTTACTTTTGATTTGAAAGAAGCGTATCTGCTTATCTATAACCAAGGGTTAAAACAACAAGGACGGACTTGTTTTATAGGAGTTGATATGTAATTATTGTATAATGTAATTGGACATTAATTATGTAACTGTTACAAATTGCAACTATGTGGGTCTTTAATATTATGACATGACGGTTCAAAATAATGAAGGCGAGCTCAAAATTCTAGAGGGGTATGGACGTACATATTGCATAGTGCATACGGACTGTGTCAACATTGCATTACATTTACTTTTTTTTGGTAAGAATTTTTAAGTACCTTGGACATATGCGAAGGATTTCGTCTCTTAATGAAATGTCCTCATGCCAATTAAGTAAGGGGAAATCACTGTTAGGATTTGATGTAATGTAATATTACGTATGTACATATGTAATTATTACTGCGATGTACTTACATAAATACATTTGTACATATGTAGAAATATGCTTGATTCCATGCTGAGATATAATGTGGCTTCAAAGGTTACTTACTTAGTAATATGTACATATCATTACTGCAGTCAAAAGCTTTTGTACGTAGCTTAAAGTATCTAATTATATGGTTTTTTGTACTTGTTTTTTTTTTTTTTGAAAATGTGCGAGGCTGATTCCCATCAATTTATTCTTATATATTATACCTATGTAATTTTAAGTATTTTTTATTCCTATGTAGTCAAGTCATGAAGGGTTTTTGAGGAATATCACGTATTTTTGAAGAATTCAACAATTCAACTGCCTACTAGTACTTAAGTGTCTAGAACTCATTGTTTTAGATTTTAATGGAAGTTCAGGATATGAAATGAAAATGTCCATATGACACTGTCTTTATTAGCTGGATGGAGGTCATTACTATTACTAATGTTCCTTTTCAAGTATTTAAGCTTAATTGCTGAATTACAGGCTTGGAGTGTGCGTTTGATTCTGTATGACAATGACTAAGGTCGGCTGTGGGTTCTGCGTGAAGGATGGTTGGATGTGGATATTAAGTACAATGTTAAATTATCTCAAATTTTTGTTGTTGTTCCATAGAAGGTTTTACTTAGTTTTAATTCTAAGCGAATTTTTGTGTTGTCTGAATTTGAGGCTAGATTTTTGTTTTTTTTGTTTTGTGTGCATTGCATGCATTCGGATGCACATATTATTATATCCGGAATCCGGACACATGGATGTTTTTGTAGTTTGTAGGTCTTGCATGCAACTTGGACGTTGGTTTTCTTTTCCTTTCCTCTTTTCTGTGGTTGCCCTGTGATTATTGTTAGCGTGCTAACCCCTGTTTTGGAGTTTGTAGAAAATGTGAATCACGGCTTCGGCTTAGGACTCCGTGTTGTTGGGAAAAATAATAAGGATGTACGTATGGGAACATTTGCATAATAATCCGTACTCAGTCTTTTGTGCAATTGTGCATATACATATGTAAGTATGTACATATGAATAGTGTTGAGACTATGAATGAGACTTTTTTCCTTTCGGGTAATTAATCTGTGGGAGTTTAGGTGGTCAAGTTATAGGGAAACTTATGTCTCATGTCTCTATGTATGTATGTAGTATTTTTGTACCTATATGTACATATGCGCATGGGTGCATTTTAAAAACCTTATGTTAGTCTTAGTCTCCTGCGGGAAACATTATTATTACTTAAGCACGTATTAGGAAATGTAATAGCATCGGGTTTCCCCCACTTGTGAGACGGACAAGGAGAGACACCAAGTGAGCCTCCCATATAGCTTTTTATAGTTACGGATTAAGAAATATGAGATTTTTGAATTTGAATGTGAACTTTTACATTTTGAGAGGATGAATAACCCAGTGCACTGGGTTTGTCCAATTGTAATAATTAAATATGTTGCTCTAGCCTACACAATATACTATGTCACAATGTCACTGGTTATGAACTCAAATTTCAATTTGCACTTCGACATGAAATGTCTTGTCCTTCTGTTAAGCTGAGCATACGTATTTACAAATACATTTGTCCAACCAATGTCCTTGATAAAATTTACCATCATCAATAATAATTATTGACACTACTGATTGGCAATCAAAATAATTAGATTATCCTATATCCTACACATATCTGTATATCGTGCTTACGGGTTTGAAATCTAAAATTCAGGCGTTTAACGGAGTCCTCTCATTTGTCACATTTGAAATTATTTTTTTACTGGGACGGTATGACACTGACACTGACCATTGCCAATTTTTATATCCATCCATCATGCATTATGTAGTTTGACACATGACATAGAAAACCCATATATTATCAATTTTGTGCGAGCATTTGAGCTGACATTACTAATTATGTACTTTACTTATACTTAATTACATATAGTGAGGTCTATAGAATGGAAATGTTGGACAGTAATATGCATATACATATGTATGTATGTATGTGCAGATCCTCTTCTCGTATTCACTCGGGAGGCTCGGACATGAAAGGACAACTAATTACAAATCATTTAAATTTTTTTAAAGCAATGTAATTTTATTTTTATGACTTCAAGCTTTGGATATTAGGAATGTAATTATTAATTTTATAGATAGTTTGAGGTGTGGCAACTACACTTTTAATTGTGTATAGAGATATACTTTTATACTTAATTACTATTCAGTAAAAATTTAACTACACAACTTTTCTATGTCATGTCGGAGGGCGGGCGTGTTATTGAACTTGTTTTTCCCATAAGGAATAGTAACATTGACTTGTAAAGTACCGATCGAAGATGAAATTTAATTATTTGACCAGCCTTGATTGGTGTGAGGGAAGATAATTTAAAACTGTGATTAACGTCATAATTTATTCGGACTGGGAGACTGAGACAGGGGATAGCTCTGTTCTGACTCGGAATCTGCTTAGAAAGACGAGATGAATTCTGCCCCCATAAATCAAAAATTAACCAGTTATTTCCCTTGACTAAATAATATCCCTATCAGTTTTATGAAGATGTTGGGATTTTTTTCTTCTTCTCAGTGAATAGTATTACACATATCTATAGCCAATCCAGTCAAATGACATGGAACTACTATCATTACATATGTATATCTACTTATATGTAGGTATACATAGTAAAATATATAGACATAGATATAGATATCTTGTGTAATTGCATATACTTATATGTATGTATATCTACTTATATGTTTGTAATTACATGAGAATAGATATATGTACGGATGCATGTACATACGTATATATCTACGTAATATCCAATCATAAATTACGGAACTAATTTCGTGCTGAAATTGTAACTCTTTTTTAAATGCTTCAAATATTACATGACTCGTCCTTTGGGTAATTCATGTAATTATAATTTAAAATACATATATTGAATTACAAATTATGTTCTGTGCTGATGTTCGCTGTCCCAGCTGTGAGCGGGGGGAAAGTTGCTTATCTTCATTGTGCTTGATTAGTCCTTATGTCGTAATGACAGTCCACTAAAAGCTATGTTATATGCCAAAGTATATGGGAATTTACGTATAGTATTTAGTATAAGTAATGTAAGTATAGGTATAGTTAAATGTATCCGTATAGCAAGAACACCCAATTAGTTTTTCCTCTTCAATTTCCTTTATGCAATAATAATTAGAATTTCGAGGATATCTAGCATGTAGTCATCATCATTCCTTTGGTGATATGATATGATATGATATGATATGATATGATATGATATTGTATTATTCTGTACTTTGTGTACACTTTGAGTTATTTGCATGGATACATTTGACTTGAGATATTCTAATCAGGGGGGAAAAAGTCGTTGTAGGTTATAACTACAAATAAAAGCAGGGAATTTCTCCAAGGAAGTCTTTACCATCGTTGTACTGACTTCATTCCATCTAACAATGTGAGCAGTCACTGCTGTACACAGTCGTAATACAACAGACAGACAACCCTTATTAGTAATTACTAAAATGGTCATAGATTTTTTACATTTCTTAATTTATATTAATAATTCTGAAGTCTCATCCAGTAATTGGATAGTTTATCATCCTCATGATTCATGAATGGGAATACTTATATATACTAGAGCGTATGCATGTGTAAATGGTCCCTGGATTTGGGCTCAATTGCTGACATATTACGGTAATTAAAATTAATTGCTGGGACAATTATTACCAGGGAAATCATATGTGACTACTGTACTACTACTACTACTACTACTGTTCATCAAAAAGTAATATATCCTTCATAGAAGGCTTCGATGGAGAGGGCTTCTTCATCCTGAAGGAATAACCAGAACTGTTTTTTTTTACACTTCTGATATGGACATACATGTTATTATGCTACTATTACTACTGTGTGTGTACTGATCAATCAGAGTAGAAATAATACTAGTAACTAGAAGGTGAGCATTGGTATTGGTGGAAATTTTGTTGGTTCACTCACTGATAATAAATTCATATGTATCTATGTATGTGTGCGTGTTTATGTATGTATGTATATATATAGGGGAAAGTAATACAGTGAACGTAGGAGGTTATCCTGAGAGTTGAAGTGCCTTTTTGGAATGCGTGATGCATACATTATATAAGTATCTATAAGTATACAAATACATATGCACACAAGTCCAGCTGACATAAACTAATGCCGTCGTGCATTAGTGAGTATAATATTCTTATAGAGATAAATAGATAAAAGTATATACTTATGGTACACTAGAACTGTGCTGAGCTCCTTCCTTGTAGTAGGAAATTACTTTGATACATACATACATGCATGCTTGATTATACATACACAGAGAGAGAGAATTACGACAGGATGATAATTGGACAGAAAATAAAGTACGCTTGTAATTGTACGAATTGTATTTATGTGTATGAAGTATGAATGATATATGTCTTCTCGTGTGTGTGTGTGTGTGTATGTATGTATGTATGTGTTTATATCTGGCTGACGGTGGAGGTAGGTATCACATACATATAATTCAAGCTTGTTCTGCTTTGAGTCTGGAATTCGGATGGGAAATGTGCGAGAGGAGGAATGAATGAGTGGTGGGAAATGGGGAAAGATTTATGAGCGGCTCAACCCGCAAGGAATAGTATGATGTAGTAATATCTTCCAAAGTTACTAGTTTCTATGGATGGTGTGGAGGATCCCTACCTAGGGACAGGATGACGGATCATAATAATTACATATATTTATTGACGTAATTGTATGTGTATATGTATCTATAGTACTACATATGCTTCAATGCCTCCTGCAGAGGAGATTTTTCGCAGGGAAATGAGTCCTATGTATATTTTGTCCTTGATTTCTCCCCAAAAAAAAATATATATATATATTTGATTACTTGACGGAGATTAAGTCCTAGTGGATTTTTCCTCCATACATAACTTAAATTGTGTACACTTATTACGAATGCTCTGAGACATCAAAAACAAATTTTTGAATGTGTTTCCATGAAATATTTATTGTTAAGAGGGAATTGGACATTGCCTTTTTTTTTACCTTATTGCGTCTACCTTGACTTTGACCGTTGAAAATGGTGCTAGAATAGTTTTGTTGACTGTTAGCATGTCGTTTCTTGCATGAATTTTTTTCCCCATTGAGTCTTATCCCATCCTCCCTTCGGCTAGTAAGAAAATTTACAAATCAGGATGAGGATAGAAGGAGAATTTTCTTCTTAGGATTCTATCCTCTTGCCTCACTCTGTCTCTCTCTCTCTCTCTCTCTTTTTCTCTCTCTCTTGTTCACTCGCTCTCGCTCTGTACTAACAACAACTGTTACCTACAACGTTTCATACTTGCCTAGTCAGTTCAAGTTTCATGAAAATTTACAGAATTCCGGTCTTATACCTCTACGCCTTATTACTTCTTTTTCTGTATCTTGCACTCATCCTCATGTACATACATACATTATACATATGTACATATGACCAGGACCATGAATTTGGAATGTGTGTATGTAGACGTAATTATGTATATTTTGATGACTCGTATGGGTTGTATAATTTGTACAATGGTGGAGAATAATGTTGGCTATATTTGCTGTAAATTACACGGAAATTGCAATTTGCTTGCAAGATTTGAGATGTTTAAAACTTGAATAGTTTAAATTATTCTGAATGTACATTGTGCATATGTACATTCACAGGACGTACAGAGACTGGGCACAGTGTGCATGTGCACTCACATGTATCTACATACATACATAAACAGTATAGGATCTCATATCCTTGAGATGGACGAAATTTTTATTGCAGAATTTGAATCTCTTCTAGCACCTTGTTTTATGGTTTGTAGCATTAGGGGTGGTAGTGGTAGTAGATGATACTGTAGGAGCAGTTGAGAATTATGTATGTATGTGTAGTGTGGATGGTCTGTCGGTGGGTTAAAGAAAAGGAAAATAGGTGCAGTCTCTAAAGTTTCCAGCTAAATCCGGTCCGTACTTTGACTCTTTTGGCCTCGAGCTTCTATATCTCTCTTTCTCTCTCGCTCACACACACACATACACACACACACACACACACACAGTAAGTAGAGATTCAAGTACTCGTGAAACGTCCTGTTTAGCTTGAGGAGATGCAAAATGAGTCACTGATTGTATCATCTTGGGATAGAGCATTTACGTACATATGTATAATAACCATATGTATTTTTATGTAACTAGTCTGATGGATGTAATATCTCAGGTTTTTTTTCTCTCTCTTCTCTGCTTTCCAGTATCCATTTAGTACTATATATCTATATATATAAGTATATAGGACTTGCAAAGGTATAGAGTTTGTATAGCTCTTCATCTTCATAGGTAAGTAATACTTACTGTGGAGAAAAAAGGATGCGTGCGGACGCTATTTTGCACTGCTGTAACATTTGGTGGTTTACGGTCGGATAAAATCAAAATATACTCAGACTCAGTCACTGATTGCTGGTTAGTGGGAGGGTAAGACAATTTTAGCTAATTGTAAACGCTCTGCGTTTTTGGGAGGATAATACTTTTAGATGCTACACTACATAACGTATAGTAATGCGCGTTGCGGTTCTCTGATCACTCGTGTTCTTCAGAGTCCTTGTGCTTTGAAGTATCTGTAGGTGCTAGGATTATACATATGTATATGTGTAGAATATATATATATATATAATATGTATCTACGTTTTATAAAATATGTGAACTCTGAGAGCTAAACAACGTGATGGAACAAATGGGTTTTAGATGTACACAGACATGGAGACATGCTGAACCTTGACTTTTCTTTTCTCTGGTATATTATGACTTTGACTTATGTGTATGCTCATCTTGTGAGGGGTAAGTACTGTACGGTTGTATGCACGTACGGTTATTTCATAGGGACGTGAAATTGTGCGTTTAGTTTCTCATTGGAATTTTCGCAATTTTACACGGTTTGTTATTGATTCCGAGACGGAGAAGATTGTTTTTATGTAAGATCAAATGACTTCGTGAAGTTATCCCAATTGGACCTGAGAAGTTGCTCCTATGATTTTGTAAAAGTGGTTCCGTTGTTGACTCTTGAAAATTAAAAGTAGACATCCTGAAATCAGACTCTGGGGAAGTATAAGTATATATACTTATATTTATATATATGTATCTTATTATAATTTAATGAGTAAGTTACAGATTTATAGCACGGACGCTTCTTAGCGCTTCAAGTGGAAAGGATGAGGTCGTCTCGGAGTGTGGTATGTATGTATGTACCTATGTATGTATGTAGACATGTATTTATGTGGGCCTCTGCATGTGTTTGTTTGTTGGATTTGAGTATCTATATGATATATATCTACTTATAAGAGTCTAATAAGAAAGCCCAAGTGGATCTTGGCGGCCATAACCAAAGTTAAAGTAATGGCTTGTCATGTTCAGTTTCCGAAGTGGAGATAAAGATTAAAAAAAATAGCATGAGTATGTATTTACATTTATGGACGTCAGGGTTTCATACCAGTTCCATGGTGCGTATTTCCCTGTAATAAGTAACTACGAGAGGGGATATTTATTTTTTTTGGAAGTCATAGTGGTAAGGTTTTGGGTAAAGTCGAAGTAGTGGAAGCCAGGTGGAACGTTTTATGAACTTCATGGTGTAGAGAGTTGACTCTTGGAAGTTTTGAATGAATGATTGAGTCACGTCTTAATGAATCTTCGTATGTATGTATGTAGTTGTTGTTGGGCTGGGTCATTTGTAGTTTTAAGCATATATAGTCATTCCATTTACACGTACTTACTTGTATCTATTCTATATTGGATATACATCAATATCAGAACGTGTGTTGTTTACGTATTGAGTAAGTTCCGATGGGATTTGAGGTTCGATTGTATGTACTTATCTATGTATAATGGAATGAATCGTTTTTTTTCTCTCTTGAGGTGAGTTGATGACTTTTTCTTTGCAAGGCCTGACTCGGACAACGTTTTTGCTTTTGTATATTTCTCATGTTTTTTTTTCTTCTCTTCTTCTCTTCTTCTTCTTCTGATGATGATGATTGAGTGTAAATTATGAGCTCTGAAAGAATGTTGGGATTGTCAAGAATGTCAACACTGGAATTCTCGGAAGCTTGTATCAATTGTTGTGATCATGATGGTATTGGGAGGGAAGAGAGGAGGGTGATTCGCACTTTTAATGTTTTTCTACGTTTAAGTATGTATGTACGTATACGTGCTCTGAACATACCTTGTAGTACTGTAATGTATTGGATGGGGCATATTAAAGAGGTTTCTTCAAATATATGTCATTGCCTGCTGAGTGAGTGAGTGGAGTTAAAATGTGAGTCGCTCAATGGTTGATAGCACGCATTTAAGTAATTATTATGTACATATATGCATCGCCTAAATAAGAATGCGGTTGACCGAGTCATCTCGATACGAGATTGCACATTTTAAAGGCCAGTCTCGAAGGAATGAAGGGAGGATTTGAGTGATGGAATTATTGGAGACGTCGGTTACGTTATAGTGGCAATGATGATTCTCTCTCTCTGCTATGATGCAATAACTTGTTTTAAAATGAATGCATATATCTGCATTTGGCTTTGGCCCTAGGAACGTCTCTGTAATATTTTATACATTTTTGTGGCTTTCAGTTCAATTTTACGTTCTCGATTAGGGGACAAGGGACAGTATTTTTACGGACGATTACTGATATAATAATTATTATTTGAGTGCGTGGGCATTACTCCTATATGTAGGAACAGAGTTTTTTCCTATTAAGGCTTAATCGATTCACGCATAATTTCAAGTGAGATAATGATTGTTTTATTTTATGGAACATTTAGATCGGGAATAAATGCATACGTGTATGAAATCCTGTATGTACGTGCGTAGTGTAGTATTTAGAGAGATCTTCCTTCTGTTTCTATAACAGACTCAGCCTTAGCTTCAGCTTCAGCTTCTTTTATATGTATGCTCAAGCCTTGTCGAACTACAAAAAGAAAACTGCTTGTACTACTGTTTCAGTACGTTTAAAAATATATACATAATACATACATAGCTGAGTCCTATTGTAGTGGTAATCACGGTGTTTTAATAGTATTGTCTAGCGTGCCTTGGTGACTTCTACTCTTTAATTCTGCGGCGTAAACGATGTGGAAAAAGTTGAAAAGGGATAGAGGTGATAATACAATATAATAAGAAGAAGTGGATGGTTTTGTGCAGCATCTCCTCATCCTCTGATGAATTGTATGAAATTTACGTGAGAACAGTGAGGATTGTAAAGTTATCGAAGCATTTCACTGACTCAACTTTGACTAGAAAAAAAAATGCGTCATGTTATGTTAGGTGACTTTTAAATTGTGCTGTGACAACATATTTGGCCCTTGATTTCTTTCGGATCTCTTTTATTTTATTTTTTTCATGGGGGTTCTAAAAGACACATACATACATCAGCTATAATTTGTATAATGACTTGCACTTGACTTCTTGTAGTTAGTTTTAGTTCAGTGGGTGATGGTAGTATCAGTAGCACAGTGTGACTCTTGGCAGGGTTTTTGAAGGAGCAAAGTCAGAGAGACAATAGGAGCGTAATGGGGATGTCGTGCTCTGGTGTGTGTGTGTGTGTGTGTGTGTTGGATAAAAAAAATGGAGTAATGTCATTTGTAATTTGAACTAGACTAATAGGTTCATTATTTTCATAAAACGTTGGGATTTTTTTCCCCCCTTGGGACTTTGATGACTTGGGAGTTTTGGGGATTTCTTTTTTTTTTTTTAAAAAAAAAAGAAAAGAAGAAGAAGAAGGAGGAGGAAAGAATGGTACGTAAAGCTCCTGTTAGATTAAATTTAGTGAATTACACACACTTACTCTCTTGATGGACTTGGAGCATGGTGGGGGGACTGGTGGGATAAAAGGCGTTTGTTTATATGTCTGTCTGGTTGTGTCTTGAGTCTTATCTCAAGCTGACAGGACATCTCGTTCTTGAATGTGTGTTTGTAAAAATGTCTTTTGTTCTTGGGACTCTCTTGAGAAATTATATTTACTTGGTTTTTCCCTTTTCGCTAGGAAAATTCCTTGTTTGATTTGGGGAGCGACAGACGTTGTTGGGCTGATGTGGAAATAAATAGATATATGTACACACACACATGAATACATGAATACTGGCTTGGAGTCCATGTGTCTCAGTCTCATTGTCTTGTGGGGACGACTGTTAGCAGAGTGCCGGAGGGGCTGATAATTAAAAGTCTTTGTCATACAGGATGGAATAGGGCTCTGTCATCTTAATGACTTTTTCTTTCTGTCTCTGTATTTTTATTCTCAGTACATGATAGCTGTCCGTAAGATGTGTCTACTCACATTGAATATATTTAGACGTGCTTGGTGTAAGGTTGGCTCTTTTGTGAGAACACTGCGATGCCCTGGATAAAGGGGTGACTGCTTCTTAAATAGTTTTTCTCAAGTTGTTACAGTTAAACTACTGTAGTAGTAAGTATAGTACTGTACTGAAGGGTCTCCAGTAAATAATTACTGAAAGTTAATTTTTAGCTGGAAGCTATTCATCTACAGATATTGGATCCCGATCAGACAGCTGTCACAGCTCTTACTGTAGTAGACCTTAAATAGAAAACTTATGATTTCAAAATTCAAATGTCTCAGTGTGTTCTATTGGTTTGTGATCTTATGTGGCCCTTGTACTATTTCTTGAGATTCTTTTTTTTTTTTTTTTTGCTATTGTCTCCTGTCACCTTTCTTATTCTGTTGGGTGACTCATGAGATTTTGAGATTTGAGAGGTCTTGCCATCTCACATGATGAGGTTGTGGCAGTGGGAAGTTAAATTAAAATTTCTATTTCAATTAAGAAAGAGCAAGTGTTGGAGGGCTCATGAGAGCTTAACTAATTTATTTAGGTTTGAGAATCATTTAGGATTTTTACCTACCCTCTGTAATTATTTATATGGGGATGATATATAGGGGAACTGAAGCTCTGACGCAGCAAATTACGTAGTAATTACATGGCGAACCAGGATTTATTAATGCACGCATAGATAATCAAAACGCATGGCTATAGTCCGTAGTTAAACGTAGTGTGTCCAAGGTATGGTGGCAAAATGGAACTTCAGAGTTTAATAATGTACGAATGTAATGAATGCATATGGGTATTGGATAGAACATTACTATGATATAGGACTCTGTGCTACTTTATAAAAATATGTAGATATGTATGCATGTATGTAAATATGTATGAGAACTTAATTCATGAGAGCTGAGGGCTATGATGTAGATACTTACTACACTCTTATTGTGAGCCTCACCTCTCGGAGCAATTCCCTTGGTTTTCGGCGCTGTTGTCGTAGTATAGTGAGTTGTAATGAAGATTAATTCGTTATGGTTCCATTGTCACTCCATGTGATTTTACGGAGTGGTGACTGATATTTTAATTTGAGTTTTTCTCACTACTTGAGCATGCATAAGTATATGTAGGTATTATATAGAGATGTCTATAGTTATAGAGGTATCATAATTATACTCATCCATAATATAATCTTCTTGGTCTTCTCTGCTCCGGAAGCTCCAGGCTGGTCAGTTTACGTTAATAATATTTTCACTTCCACCATCAACACTAGGCTCCTTGACATTAGAGCTGTTTTTAATGAGGGCAGCGTAAAGAATTCTGAGGAGTGAGGGCTTGAGGCTGGAGTAGAAGGAAATTTTGTCGTTGGCTCCCGGCTCTACATATACTACATAGCACTAAACACTACCTATGTAATACAGAGAACTTCTGCCAACAGAGTGTTTGGAAGACTCGGGGAAGGATTAATTATTAGGAGTAGCATTTCTTAACGCTTCCAGATTTAATATTCAAGGTTGAGCAGTGTATGTATCTACTTATATGTATGTTATGAATCTACTCTTTTACAAATCCTGAATGAAACGATTTCTTGGCAAAAAAAATCATCCTTGGGAGCCTTGCCATTAAAATAAGTTGGGACTTGTGTATTAGGGGATGGAGGATTGTAGTCGTCGTATGAATGAGAGATATTTGCATAATTATTTCTAGAAGGGAACAGCAGTAGGTCTGATGGAACTTCATTGGGAACATGGAAAATGGAACTTGAGCTAACCCGAGTGTCCGTCTTTCATTGATAAAAGAAAGAATCAATTTCTTTATCGATCTCCTTTATATACTAAATGATGCAATGCATTATTATGGAACTGGAGTCCCCCCTTTCCATGCTTGATTGTACATATGTATGTATGTACATATTTGATTTTCAGCATTTCTTACGTCGTCCTTGGAATAGGACTTTAGCCTATAAAAGCAAGTTGACTCTTTACTTTGGGTAGAATATTGGAGACTCTATATATGTATGTACTCTGCGTGTGCCCCTGTATATGTATGTAATTACATGTATCTACGGATATACATTCATAATAGTAACTTTTACAGGTAAATGGAGTTTGGGTTGATGTTTCGTAGGGCAGAGACAAGCAATATAAGAAAGACTTGGTAAACTTGCATGAGGGAGCATGGCGTGCACGAATGTTGAAATGAATGTTATTTCGGCTTATAGGTATGTAGATAGATATGTATCTACTTGTTTTTCTAACTATACTAATGGGAGTATTTATGTATCCCCATTTGAGACGATGGGATTGTGGAAGCGTAAGGATTGACAGAGCTAGAAGTTACAACTATTGTGTAATCCACAAGAAGTTTATTTGTGTGTATATGTATCTATCTTTGTGGTTCTATATATCTATACATAGCATGAAAGGGCTAAGTTGGTATAGTATATGGATATGTTCCTGGCCGGGAGAAATAGAGCGGTTCCTTGTGACACTGGGGTATTATTGGTTGAATGGGATTCAATTTAGTAAATTATGTGGGTGTGTTGACAGGAACGACAGAGCATAACAGACCGGTGATATACTATAAAATGGATGGAAAATGAAATCAAATAAGTTTGTGGGGTTCTGTCCGTCTGTATATGTACATATGTATATTTGTAAATAGGGCTATAGGCTGTAGTTTGGTATATTATGCAGCCTGCTGCAGAACGACTCTTATTAAGGCTGGAAGACGGTAAGAAAAGTGTGTGTTTACTCAAACTTGATGTGAGTTATTGTTAAACTTTGAGGATTTTATTGTCTGCCGCACTACTATGTATAGTCCTCGTGTTATTAGTTATAGGGGGACAAGTATGGTTTAAAATAAATTTTAAACACAGAAATTTGCCCTTACCTCATCGAATGCAGGTCTTGATGTGAATGTAACTGACTGTAGGAGTTCCCAAATGGGGCTCGACTGTTGAACATGAAAGTAAATTCATTATGAGTCCTTGTGTGTGTGTGTGTGTGTGTGCAGTATGGGAGTGTGTATTAAAAGGTGGACAGAGTTAGGTATGTAGTTATACTTAAGTATACTTATATATATATTTCTACTGTACTTACTTACAGAACTCATACTTAATGATTATGATTGGTGTGCGAAGACATAATGCAGGGCTTAATGGGCGATACTCGCTACTGCTGGGGGAAAATTATGCGTCTCCTTTCTTCCTCCAGGGTTTGAGTAATGGAAAATGTTGATCGACATTCGAATGTCTTGAATGGGTGGAGAGATTAGCCCCGTCGCTCGTCAATTAATTATCCATCTTTTGACTCATACACACACACACACACACTGAGAGACAGACACGGATGAGGAATTGGTTACTCACTCATAGGAACTGCTCATATACTTATTATATGGATTTTCGGGATTGGCCTCTTGGCGTTTCCTTTTGTCGCAACTCCCGTCCTAACCAGGATATGGAATAGGAAATTAAAATAGTTGCTCATTTCTGTGCCTATAAAATTATGAAAATTGGTTTTTTTGTCTTGGCTCTCGGATGGTCAAAAAACCTTGGCTATGTGATAATAATTATTATAGAATCTCTTTGAAGATTAATTGTGTGCGTATACACAGTATTACTACTAGCGCATATGGCATAGTACATATACGTATGTACATATGTATGTATACCCAGTCACTTCAAGTCAAGATTATAGCTCAGCTTTCCTACTTAAATCATTCGGTAATGTCTCGTCTCGCTGTTGTGGAGCTTGTTATTATTATTGCTGATGGGATTATAAAGTAAAGGATTATTATGTGTATGGCGGGGCTGAAGTTGTAATAAGGAAACTTGGAAACTACTATAGATATGTATGTTCCTTGTAAATAGTTGGAGGGGTGGAGATTATGGAGGGATGTAAATAGTATATGTAAAATATATCAAAAGTATTTTTTCCCCTGGTGGATTTTATAATAATTGAATATTCAATTAGGCATGGGATTTGAATGAAGTGGAAGATCAAGGAATGATGATGTAAATAGGATTTGATTGTAATACATAGATATGTAATTATGTATGCATTGAATCTACACAAGACTTGGGACTCGACGTGCGTTGAAATAAGCCGGACACAGAATGAAGGACCATTTTTTTTATGTTCTTCTTGAGGCATTTTGAGTAAATAATATATGGAATTTGTCTGTTCTGTATCCACTTTTATGTATCTTATGTATGTGTATTTTATTCCAGGGTTAAAAAGCATAGCTATTTAAATTCCAAAAACGAACCACATACTACTAGGGTGTTGCTTGTTGTTTAAGTGCATATGAGCGGTCTGGTTGGGGGATTGCTATACGTACATACATACATAGATTGTAGGTATAGGTAATAGTATGTATGTATATGCCTGCCTATATATTGCAGATCCGATACTGTAGGCTATATCCATGGTTACTTTTTATTGGTCTTTCTTTTTGGACTGGAAGGAGCTTGTGTATTTTGTCGCAATTTTCAAACCAGGTTTCTTGTTCTGAAACTTATGTATCAACATCTGACTCTGACTACTCTGACTCTGACGCAAGGAGTTGAAGGCTTGAGAGAGTGTATGGTTTAAGTATAACTTACTATTACTCTCTTTGTTTCTCTTTCTCTCTCTCTCTCTCTCTCTCTCTCATTCTCCCTTTTATTGTCGTGAATGGAAGGAAGAAAATACAAGCCAGGATCAATCTCACAGTCAGTTGTTGTTTTGGGGAAATCAACCTAACGAGCTTGTCCATAAGACCAGATATGTATATATAGATACTTAAAGTTGCGCATTTAGTTTTTGCAGGGGGATTCATACCTATGTACATACATAATTACGTCTACTTGTTAAATTCAGACTGGAAGTTCCAGTACTTTTGAGGTAAGACTATAGGCACAGGGCTCGTTTAAAATGTGCGGATAACATATTTAGATGGAGATTTCGCGTGGACAGTGAGTAATTAGTTCTCAAAGTAAGATTAAACAGATTTAGCCATTCATTATGGATATTGCAGGGTAGGGTGTATTCACCTGTACTTGTGCGATTACTATTATATTATGTACATACTATTAAAAGGAATCGAGAGTAAGTATATTCAGATAGGGTAGTATTCTCTCTTTTTGTTTTGTGTAATTATGTGTGTGTGTGTGTGTGTGGCTTGATTTTATTGAGCGGGGACCCCATTGCTTGTAGTATGTTGTATGTAATACGGACTCAGGTACTATGATTGTATCTTTGTTTTTTTTGTTTTGTGAAACTCAGAGGTAATGAAGTGTTCCAATGATTTTTTGGAAGATTTCCATTGTAATACAGCTTCCTCAAGAGGAGTAAAACCCCCACGTGCTATATAGTAGCATGTAATATTCATGGAGTGAATGAGTGAGTGAGTAGACTTTAGACGTGACTTTAAGATGCATATGTCTGTATATGTATGTAGGTACAGGTTCTGGATGCCTATTAAAGTAGTGACTGCAATATTGTATGTGCTTCCTTTCGGCATAATTTATAGTGCTGTTTCTTATTAAACTCTACGGGATTTATAACTCTCAAGTCAATCCTGTATATATATACAAAGGTAGGATTTTTAATTTCGTCATGTAGGTTTTGCTACTTGAGGGCTGAGAACTGTTATCAGGTTAGCTCACTTTCCTCGTATAGGGAGAAAAATGAGACAGCCCATTCGGGAAAGGTACCTTTTCTCTATGAATTTCAAATGAATATTTAAGGGACTTTTTTGAAAAATGTGCTTGAGTGGGTTGATGGAAGGGGGGACAAAAGGGAGGGAAATATTATAATAGTATGTGTTAGTGTGTGTGTACTTAATATGCATGTGTACAGGGGAAGGCTGAATGCATCATTTTTGGTTGTTGCATTTCTTTATTTAGTATAACAGCAGCTGTACTAACTGTTGTGACAATGATTTTAAGGCTTGCTTGTACCTATATCTACTTACATTGTAGGTATTACGTATATCTGTCTACATATACATATGTATGCAGACTTGTACACACATTCATTATACTGTACTCATACACCTCAAGACCTTGATGACCTTTGGAAGCAAAGGGGATGGTCAGGATGACGACAGTTACCAAAAATTTACAATTTATGTATGTTTTTTAGCACTTGCTTTTAAATCCATTCCTTTCCCATATGTGAACTCTCGTTTGGTCCATGCCTGGTGGACTCATATGGTATGGAGCGTTTCGTTATATCTACATACTTGTATGCATTTATGTAGAACCTATAGGTATAAAGGTAGCCTGCAGTACACGACTTGGGATTTTTCCTCAGGAGTGTAATTATATTATGTAAAATATGACGTTTTTGCATACATGATCACATCTGGCCTTTTTGTCCATTAAGAAATTGCAAAAATGTAAATGTATATTATTAACCATGTAAAGGACTCCGGAGAGTATGAGACTATATGAGCGGAGGTGACATAATTGCAGGCTATAAAGACGTAATAAAAGTGAAAAGATTCTTTTTAAAGTTTATTTTTATGTACATTGTTGCATAACGTGTTCTCTGTAGTCTCTGTAGCCCCCATATAGTTTTATTTTTATCAGCTATAATTTTCACATCCATAAAAATAATTCAGTACTATATAGATATATCTACAAATAATAGCATAGTAAAAACTAAAAAAAATACACACGGCATGGTATCTATAATAGTACATCTGCGGTGGTAGCATTATCCCTGGTTACTGGTTGTCACGATATATAAATATGCTGAAGATTATTGTAATTATCACCAAGTATAGATATTATGAGGGTTTGAATTAAGTATATGTATGTATGTATGTATGTACATACGTCATTACTTGTGTGAGTAGTTTTGAGTTTTGAAATGAGTGTGTTTTAAAAGTTTGTCTTTGAATTTAAATTTCCAGCTGCCCCTACTTTCGTAATGAAATTGGAGGCGAAGAAGAAAGATTAGTTTGCCTGACCCGGTTCAAATCTACTAAACCTGCCAGTGTTCTCAGAAGTAATTACCTGCATATGACATCCTCGGGATCAAATATCGGTCATCATGGAGGATCTCTGGATTCTGCCTCAATGAGTCTTGGGAGAGGGGGGACCATTGGGAATGGGAATAGAATTATGAATCATAATAGTTCCTTGGATGGGTCTTTCCATCGGCCTCAGCAAGCACGTGGACTCTCCATACTGGAATGGAGTCCGGGCACAACCCATTGGGTCCATGGAACCTGTCCCTACAGCAAGTCTTCAAGTCGTCAAACTGCCTTGGAACCCGTAGACCTTGGAGCGGCTTACTACCGCAAGTATTTCTACCGACAAGGTATGCATTTTTACTGGCTTTACTTATTATTATTATTATTATTATTATTATTTTTATTATCATTATTATTATTATCATCATTATGACTATTACTCTTACACCGTATCTCCCTGTCATTTAATCTCACCTTAACAGTCGAATGTATGGGATTAAGTCATTGCTTAAAAATAATCCGGAATAAAGTGTCATTTCGACTCATGCATCCACATAATAAAAGGATTGTAAGCCTCAGATAAAGCCAAGTTCACTCCATTAATACGGTATACATATCTATCTACATATATACCTATAACTTCTACTACTTGAGTATTTAGCGTGAGGGCTGAGGGCTATGAGGACGGAAAAGTTTTACAGAGTAATTTCATTCATTCATTCCGTCATTCATTCATTCATTCATTTTAATATACTTATATATGAGGGTAGTTAGATCATTAGGTAGAATATATTTTTATAGATATGTAATAATTACATACATGTGTGCATAGGTGTGCATACATACTACATACATACATACATATGTGATTCCGAGTACTAAATGTGGTATCTTGATTTTTGTAGTGGATTTTTATCATCATGCATATTTACATATATAACCAAGGGATCCTTATTACTAATAATAAAAATGAATTTTAAAAGCATTGTATTCTACATTTATTTATGAATTGATGGCGTGTAGGTTTGATTGCGTGGATCTCAAAAACTTTATCTTGCTAAGTGACTTTTTCCCTGTGTTTTGTGCTCAAGTCCACACACATGCATAATGGTTACATGGTTATTATGGAGCACATGTTCATCTGTAAGAGAAAAAAAAACAAAAGCATGGAATGGACGTAAATCTCTTTTCATGAGCCAGATGACTGACAGTACTACTGTGCCCCGGAAAAAATCAAAAAATGTACTTTGAGAGGAGATCATTAAAATTAATTGCATGCTACTACTACTAGCTACCTAGTAGTAGCTAGAGCATTGGGCCTAAGTAGATAGGTTCATGCATAATATCTAAACGTACGTGTAATTATGTACCATCCATTGTGCATTGATTTGAATACAGGATGAGGATGAGGATGTGGTTGTGAATGTGTCTGTGTGTGCGGACTCTGTGTTCATACCTTTCCGCCACCCTGGAGGTAGTCACCATATGCATATACATATGTACTTACATTATTAAAAATAAATCCCTCTGATCATAAATATATAAGTAGTATGTCGATAGGTAGGTAATTACTTATCTATAAAATAGTCTGGGAGGAAGTTAAAGTTAGTAGGATGAGTTCATAGAGGTAATTACATATATGTAGTTATTATTATTTTTAATTTAAAAAATCCTATATAGTCCAAATCAAATGTTAAATGGTGAGCTACTAGGTTGAATACGAAATTAACTCTGCCGCCTTGCAAGGTCTTTGTTTGGTGTGAGCCGAACCGGTTGAGGTTTGTGCTACTATGTAGTAGTTAAAAAGCATTTCCTCCTGTTGTTATTGTGGGATATTTATTTGTTACATATTTTTTTTACGCGGTCCAATAATTTTGAGGGAGCTACTATCATATACAAAAGTACATAATATATAATTATTGTAAACTTCAGCTACTCTACAATAGTTCTACTACTAGTATCGTAAACCGGACACGTCCTCACACGTACACAGTACTCACAGAGGCTTTAAAATAGAAACCCAGGGAAGAGAGGGAGTGATTCATATTATGAGGCTTCATTGATCTCTTTTTTTGATATGTTATTGTACAGTACAAGGTGGGTGGATATAACAGATTTTGTGATATCCTTACACATGTGTCCTAGTATGTAATAATAATAATAATAATAATGCTCCAAAGTAGCGGAGAGTGAGCCAGCAGGTGGATCGTAATTTTCTAACTTTGGTCTCCACGCACCATCACCTATCAATTATTTGCCCTTTTTACTATCTCTACGTATCTACTTGTACTGAGTTGATGCTCTGAATCAGGAAAGAGATATGGTTGGAAATTATGAGGTGTGTAAAGGCTGTCTATGACAACAACAACGATCTGTTTAATAAGTACATAGTAAGCCATAGAAGTCATATATATATATGTATGTTTGAGACTACATATATGAGATTAGAGAAAAAAAAATCATGGATAAATTGATCGGCACAATTAATCCATACTTGGAGCCTTGATGATTCTTAAATCATGGTGATAAATACGTCCGCTGTGAACATTCCGGCCACCCATATAATTTTTTATCCTAGTGATGCTTAAAAGTTTTCATGTGATTATTATGATTACTATTGGAAAGGGGAGGGGGAATGATTTGATTGAGATTTTTGTCAAGAGTTATTGAATTGTTGTGTTGTGTGGTTGTGCATGAGACTTTGTTTATTATGCCTCATGGTATGGTATGGTATGATAACTGGGAACAACATACTACTAAAACATGATGATGATGAAAACTATAATTGGAAATTTGAAAAGTGCTTGAATAGTTTATTATTTTTAAAATCTATAGATAGATATCTATAGGTAAGTATAATGTGTATCTACTACTTGAGATCAGTAATTATATAACGTTTATATATGTAGATATTTTTGTATGTATGCCTATCTTTGTACCCCCAACACAACAGAGGATAGATATGGGGAAGAACAGTTACTCACCTTTTAATTTTGAAGTTACTTTACTTTAAGTAGTGAGGCGCACTCATTGTAAAGGGAATTTGTGCCTGTACGTGTGAATACATATGTAGATATATGTATGTGTACGTAACGTATGTATCTATGTAGTTGGTGATGACTGAAACTATTTATTTCCCAGTGCACTGTGATTTGAGGGCCATATTTGAGGACATTAAGGCGTAGGTTTCTTAAGAAGTAATCATACAGAGGGATTTTTATTATCATCCCATGGATTCATCTCCTTTCTATTGACGTTCAATTCAGGAGGCGGAGATTAAGATGAAGAAGCATCAGGAAATTGCCTGACCTGTGGGTTATGCTTTTAGCAATTGTACATAGTCAGTAACTGCACATATGGTGATTGGAGATTGGCATCACTAATATCAATTCTCATTTCCACGTACTCACTACTACTCACAGGACTCACTCCTAGGACTTGGTTAGAATACCAAGTAATGAAGGTCGATGGGAGAAGTTTAAAGGTTAGGATGTGTATCTCTCTATGTATCTGCATACTACTATGTATGTATGTATGTATGTATGTATGTATGTATGTATATGTGCCTTGTGAACGGAATCCTTACCAATGTATCTGTAAGTATGTATATGGATGTGTGATAGATACCCAAAGCTCAAGCTACTTACTAGATCACGTATAAGGAGAGGCAAATAATAATTTCAAATCAAAAAATGATTAGGGAGGGATTGAACAGTATCATGTGTTTGAAGTTATGTAGATACTAGTATGGGACTCACTGGGAGAGGTACAATATAAAGACAAGGGATTTTAATTCCGAATTATTCTGACTTCTGACCGCAATATTTATGATGGTAGTCCCACAAACTTTTGGAGACTTTTATAAATTCCTATGTAAGTCTGACATCTGACCGAGCAACTTGAAATTATGCACAAAGTCCTCCTTTGTCCATTATAAAACCCTAGTTTGAAAATGTAAGGATTGAATGATCCCTAATTTTTCCTGAAATATGAATCTCCTTGGATACAATGAAATTTGAATTTTTGTGAAAAATTAAAATAAAAATTTGTTCAGTTAAGGCGGTACAGAATAATAATTATCATTGAAAATGTTAAAGCTCTTTTAAGAATCATTGAACTCTGTCTACTTGTACTATATACTTACTTACTACAGCCCTATACAATTGCAAGCACGTATCCAAAATTTTGTATAGGTAGGTATGTATCCACGTTAAGTATATGACATTGGAGAAATATGAGAGTGACGTCACAAGTACATACATTTCTATATAAGTACATTATAGGTACCTATACAAAATTTTGGCTAACAGGTACTGTTCACAGAGGTAGAATATTTCTGGATTAACGTGGATGGAATATAAGTGTAAGAAATGAGAACTGACAGTTTTAGGAGTGTGAATTTTCTCTATTTACGTCAAGACAGATCAGTGTACAGAAATTTGATCGATTGCCCTTGCAAAAAAAAAGAAAGAAAGAAAGAAAGAAAAAGCTGAAGTGTTAAGAGCGTGATGGATATGTACGTGCCAGTATGTATGTACATACGTACATATTTATCTCTCATAAATCTTCAAGTATCTATCTACTACTATGTATCTATGTATTTGAAACTGGAGAATAGCTCGGTTGGATTGGTTTTACTTATAGTAATATCTAGGAGTAGTAAGTAGAAAGACGGAATTTAAAAAATCATACGGAAAAACTGAAGCCTTGTCAAGTCCTTGGGATGGTAGACGAGATGGGAAAAGTGTTAAATTCCCTTGAATCATGGAATAGTACTTGGTCGTTTTGGTCTGTCTGTCTCCCTGCCTGCCTGCGTATGCCTGCACAAAACTAAGTCCAAGTCTGCATAATTTGATGGGCCTGGGAAAAAAAACAGCCGGCATGGCATGATACCCGTCTATCAAGCCCAAGTTGTTGTTTCAATAGGTTTCATTCACTTTAGATATAACCATCACTTTGGAGTACTGTATATAGTATAGTATAACTACTACTATATGGGGTGAAAGATAAATGAGCTTATATAAAAATAATGAAAAAATGTGGCTCAGTAGGTTCCCCTTTGCGGATCTATCCATCCACGTACATATATATGTAGATGTAGATACCTATCTATAAAATCTATATAGTGTCATAACCACGCACCAAAATCTTACACTTGTGGAGATACATACGTAGAGGCATCCTTCCTTTATATGAAGAGTGATGGTAGTGGCAGAGTGGCAGGAGAGCATGGAGAAGAAGAAAATCGTACTTACTCACTTGTGTTCCTCTCATCTCAAATACAGATACTAGTGTTAGTGTATTAAGCCTCTGAGATATGAGTGAGAGAGGATTTTCCATGTTAGTTTGCTAAGGTGAAGTTTGGAAGTAACCTCATCATCCCGTGAAGTAACTGACAGGAGAATTACATCAAAGTAAACTATAAGGGTTGGGTTGAGATGGTAAAGGTCTTAACTTCTTGAGATTATTTCCCTTCTTTACAGTTTCATTTATATATGAGAGTACATAGACAGTACAGAGTATCTGTACATCTGTCTTTCCTACACAACTAACTTTGCATTTCAACCAGATGGGATCCTACTAGTATCAATTGAATGTTCCTTCTTCATATAATTCCCTATGATTTTATTTGGGTATTTTTTTTTTCCTTCTTCTAAAACTACTTGCATCTGTCTGAGCATTCAAATTTTGTAGTTTTTACATTGCGTATTTCCATGTAGTCCATGTAGTTTATGTAGTCTTTGTATATGCAATAATATGTATGCAACTCATGTAGCAGGAAAATCATTTTTCAGCGGGTATGTTATTACTTATTAATTTTCATATTTCTGATATTGGTTGCAAAAAGTCTGTGTGTCTCTCTCTCTGTTTGAATGTGTGAGGAAGACAGAGAGAGAGAGAGAGAGAGAGATGTGGAAATGAAAGGAGGGAAAGAAGGCTGGGTTATAGTGTACGTTCCACTCTACGTTCTACTATTACTATGCAGTACCGTTTCTTGACTGAATCATAAGATCGAGTTTTCTTTTCTGTCAGTTGTGTGTGTTGGTATTATCTAATCCCTGTCTGTTGGAATGATCCAAGAGCACGTTTGTCAAGTATTTTTTTTTACCTGGACTCTGCTTATATGATAATTCACATTTATACACATATGTAGGTATATTATACCTATAAGTATAGGTATGTGTACTGTGGACTGACGGACAGAGCGTGGAGTTTTTTAGCTACTGTAGAGAAACTTCACTGACACGGTGTGTGCCGGTATTTTGCAATAACATGTCTTATAGCGTATTTCATTGGATAGTTTGCTGTAATTTTCAAGTATTAATGGACGGTTTGGTCATATAACTTCACCATCAACACTTGTCGTCTGCATTTTCATTACCTGGATGTATGTATGAACTTGGGATTATGGATATTGCAGTGAAGTAGATACAAATGTATGTGCAAAGGAGTTGGAACTAAGAACTGGTATCTCTGCTCGAGCAGATGCTATAGTAGTAATTCATGTGTGTAGTGTAGGGTAGATACCTCTAGGAGTGTAGCTGTGGAGCTAAATCAATTAATATAATTATTTGTTTCCAACTCTCGTGAAGTTGTTTAGTTAGTTTATATAAACACTGCTAGGGCTATCGGTTCTTTGACTCTACTGATTTCTGACTCTCGATAGTCAACCTATAATTTGATGATTGAGTCACAGCTGTTGTATTGGAAGTGAGTGAGTAAGTAAGTAAGTAAGTAAGTAAGTAAGAAAGAATGCAGATATGTACGGATCAGCCTGTTATGAGTGAGTCCAAGAACTGGGTTCAGGACTGGCGTACTTTTAACCTGATGTCCTTTGTAGGAGTGAGCAAATCTACTACAAGGTCGAGCATAACAGGATCAAAGAGGCATTGCCAGTAGAACAAAAGCTATGTGTGTTCATCTCCTGAGGTGGAGATGTGTAGAGTGCTTCAGAGGTACAGTACTATGGACTTGCACTCTGACGCAATTTGGGTAGGAGGAAGAGATGAGGATGAGGTGAGTCATTAATTAATGTCCGGTTCTGTCATGGCGTATCGAAGCCTGTGGAATTTCTGAATTTATACAGATACAGTATAGACAGTCTGAAACAATCGTACACTTATTGAAGGTGGACGTCCCTATGGGACTGAAAAATATAAGTGTGGTAGTCAGCTCATACTATATACTTACTTATACTTACAATATATGGCTAGTCGTGTGTTTCTACTGTTGATGGACGGGAACAAGAGCTTGATCCGTATTAATTACTTCACGGCTTTGTTGTTTTGTTCATGTGTTGGAAACAAAGACCGACAACCGGAGTTGGAGGATATTGAGACCAATTCGGACAAACGCGCAATTATTTTAAATTACTGGCCTGGCAGTGAGGACTAGATACTCCTAGGACAATTCATGTACATACATATGTAAGTAGTGGTAGGGTAAAAAAATAAAGTAAGGTACTTATATGTCAGTGGAGGATATGAGGGAGGATATTTAGATATACCTCTATACTGACTTTAGTAGATTTCTGGAATTGAGGTGATCAGGTTCACATGGAGGCAGGTGCGTGAGATACTGGTTGGGTTCTGTTGATCAAAATAACAACGTACAGGACTTTTTTTTTTACATGTCATGTGTGTGCTAAGTAGAGTGTGTATTTTATGATTTGGATAAAAACGTGTCAATAATCATAAAAGGAAATGGGCAGAGCCATCATCGGTGTGGACTTTGTTGTGATGAGTGAGTGAGTGAGTGAGTGAGCGAGTGAGAGAGAGAGAGAGAGAGAGAGAGAGAGAGAGAGCAGATTAATTATTATAAAATAGAAGATAGCGGGATTTATCATATGAGAATCTTTTTATCATAACAGAAATGGACTGATGAGCTTTGAAAAATCCGAGGCGTTTTCATCCACAAAAACCTATACACAAGCATAGGTATATCTCCTCGTGGACCATGGTCCTTATTTTATTGTATTATGAGTAATTATCTATATGTGGTATCTAACTATAAGGAAATGTTAGGGATTACTTACAATTAGTATAGACATTTTGGTTAGGTACATATAATGTCTGTACGGAGGATTTTCCGATCTAGACCAATAGACAAACCAAATGTAGATAGCAAGTGTAAAAGCACTTGTATGTCAAGTTAAATTCCTTATATATAATTATACATAGAGGTGAACCCTCATATATGGTAACTATGTCAAGCAGTACTACTATAACTCTATACATAATTATGTATATCTATAGTACCCATGTAATTTTCGGTGAGGAAGGAAGGTGATGCGACTGAGTGGTTAAGTTGAATGATGTGATGGTTGGAGAATATAAAACTGAAGCAGAAAGTAAGCAGTTTTTTTTCTCTCTCTCTCTCTCTCGCTCTTGTGACGTGCGGTATGGAGAGTGGCATTTCAGTACCACACTTGTGTGAGGTTGAGTCTTGTGTCTCGAGATACTAGACAGATATAGAGCGTGGCGTGGAATCTGGAATGTAGGTGCTAGTCTAGTACTTACTAGTACTTATTACATGGTAGGTTATATTTTTGGCTGGTGTATTATTACTCTTGATATGTGGTTACTTGGTTACCCGGCGCTTTGTGTGTATGTTGAAAAAGGTCCCCTGTCTCTATTCTCTACTATAGAGTGAGAATTCTTTGAAGACATTTTGGTCGCCCACCGATCCATCCCTTTTAATTGAGTCTTTGTCATCATCATTCACCAATGAAATATCTTTACCTCTTGTGAGGTCGTTTCAGCTGGTATGTAAATTGCAAATCCGGAATTTCTTTTAAAGAGACCGGCAAGAGTGTATTTAAAAAAAAAGTACGGGGAACTTCTAGCGAGGTAGTAGGTGTATCTACGTAATTTTGCACATAAGAAATAATTAAAAGCAATCATTGGAATGCTAGCAATTGTATACACATGGTACTTATGTATATCTGTATAATGGAATCTACAGGCTTATGAAATAACACTGGCCAGTCCTGGGCTCAAGGCTGATTTCCTACGATGATGACACAAATACTTAATTACTCCTGTGGATATTTCAGGATGTGTAACTTATATCAGGGCTTATTCATAAATATGCAGCAGTTATGCAAAGCAGTAATGGAGATGTAATAGAATTCACAACACAATAAGGAAAATTCTTCCCTCACTGTTTATAGGCTGTTCTGTTCTGTTCTGTTCGGCCCATCCCCAAATAGTATCCTTCGTGGAATTACTTGTCAAATGACTCTTTTCTTTCCCAAGGGTTTTAAGGATATCTTTGTATTTCTACTAAAACATAATGTAAGCGACTTAATAGCATGTACTTTATTACTATAATGTGTAAGCATGCGTGCATGAGGATAAATAAAAAACCATTATTGTTTACTGTGCGGACAGATAAATACTGTCTTTGAGAAATTTTTCTCTGGGAAGAGCTCAGCTTAAGATTTCGTGTGTGCTGAGTGAGTTTATTACAACAGCAGTCTTTTTCTCACCAGGTACATATAATAACTAAAAGGTAGTGTGTGTGTGTGTGTGTGTGTGATGATTATTACCTGTAATACGTTGCTTGACCTTTATGTAGAATGGACACAATGTATGATTTAATGAAGGGTGTGAACAGGAAATCTGTAATTGGGAAAATTTTACACAACTGATAATAATTATAGCTTGAGTCCATCCACATAGCTACTTCATGTCATCATGTGTATGCATGTATGTAGGGATAGGGACATTCTTCCGTTTACCAATCAAAGATTCAAAGATCCTCTGTAGCAAAAGTAATGTACATATATAATGGTATGAATTTTAAAAGGACACGTACGATAAAGCTTTTTTTTGGAATAAAAAATATAGCACGAAATTACATACATGGATATTTCTTTTTGTAATCAGGGACTTTGACATAGCAGAGTTGCCTCAACGAAAAGGCACATCAAATTCTGAAACCACATTGTATGTTTGTTTCTCAGTTCTTTATATCCTGGTTGTCTGTATGTGATACATATGTATGTGTGTATTTACTTGACGGAATATTTGTCTGGATTAATTTTGATGTGAAACCATTTATTGGTAAATAATTAAGTTGATGTGGAAATTCACAGCTTATGAAATTCCAGCTTACTATATGCTGTACTGTATGCTGTGGGGAATGATAAGTGTAATTTTTGTATTCGTTGAGGAATGAGAAATTGAAAACTCAATTTCAATAAATTATTCATATAAGTATCTATATATGTCCTTACATTGTTAGTATAGTATGGAGGTATCTATTTTGAAGCATTATCTCATTGGTACTGAATATTGAATGGAGTGAGGGAAGTGGAGAGAACTCTCCAGCATAATTTCCCCCTCCCCCTCCGTAATATTGTACTTTTGAAAATATGTATACTAATAGTATGTAATATGACATTTCCCCAAATTTGTATGAATGTCGGTGATGACAAATTGTCAATAATAGCATTTTGGTTGGGATGATTGATGGTGCTTAAATGTGGATAAATTGCATTGTAGGAGTTGCGATGGAAGTTGGGGAATAAGGGATGTTATGACTATTATATTAAGATATGGATCTATAATCTGCATAGGTATAGATACTTATTCACGTTAGGGTTACTGTACGTGTACGTACATGTGTATATATGTATGTATGTGTACTTTGTATAAGTACACATGACAGTGCAGGTAACGTATATTTATAGATATATTGATCGAGATGATATCGATGTGTGCAAGTGAAGTGTGAAGATTTAAATGAAATATTTATTATTCATTTTTCACAACACTCAACTCACGTGTACATAGGTACATATCTATGTATACTTACACTTATACACACACACACACTCACTCACACACACACACACACACACACACACACACACACACACACACACGTACACAGCATGTGGAATATATTGTCTGCTGCCGAAGGTGGTTTTTTAGTCTGGACAAAGCAGATTTGAATTTCAATACAAAGGGGGGGATGAAAAAATGACAGTGACTTTGCATTGAAATTCACGGATGAATTTCCTTCCATGAGCTGGTGTACTATGGGGCTCTCTGTTCTGTTCCTTTTCAGGGAGCGACATTGAGAAATAGAAATGAATTACTACAACGGGTGTATGTGTAAGTTAGTAGGATGTGATCAGGTAGGTTTTTGTACACGTGCGTGTATATTAAAGTTCAATTCAGAGAGCATACATTTAAGTATTGGATGTCTCCTCGCTTGGCTGACTTGATGGATTTTACGATCGATTACAGTTTTATTTGAGAATAGTGTATATACCTATGTGTATCTATAGGATACACAACTACAGGGGAATGTATAGATACTAGGGTTGGTCATATCGTTACCTTTCGAAATATCGTTAATATCGTTATCGTTCACAAAAATAATCCCGATAACGATATGGTAGAACGATAAAAACGATATACAATATAAATTGAAATAATAATGAAATTAAGCAGTAAAAGTATTCAATAAGTATTTAATTTATTAAAAGTTACATAAGCAATATAAATAAGCCGAAATAATGCTTCAATTTCACTTATTCATTTTTCCAAATATCTGTTTAACCATTCCTTCTAGTGCTCGGACTAATCCAATTCTGAATTGGAAATTTTCGGTTCAGTTCAATTCAATTCACTAATTTTTCGATTTAATTCAAGATGAAACTGAATCGATTGATTCAGTTCATAACATTGAATTAAATTGAATCGTTTTCCTTGAAAGTTCAAACGATTCATTCTGCCCCGAAAATTTCAGCAACAGATTTATCGTTTACAAGCTGTCCAGATCCTAAAAGTAACGATCTGTACCCTTAGTTTAACTTCCTTCTGTTGTGCGCTTGGAAAACACTGCTTTCGTGTCTAGAAAGCGTATTCTTTAAGTTAACATGCGGAAACCGTTGTTTTCGATTCAGTTAAATTCAAAAATTTGACTGAAATGAAATGAAATGAATTAATTTTTACTGAACTGAATTGAACGGTTTTGACCACTCCTTCCGGTTCAGATGACACTTTCTAGGGCACGAAATACGTCAGATGACCACAGTATGCAATTTTTGACGATCCTACCTTCTTAGAACGATATTAAGATAGCCCGATATATCGTGTGAAATATACGAGAATTATCGTAGCATATCGTTCCTCCAAATTGGACGATATTAACGATAATATCGTATCGTTATATCGGTATGACCAACCCTAATAGATACTAAAATATAAAAAGATATTGCACTCAAGGATGGATGACTTATTCTTAAAATATTCGTTTCGTTTTTCATTTCTTCTTTTATTATTAGAATTATTATTGCTATTTATTGCTTTCTCAATGATAAAAGAACCACTATTTCTCAAGTATTGGAAATACATTATTTGAGACTCTTGGAAGATTCTTTGGATTTCCAAAGAATCCCTCCCCCTCCCACCCTCCCTCTTTCCCTCCTACCCTCACACAGAGAGCAGTAAATATAAAAATGAAGACTGCTGTCTTGTTAACTTGGAATGAATAATATTATTGACAATTTATGAAATAGTGGATATTTACATATGGGGATATTTTGTATTTGAGAGTATTGTAAATACCTATATGGATTTTTATGTATGAGTAAGGATAGAAGAAGAAGAAGACATAATTGGAAAATAACAATTTTGGCCATTTTACGCTCTGATTTCCTCAGTGCTGGTCTTTATTTAAAGGTGTGTAATTAATTGGATCCTTCGAGGTGAGGGAAATATCGGAGACTCCCATATTTGGATGGGAAACACACTGCTACACTTATTATGGTGAGACAAATGACCTAATGGAAATGCAGGAGAGGAACTGACTTATATGGAGTTCCTATTTTAGGAATTATGGCAAATAAAATTTAATACCATGACTGCTGGCTTACTAACTTCAATTAGGAATTTTTATTTGCTCAAGATTACATTCTTAAAAATATTGCTCATCTCATAATTTGTGGAGTTCATATGGACATATACGTATGCATGCCCTCAGTATTATTTATGCATTTATTTATTTACTACCTTTCATGAAGAAAGTAATCCAGTGTGTATTACTGTGTACCTATTTAAAATAGATATTATATGGTATGTGGTAGGAACCTGTGGGTAAGCACGTGGCTAAAAAAATTCCTCTCATCATGACTAAAAGTATAGAGAGATTTTGATGAGATTTTATGAGCGACTCTTGTGCTACAGACAAACAGCACACACATACATATACTTAAATGTTACTATTGCCTCAAGTAATTTTTTGCAATGTATTCAAAGCGAAGGGATAAATTTTTTTTTGCGATTTTAGGATGATGTGGATTTTGATCCTGTTAAAATCTGTCCGTAGGTTTTAAAGCGTTTTTTTGGCGAGTCCAATAAGTATCTATATGTACATATGTATCTGTTGTTGCTATTATTGCAAGGAGTAAAAAAAATTGAGCTCTTAAAGGTAATTGGGTTTCAAGAGGTTGTAATTTGTGGAGCTTGACGTCTCTCCTGTTTTGATTTTAATTAGTTTTCAATACTAAGACACACAGCTCTGTTTGAAATTATTTTTATAATCTGGCATGGGCATACATAGATAGGTAATAGGTATCTATGTATGAAATTAGTATGTGGACATATAAAAAAATACAGAATTACATGCAAGTTGTAAATTCTCAAATAAATTGTTTCAATTTAAGGCTATATATGTCAATGGCGTAGTGGGCTACCATAACACTGTGGGAACATTGTTGGTGGTTGTACGTATAATTAATTGTGTATTGTATGTACATACATACATTGGAGTTGCTTCTTGCTTATACCTACCTGGTTTCTATAGCCTGTTATGGCTAATTTGCCCACGTTGTAAAAAAGACTACACTGAACTGATATAATTCCCTTAAAAGAAGAAGACGTTCCTGTCTCTGGGCCTATATATTAGTACTTCTGTATACATTGAATCATATTTTTCAAAGAATGCTCTTCTTGACGAAAGTAATTTATATAATGTATTGGTGGACTGGATGTCAATATGTTGATGTTTGAGATGTTAGCTTTAGCTTTTAATGTATTTGTATTTTTGTAGTATGTGTGTCCCTGACCATAGGTTTTTGTATGAGTTTCATATGAGGTGGGGGGGGGGGGTGAAGAGCGTGGTCTTGACCAGGTAATCATAATAATCCCTACTAATGCAGACCATGTGCGTGAATGAGTAAGACAAATGCGCCAGACGCGGTAGAATTACTAATTATTGGGCCGAACATCACGCTATATGGATCTTTTTGAACGATATTGGTTTTTTCTTTCCCCCCTCGAAAGTTAACTAGTACCACTAACGTATATTACATATTGTGGTAAATAAATATTTTTTTCTGTTTCTCTCTATCTCTCACTCTCTCTCTCTCTCTCTCTCTCTCTCTCCCTGTCCCTCCTCGCCCTCAGCTCAATATTGTTTGAATAGCTGGATACTGCTGAAGTTCCCTTTGCATACATAAGTTTGTGCATATATGCATATATCCATCTAAGATTGAAGCATCTCTATGTATGTATGTAGGAATATTATTTCGTGTGGATGGGCTTCGGCTTTAGAAGTCAACTTCCAAGCGCCTATGTTCATGAGCTATTTATTTTAATAAAAGGTATTATAATGATTGACACTCCGTTCTTGGGGGGATCCAAATTACTTAATGATTTGTAGTTGAAACATGAGGCTCGATGGGATAGGAGTCTGCATGTCCAATGGAACACGCCTGTACATTGTATTTAGTACACACACTTCTACGTATGTATGTATGTGTGTATGTTTTTAAAAATTACACAGAGCTAAACCCATACATAATTACGTATACCTATACATTTGCAGGGAACACAATTTACAATGACTACCTAATATCTAATGCTATAATCCCTTTGAAGGAAAAGCTCTGTGGATGAGGTCTCTTTTTTTTTTTTTTTTGATGATGACTAACATTAAATGCTTTATGGCAATTTGCCAATAATTTTAAAAATCTCATTTTCGAAATCCCAACTGATTGTGAGCAGGGGGGAAAGCAACTGTGGTCGAGATGAAATAATGATTCATTTGATGGTTTCGTATAAATGTGGATATCTATAGTATGTTCATATTGTATATACATAGATACATACAGTTGATATGGACTTGACTGTGAGGTAGCTGGGAGTCTGTTGCCGAATAATGGGGCCTGTTTCGTGCCGTTGTTCCAATTTATCATCGATTTTTTTGAGAGATATGAATTTATTCAAAGGGGGCAGATGAATTTGATAACTAGTACCTATCTATCTATCTATCTCTATCTGTGTATGGCTCTCTTGAGTCCGGCCTGTAGTTATGAGAGGAATTTAAGCAGCTGTTTTATACTGTTTGATCGGAAATGTGATTAGCATATCTATATGAGCATGCAGAGCCTTCTGTATCTACTCTACTAATGGAAGTGGAGTGTGGCTGGAAAGGGAAGTGAAAATCAATGCTAAAAAGTTGTGGATGAACTCATCTCGGCATGAAGGGGAACCATAGAGAGAGAGGATTTAGTCAATCCTAAAATAATGTCCATTTTTCCCGCATTACTACAGTACTAGTATCTATCTACTTATTATGAGTATTAATTATTATTAATGAAGGTATTATTTTTTTTGAAAGCGTACAGTACAGTAATCTGCCTCTCCTGTATCTATACATATTTGTGTGTGTGGGTCCGTCCGGAGGGAAGGTTAATCGAATGTTAATAACATAATGCTAAAATAATTTGGTAAAGGATAATAATACTAGGTCACCTTAACCTTTACCTTTTATACGGTCTTTTTGATTAGTACAAGGCACGTACTCCTGTGTATGAGGACAGGGCTAAGAGGCTATTGATATACATCTCCCTACATATGTAAGTATGTATACTTGTACCATGAATTGATTGAGCCATGATAAATATGGAATCTTATGTATCTACATATACATACGTAGTAAGTTGTTGGAGTGAAAGTTTTGTACTCAAATACATGAATTTCATGGGAAACCTTTGAGCTATTTAAAATCTATGTTAAATGCCTTCTGCTGATGAAGGTTCTGCATACTTTATGGGTTCAATTTGATTTGAAGCGTAAAAATTTTATTTTCGCTATTAACATTTCCTTTACCCGAGCAATATAAATCTATGTATGTATGTATATTTATATAATTATGTAGATTGTAATTATGGTAGTAGGTACGGGCTCATAATTATACAGAGTCCGCGGAATACTTTGTGTTTTTGGAACAATTTTCCATGATAATGGTAACATTTCTTGAAAAGTTTCGAGGGGAAGAGATCCTCAACTGATAAAGTCATTATGTATAATAGGGAGTAAGTATACATTTCTTTGTAGGACTGTATGGAACGTCATATTAAAGTAGATATGTACATATATGTATCTATCTACTATAGTTTGACTTTGGGAAATTATTATCCTCGTGGTCCGTTTATCTTGTCAGAGTGAAAATATTTTAAGGGGAAACATGTTTCCCTGGGTTTTCTTCGATTAAGGAAATCAAGACTGTAAAAATATTTATAGTATGCTGGGAAACCAGGACTATGTACAGTACAGAGGGGGACATGTAAGTTACATAAATATGTATGTATGTATATAGATACAGGAACTCCCAAAATTGGGAAGTTCATGTTTTATTATATTCATAGGAAGGTTTTTGTGTGGCTGTAATAAATAAGGACGGCAAGGAAGTAACCTTTAAGGTTGGTTCAGGTTCACTTGTTTTTTGGAACTTGAAATTATACGATTTTTTTTTCTTCTTGTTTTCTTCATATTTATCATGTTGTTGGACGGGAGTTGCATATATTTGTGTAGTATATTATAGGGATATGGATTGTGGATATTGTTCTTGTAGCTCTCTTCAAGCCTACCCATATTTTTTTTCTGATCTGTATTCCGAGGCGGTCTTGGTTTTTTTTTTCTGAGTAATTTGGCCCGTCTTGTAGCAAGCACATAGAGCTTACACATGATTATCATGTGAAGTCATGAACTATTTTTGTAACTGGGTTCTCCTTAAACTTTTGTGGAGAGAGAGAGAGAGAGAGAGCTGATGTGGAGTTTAAGTTCAAGTTCTTCATGTGTATTTATGTAATTGAATACTGTTATATAGGTTCTTATGTGTAATTATGTATATCTATGCATATGTAAAAGTATGCAACTGAGGGAGAATACGACTGAGTCTGTATGGAATATAATCCAAGCTTTTTCTGAGATTTGGGCTAAAAAGAACAAGAATCAGTTTTTAAGGGTGTCTCATTTGCTGGTGTCAGATTGTCAGGGAAGTGTAATTTTCTTTGGAGAAGATGAAGAGGTTCAAATATTTGTGGAAATAGAAAACTACAAGGTGTATGATTTACGTGTGAGGTGAGCATCTCGTTTTGAGTGCGAGGAACGCCTCGTTGGACCCTTTTATTAGGATTACTATAACCAGCTGAATTTATTGTGTAGGGGTTGTTTTGAAGGCGCTTTCAAAAAATACCGGCTAAATACATTTTTTTTAAAACTGGGATGTGATACATTAGTGTACATAATTACTTTTTTAAGTACATATATGTATTTTTTGTTTATGTTATGCGTCCTTGTGCTCATGTCTTCCTATATACACCTCTGATTGCTCCTCAGACACAGAAACACACACACACACACACGTCTGTTTAGCTAACGTGTGTATGAAAATATAAGTTGGTTAATAAGGCTTAGCATTAATTCTATCCTTACTCGGACGGATAGGAACAGCCCATGTTCTCTGAGATGAAGGAGTTTAAGATCGTAAATTGTGGCTGAAATCATGTGTGGATGTGGAGGGTGAATATTTTTACTCTTGGTCGTATATATTGTCTCTCTCTCTCTCTCTCTCTATTTTTCTCTCATTGCTCTCTAAACATTGCTCCCCTTTTAAATTGGAGAACAAAGTGGTTCTTATACGTAGTGGGGTACATTATGGTAAATGCCTGCATCTACTCTGGTTAGGTTTTTGTCCAACCTTATTTCTATGGCATTCCGAATTCCATTTAATCTTGGAGGAGAAAAAAATGGAGGAAAAAATGTTAGTCGGGTTTGTTTATATTTTCTGTAGATATTCGTTGATATACTGCTACAATGGAGCTTACTTTAAAGAATGCTCAATGTTTGGGAGCTTTTATTGAGCTTTTATCTGGGACAGAAAGCAGTGTTGTTCTTCCTATTGAATGTTTTTCTGTCTACAGGGAATAGATTATTGGGAATTGGTTTCTGTCTGCTAAAATTCATAATAAATTATACACGCTCTTATTATTTCCAGCAAGGAGTCAACTCAACCGTTCTGTTTTTAAATTCAGTTTTAAAGGTTACATCTTGGGACGGATCCTCTTTCTCTTATATTCTACTTATATGTATCTATAGATATGTAATTTCATAAAAAGCTACATAGATATGTAAAGGGAAAGCAGATGAAATGAGGCCTGCTCTGAAATCCTAGTGCACTGTATTTTAAAGCGTACCAAAAATAATTGTGCGTGTAAATATCACCTCGCATTATGTAGTGAGTGCTCATGGCCATATGTAGAGATATATACATGTGTACATTGCTGGGTGACTCCATAAATGCAAATATATTAAGAACAGGATTGTATAAGTACAGTTATATGAAATTTTCCACGTCTATTGAAGTATTGAGCTCTGGAACTCACAAGATGCCAAATATGTACAGGATCTGTGTGTGTATGTACATATGTGTCAGGTCCATAGACAAAAAAATATGTCAACGGTTTGTGCTGATTGTGGGGGAAGTTCTGTGACTTTTTTTAGTGTGTAAAAATACAAGATAAGAAGGGAAAACTGAATTGGAACTGATTGTATGATCCGTACAGTTAAAAAAAAATATTATATCTGAAAGTATGTTGTGGTATATGTATCTATATAGGTATGTATGTATAATGTTAACTGGTAACTGTAGATTTGGAGGAAGGATGTGGGCTTGCTTGAAGTAGATAATGTGTTTGGAAGGACTCTCTGTGAGTGTGGTAGAAGGAAGGATAATGATCCAAATTAGATAGGAGATGGAGTTGTTAAACGGAGATATTTTGTTGACGTTGACTGAAAATTACTAAGCGGAATGCTGTTTCGGTCTGGTTGCGGTGACGGTGACAGGCAAAGCAGTTTAAAGAGAATTTCCTTTTTACACGTATGAGCCTCATCATGTGAGATATATCTCTGAGTTTTTCAGGTATCCCTCTCTTTTTCTCTGTCTCTCTCCCTCTCTCTCTCTCTCTCTCTCTCTCTCTCTCTCTCTCTCTTGCTCTCTTTCTACTTAGTGTAGTTTTTCAGAAGTGAAAGAAGAAAAGTGTAGGTTGATTTTATTGAAAGAGACTTCTATTTTTGGCTGAACGTTTGTATATACGATTCGGAGGGAGTTGAGTTTGTCTTCCCAAACTCCGGCACTTTCTTATCATCTCTTCTCTTCTCTCTCAAGGGTGGGTATCAGATTGTTCAATGTCAGCCGTTTGAGATTTGGTTCGTTAGACCTACCAGGATTGTTGAATCTCAAGTTCATACCATATTTAGTAGGAGGGAAGTAGTATTGGTAAAATTGTATTTACTGTAATATGCATAAGTATCTATGTACGTGGATATGTACATATGTACGGAACATGCAAATCTTCCGTCTGGCCATGGACATGGTAAATATGCATAATTACATCTAAACCTCGGCTTCACTTTTTTGCTTTACGACTTCTCTGTACTCTTGACAAAGAATTTGTTAGAGTGTCTCACATGAACGGAAATAATGACAACGATATATGGGATGGTCGGACGCTATCTTGGCGTGTAGTGAAAGACAGTTTGAGAGAGAGAGAGAGAGAGAGAGAGAGAGAGCCAGAGATGAAGCGTTTTTGGTGAAACCCGGAGCTAACAGGATATGGGTATTTTTGTAGCAACACTTAAGTAAATGTTGTTCTCTGTTCTTGTTGTAGTAATGTTTTACGCTTTAAATAGCATACATTAAGCTAGAGTAAACTACCTTGAATACACTTTTTTTCCCGACTTCCTCCTTTCTCGTACACTTTCTTGAAATTTCCTGAGGAACACGTCTTCGAAGGCTTTGTTCGCATCTCCTGGACTGAGAAGTGTTACAGGAGTTGTATATAGTTTTACAAAAGAGATGATGATTAACTCTGCCGTTTAGGATGTTGGAAGATTTAGTTTTTAGATTGAACATATTTTGTATGTGTGTGTGTGTGTGTGTGTGTGTGTGTGTGTGTAATGTGTATGTGTTCATTAGTGTGCAACAAAGCATGGTACGAAAAAAAAAGGGACAGACATACATTCTGTGCATATGTAATGTGTATCCTACTAGAGTCCCCACTGCTGAGGACTTGAGGACAATAATTATTGGATATTACAGGAACATACGGAAAGTGAAAAAAAAGATCAGTTGTTTGGAATATCAAGAGATAAAGAGTGAGGAGAATGCTGGACCAAGGGTTTTTTCTCCCCTTGTCTTTAATCTTTTACCACACTATCAGAATTTAAAAATCAACGAAATACTACATCGTTTGTGAGATGTGAGATTGACTAAATGTCCTGGACATTTTTGATTCTACTGTTTACGTATAGTCATAGTGTTATGTATATTTATGTATCTACTGTATGTATCTATATTAAGGGTTAAATCCCAATGCCCTAAGCATCACTTATTGGGTTTCACGTGGATTCTCACCAGAGACGAAAACAAGGGATGGTGTTGGTCAGTAAAGATTTTTTTTTCCTTGAGCGTCACTGCCGATGGAATAGGATTCGGAATATGTTGAAGGAATTTGTTTTTTTTTCTCTGAAGGTAAACAAGGGATAAATAAATAATAGTTTTTATTATGCTCAAGGAGCTGCCTGCCCAAGTCCGAGTTATAGAGAGAGAGAGAGAATGTAAGTAACTATGTGTAACTATACGTACACATGTAGATACGTACATACATGTATATAGTTATTTATTTAATGGACTTATTATACAGGAGGCTAGTACTACTATATTTCTCCGAGGTATTTGAACATTGTTTAAAGTAACCACTTTCCAAGGAGCATGGTTGCATAAATGTGAAATTGGAAGTTGTTTCCTCTCTCGAACCTTCTCTGACGTATAGGTAGATATGTACATACATGCTATTATTATAGTATATATTGTGAAACAGTAGTCTGGAAATCTCTCTTGTTCTTCTACTCGTCCAAGAGTATAATAATGTATTCTTGTTGAGTAAGGCAATATGTAACCGTATGGTAGGGGATTGGAAGGAGACAAAGGGCTGAGTTGTGGGATGTGGATGTAAATACATGGATGTACATATGTAGATGGAAGATTTCCTGGAGATTGGTGGATATATATATGTAAGTATGTGTGAGCATATAGTAGGGACATTGGAACCATGTTCGGAAATTCTTAATGCCTGGGTTGATGTGTCAGGAGTCTTTAGTTGGGGAATGACTTTGGAGGACCCGGACTATGTGAGTAAGTGTAAAGAATGACTTGGGCAATTGAAAGAACATTTTTCAGTTCATATTATCATCTGAGAAAAAAGGTCTTACTTGTTAACCAACCGTCGGACAGGGAGAACAAAAAACAATGATTTTGGATGGATGGTGTTCTTCTCTCTCTCTCTCTCTCTTTCTATCTCTGACTCTTTCTGTATATTATAATGTAGTGTTTGTTGTGGCTAAGGCTATAATGTTCTTGCCAACAAGAACGGACCCAGTCAAGTTTGAGTCAATGCTTAGCTTGGCTTTGGCTTTGATTACTTTATATTATGCCGTTGTTTTTCTCAAGTAGAGCTTATAATAAGTGTCTACGTTCAGAATATATCTATGGGAGTGCGTATCCAACATATGTAGCTCATATTATGAGAGCAAGTTACAAGCAATCGAGAATCTATTGGAGCTATGACTGTGTTAGGGGATTGGTTTGGAAGAAGAGGTTTTGACAATTTTAATGCGGTTTACACTTTTCCCCTCAAGGTTGGCCCATACTTAAAAGAGAAATTAGGCCAGGATGATGTGGAAGATTTTTGTGGTGACTTTTTAACCTATTGCTTTTTATATCCTCGCTTATTATAACATGATCATCCTTGCATCCTGATTTCGATGGAGCTTTCGATTTCTTTTTTTTTTTTTATTCTTACCCTGACGATGATACATAAGTATATCCTTTGATATTATATAGAGATGAACTTTTATGATACTTGATTTCATAGAGGAGTTTAAAACTTGTGATTGAGAGATTTTGGAAAAGTTTAAAAGGGGAAGGTCCCTTTTTTACTATGTGTGCATTCCTTCTGCTTTTATGTGCATGGAGGCTAAAAAAGCCTCTTTAGCCTCTGTTCTTCTGTAATATCTGGATTTATATGTATATGTAGATTTCCCCCGTTTTAATAAAAGTGGAATCTATATATCTACGTTAAGGTTATGTAGGGGAGCAATACTTTTAATAAATATCGTATCTACTGTTGTAGGGACTGATACTATAGAGACTTTGAATCGGCTGAAGCAATGAATGGGGAATACTATTGAAGCGTTTCGATTTCTTCATTTTTTTTTACCGTTCTTTTGTTCGAGATTTCTTTGAAATGTTTTCAATATAAAGAGAAGAGCTTTTGGGTAAAATCCGTCTTCTTTGGTTCTTGATCCAATGCTTGTGACGTTGATTCTTTTGCCCAATTTTTTATTGCCAAGCGTGTGCTGGCTTGCTCCTTGCCTTGTAGCTAGATAGGATTTTTCTTTCCTGTTTTTCAATATCGAACTCTATAGTATTTCAATATGTGTAGATATCTATAGTATATCTACTGTATGTATACCTCCTACATGCTCTCCTCTGTGGTATAGGAAAAGGCTTCACGAGGACGTTTTACTGTGGGGAAGAATGCTAATTAAATTTGACTTGCTAAAAGTGAAGATAAGGAGGTAGAGAGAGGCGGTTTCTTGTTGACAGAGTAGAATTCCAAGGAGAGGCTTGGAGGGATTTCAAACTTTAGTTTTACTGACAGTAAAGTGAGCATTTATCCTATTATTTACTCCATGTTTATGAGTTTTTCTCGGTTGTATTTTTTTTTCATGGGTGTACTAAAAACCTCTGAAAGTACTGTATCTATATGCTACACAGGATTGTCTATGTATTTTTTTTTGTATGTGCAAGGATACTGTGTAGTAGTATTGGGACTGGGAGGAAAAATATGAGGGAAATCGTAGAATTTTAACATTTCCGTGTTCATTTCCAGGGAGCCAAAAACCTCGGGTTTTAAAACTGAAATAAGGATTGGGAAATGTTTCGAAAGGGAAGGTAAATTCCCAGATGTGGCATTTACAGATATTTCCTTGGAATTGTTTCTGAAGCAATGTTTTTATTTTTTGTTTTTGTACCTGTAATACATATGATATGTGCTTACATTTATCTGTAATACTATCGAGTATGGAGTGTACAGGAAGAGTTTGTATTTTTCCTGTGACTACACAGTACTACTACAGTTTGGAAGGATGGAGGAGTAATAGTGCCTAAGTAACAAAGTATGTCATGCATGTGCAAGGGCCTGAGTTTTAGTTGCGTGTGGTGCATTTAGAATGCTATATAGGTAAAATGTTGAGGAATGAATATTTATACAAATCCCTATGTGGAGGTTTTAGATGGGGAGGACAGAAAGGAAGGAATAATGGAAGTTGACAGGGACAGTTTGAGTGTCGAGTATATTTTACACTGTCGTTTTTGTTGTCTAAACGAGAGAGGGTGTAGGACGATGGAGGAATTGCTCCTTCTTATTGATGACTGGTTGAAGAAGCTATAATTTTGTGACATTCCAAGATTCCAGGGAAGAGAGGGGAAATGGAAAGGAAAGGACGGAGACGGCCATAACCGGCTTGAGAAACGTTTCCAAACTCAGTCCTATTTAAAGTTTAAAATGGTCCCTAGTGAGTCATCCCTTCCCGGGTAGGTTGGGGACCCTACTGTAAGCTTGTCTGAGATGCCACCTTATTCTCTCCATACTCCATGGATACTACTATATACTTCCCTTCTCGGACATGTCTTGAGTTCCCTTTGTCTTGCCTCACTGGAACTCCTCCATATACATAGATATGTACCTATCTATATCTATGTACATAGGGTCTCTAGGGATTTTTTATAAAAATTTATGGAATGACTACTATAAAGCTAACTCCCTAACTGGGGTGGAATTGTCCATAGATAAAAAGAACCTGTGGAAGTTAGACACTTCTTGAGGATCTTATTCTACAGATGTGTAGTTAGATAGAGCATACACAGTAGCCTTGCCTCTATGGGAAGTTTTTCCGGAACTTCATTTAGATACCTTGCCCTGAATTGTATCTTGTGTGTATGTATGTGTGTGTTTACTTACTCTCTGTAGCTCAGAGCTATGTATGTATATAGTGAAACCTTGACTTTTAGGTTTCTCCCTTCTGACTGTGAGTTCTGTGACTCGAGTCCTGTAGATACACAAATCCTTGATGTTTAAAATCTTTGAAGAACAAGGAGTTTGTTTAAAGATAATAGTACATATAGTACAGAATAGTCCTTATCGGAAATTTGGTAAGGAGGAAGGATTTTTAGGAGTTAATTTTTGAATGAGTCTGGTTTTGTTTGAAGGACCTTTTAGTAATGCTTGGATTTATTGGAGTTGCTGTTTGAGTTGATTTTGTATAAGGTGATACATATAAGGATCAGTGTTTTGGAATTTAGCCCGTTTTGGGCGGCAGTGCTCCGATGACGGAGTTATGCAAAGGTTCAGAGCCCTAACGAGGGGTGTGTAACGCAAGGAATTGAGTGTAACAAAGGGAAGAATCCCTTCATCTTTTAGGAGTAAAAAGAGGAGCAAGGAACGCTCATCTTCTTTGTCTTGGTGCGTGTTATAGTTTCTACTAGTAAGATGTGCAGGGGTAGAGATATATGTAAGGTGTTGGAAATGGTTTGGGTTTGGTTATTATAGGGATTCTGAGGAAGTAGCTCTGTGCATGGGACATTTGTGCAGGGCTAGTTGTTGGAGCTGATTGTTGGAAGACCAGGGCATGGTTTTTGGAACTGGTCTCGAGAATTGTGTGGCACATAGGGACCTCTAGGGATCAATTGATTTTTGAAACTGCCTTTGCTCCGTGCCTTCTCTCTCAAGTCTCTCAACTGTATACATATGTACATAGATAACCCAGGCATGCCTGGGTTATCTATAAGGAACGTGTGTGAGTGTGTGTGTGTGTGTGTATGAATAGGAACAGTAGATATAGATATAAGTATAGTTATTATTTTTGGAGATTTTTTTTCCCTGGCCACCGCTCACACGCTCCAGGCTACGTACCAGTCTTGTTAGTTGTCAGTATTATTCAAAGTGATGGTCGGGATGCTGCTGTTGCTGCTGTGCTGGCCTGTAATGCTGTTAGGGAAAAGGAATTGTGGAAATCTGTTGACTTTTCAGGATGTATAGATACTTGGAAGTATTATAATGTATGGTAGTATCCTTCCTTACACTACTATGCACACCATACCCCTGCCCTTACTTATAGTAGGAAATAATATGTACAATGTAATAGCATTGGCGTTGGGTTTCCTGCTCCCGCTTGTTGCTACTTGTTTGATGCATCTTGGACACATCTTGGCGTTTCATCAACTTCAAACCTGGGAGCAGGAGCAGGAACAGCAGCTTAAGATTCACTTTAAGGGCGTTGCATCTTTTTTTTTGTCCTTGTCTTTTTTCTCTTCCTCTTTTTCTTCAGTCTCTAAGGAGTATACCTACTTATTGTTAGCTCGAATTCTTATTGTTAACCTGAGCTTGCCTATTTGTCAAGGGTGGACTCCTTCCTATATGGACTATGTTTAGATGGGCACAGTGCTCCTCTCCTAATGTAATGTTCATTGCTAGCGCTGTGTGTTGAGGCAGTGTTGTAAAGTCCGTGGTGGGATAGAGTACAGATATAAGTACACTTGCACACTGTAGGTAGGTATGTATGTATGTATGTATGTATGGCATGGTTGCTGGAGGCCACAAGGATATGGTTGTGTAAATCGAAAGTTCCTCCCGGGGGCATTTTTCAGACGGAGGATTCTGTCGGTTTCGACATACAGAAAGGTATGTACATATATTTTTAAAAAAATGCATGTACATAAGTACATTTCAGAAACGAACCGTCATCAAGGAGGAGAGCCTTTGACGTGTTCTTGAGATTTTTGTGTATGTGTATCAGTTGGTGTGCTTATTGGGTGAGAGAGTGAGCCTGGATGTCTAGAAGAAATATGAATTGAGGTTGAGAGTGAGATGATTTTAAGTTTTTTCAATGATGTCTAGTTAAAATGTAACAATGTAATAATTGTATTGAAGTTATTTTGGGATCAGTAGAGTATTTTGTAGTATGTACTCAAATATACTTATACATAGATATATAGGAGTTGAATTGTGGCTTTCGTTACGTAGGTTTTTAGAATGTGTTGAATGTGTGTGAACATAAATATCTCTACGTATGTACATATCTACATATGTAATTATATCTTGGGACTTGTATGAAAGTTGCGTACTGCGTACCTTTCAGGTGTTGGGTAATATTGCTTCCAGGGTAAATTCATTCTTTGTTAGGATCCATTGTAGGATTGGGGTGTAAGGTACATTGTAAAAGATAGATTATTTCATAGGTGTATCATGTTCTAAAATATTTATGACTACAACAATGAACTTTAACAAGATGAGGTAAGGTAGAGGAAATTCCTAGCGTTCCTATCGGACTGCCATGTCTTGACAAAAACTAATGAGAAATGAAATCTCAACTGTTACAATATACAGTATACTATTATGGATTGAGGGTTTTGTGAGCTTTCGTCTGTTTCATGAATAGTACCCTCAAGGCTTCTAAAAGAACGAGATCTGTCATTTCGGTGGGAAAAAATATCCTTTTGGACCCAAAGAGTTCCTACCTTTGATGATGCTCATACTTATATATTGCTCATGATGGTAATGAGAGGTGATGGGGGTTAAAGGAATTGAATATGAAATGAAAATCGATTCTCAACGACTCTGCTTTTTCTTCTTTCGTGTGTGTGCAGTATGAAACATTAGAGGGGGGACGAAGCATCTGGTCCAATTTATCTCTTGGCTTGATTTTTTTTCCTCCATCTCCGTCCATGTGAGTGAGTTTATGGATTCGGGGGGTTTTTGAATTCTTGGCAAGTATTTAGATACCCTTTTCGTAAATGATACAGAAAGATGATCTTACTTTAAGATTGAGGGAGGGAAATCTCTAGAAAATTGATACAATAGACACGCTAGACTCTTGAATTTTCTTCCTCTCTCTCTCTCTCTCTCTGTCTCTGTCTCTGTCTCTGTCTTTCTCTCTCTCTCTCTCTCCCCGTCGTTCTCTGATAATGGCAAAGAGATGCGTAATCTGTTGGCATGGTGGTAATGTCTTAAATGTGCGAGATTAAATTTGCTGAGGGCGTGAATTTTCTCCGAGACTGCTGATTAGCAACAGTAATAGCATTTGAAATGGCAAGGGCAAAAGTAGTCGTTAGAATAAGAAGACGGTTAGAGCGACTTGGGTTATATAGGCTCTATATATTAAAGAATAAGGATTGAATTTGTGTGTGTATATATAGATATAATTGTGCTGGTAAATATAATATTATAGGTATCTATGTATACTTATAAGTGTGCATGTTTTTGCATGCGTACTCTGCAGTTTCAAGTTTTTTTCATTTATGTATGCATGTACATATGTAGATACATATGTATGGCTCATCGTAATAACAACTATGGCTACATAATTACACACACGAGAGGATCTGCATGTTATCCAATATTATTATTGCCGGAATATGTTAAGGAGGGACTGCCTTTCATTGTATTGTATTTCATTGTATTACCCACGACAAAGAATCGTTAAACTTTGAGACGGTTGTTGGTGGATGTCCGTAAACTTAATATTTCAATGGGAGTCTTGGAACCCGTCCGCTGCTGCTGACCCTACATTTGGCCTGCATGAACTCGTGATCTCCTTTTTCTGCATTTGACTCTCTCTCTCTCTCTCTCCCTCCCCCTCCCCCTCCCCCCTCCTTCCTCCTCTCTGTCATATAGTGGATCTATGTAGTTACACATAATAATAGGTGTATGCATGTACATGTTATTTCGTCTCGTCCTATATGGTACATACTACGGTGTGGTATGGTAACGTAGCAAATGGGAATGTGATGTCAATGTGAAGTATTTTTCCCATCTTGCTCCAGGCTTCGATCGTATTATGGAATTTTGTATGCGTTCTCGTCTCCTGCTCCAATAAGTGTGTGCACATGTACAAGTACCAGTTGTTGAGTGCACTCTCATGACTGAATCCGTGCTTTATCTTAGAAACGCGTCAATGAGTCAAATACATTGAATGATGGGGGAGAAGAAAGGAAGTGGAAAGGCTACATTTAGGGCGGAAATATTATTACATTTTGATACACACACACACATAGATAAGTATATAAGTATGTACTGTATGTGTCTATAGATAGATAGGGTTGATACATGTTGTGTCGTTGGAAAGGTAAATCGATTGAGATTCTCCATGTATGTTCCTCTAACCCAAACTCCTAGAGGTGCTTGAGAATATGGACCAATTGGGAGGTGCCTCTTCTTGTACGGGAAGAATGAGAACGGGAAGGGATGATGAAATTGAACTTGGACCGCATGGCATCTATCGTTTGCAAAAACTCATCATTTTTGAGTTTTATGGGATTTTTCTGTCCCGCTTCCTCTCGTTCTTTTTTTTTCTCTCTCTCTCTCTCTCTAGTGACGATCTCTATTTCCTTGTATGTCAAATTTTAGAATGGATGACTGAATTTTTTTATGAAACATTTTTTTGTCATTTTTTCCCTATGTTATACGTATGTACATATGTACATGTTATCCGTAATTTTTGTCCTATAAGGAAGAGTCAGACAAGAAAATGCATTGTGTTGTCGGCATTCTGTGGGAGAAGTGAAAAGAGATGAAGTACTTGTTACAGATAGATACATTATGTGTGCCACCCACATGCAGAGCTATTTTGGAAACTCTTTGAATTTCTTTGACTTTTGATCATGTCTAATTGTAAGCTCGTTTGTACTCTCCAAACTTCTGATGGCTGTCTAGAAATGAGTCTTTGAACGACGACATAGAGGAGCTTTGTGGGAGCCTCTGGGAGTAGTATGAGGTAAGTTCATCCAAGTGAGGGATGTATAGTGGGACTTTTGGAAATTACTTTTCTATTGAGATGCATAAATTAAGTGAAATTTGAAATATTATAGAACAGTTTACAACTCCTAGGAGTTGAATTTGCATACAAATGTAATATGCCTTCTTCCATGACATGTATTGTAAGTGTCTGTATATTGAGGCAGAACCCTATGAACGACAGCAGGATCCACGTATGTATGTATCTATATATCTATATTTTGCAGAGTTTTGAGGTTTCCTTGTCTCTCTATTTTCTCATGGGTTAAGTTATGCTCATCTCTCTTCATACAACATTCTACAAACGACTATGTATGTGTACCTACTAGGACGTGGCTTCTATGCAATTGTGTGTGAGGTGTTCAGGATTTTTACGAGTAACTTTTCATGGTATGATTTATCGAATAGAGTCTCTACGAACCCATTGAATATTGTGTAGATATATACATATGCACGTTTTATTTACAACTAGATGAACCAAGAGCCTTGCTTCAAGAGGTAGAAGAATGGCTGACTATTTATATACATATGTATGCGCATGAATACAAAAAGTATATTAATTTTAATGTCTTCATTTTGGTCCTGTTTTGTTTTCATTTCTCATAAGTTACAGTCAGTGGGGGGAACATCTGTGTTGAGGAGTGCCAAACCTATATATAATAATATAATTATCTATATGTAAAACTAAAAGCTGCCAAAGGATTAGTTAGTTTTTGGCAGGGTAAAGACGACAGGCTTTAAAGATTTACATGTTTTTGAACAAATCTGTAAGATTACCGGGATGATGCGGAGAGGAGCGGAGTAAACAGTGCACACAAAATGTATACATATCCTTCATAGATACCTATGTACATGTTATTTTTCCTTTTATGTATCCTACTTACATGAAGAGGAAGATCCGCCGGGTATAAACATCGGTGCTCCTTGAGAGGGATACCGTGAGGGAAATTGTGTTGAAATAGCGATCAAGTTCTTAGATCCTAACTGATTGGGGGTGTATGTGTGTGTGTGTGTTTGTGTGTAGGTGGATGTGGATTTTGTGGATGCTAGGAAAGGGTTGTTGTTTTGAAGGGACTTTTTCTGTGCGTGCGGAACAATGTTGGAAAAGGATTGAGCAAAAATGGTCATTACATGTAAGCTAATTGTTATTCTCAAATCTGTGGTAAGATCGTGGGCACTATTATGTGATTTTGTGTATCGTGTGAGACATCACTCTCATACTCTCATGGGGTTCTTTTGATGTATGGTTTGCATGTGTGGTGTGTATGTGTGTGTGTGTGTGTGTGTATCTCTATAGTAGTATCTATCTAGTATGAAATTACCTCAGACTCATAGACACAGTGCCAGTGCTGGGGTCTTGATTGTGTTTTCTGCTGGTTGATGGTGGTAGTATTATTTAGGAAATGGGATCTTGTCTCCGGTTTTTTACATCTTGAATCCTGGTAGATAATTATGCACGTGACGGGAACTTTTGATTTCATTCAAAGAGTAATTTAACTGTTTGATTAAAGGCCATTACAATGCTGCATTGTTTGGGATTTGGGACAATTAAGCCCTTGATGTAGGAAAAAGTACTATTACATTGCATGGTTATGCCTACTTATGTGTGTAGGCACGTGTGTGTGTGTGTGTGTGTGTGTGTGTATTGTCCTTATGTATTTTATGAACATGCAATATGGTTACGGACTTTTGACCATTGCCAGAAGGAACAAGCACAAATACGAGGTTTTTTGAGGCATCCGGTTCATTTCCATATATGAGTAATTATATAGAATGTATTTACATAGATATACATAACTGACGATCCTGACATGGGAGTTATAGATCATTTAAAAATTGTATAGATGAGTAAATGTTTGGACTTGATAGATTTGAGCTTTTTATTGACACATTCATGTAATTGGGATTATTTGGATATGCTCTACAGTAATGCGATGTTGGAGGGGAGTTTGTTGTTGTTCTTGAAATGATGAGACAGAACGACGGAAGTTTTCAAAGAATTTTTTATGGAATAATTATAATATTATATATCTACATTCTCTCAGCATTCAGGAAGCTTTGTATTACTACTACATTGAGTGTCAATAATGTTAGAATTCATTAAGTCTTCATTTAAAAAATTAATGTGGTATACAAACTATGAGTACATATACATATAGTTTGGGGTTGACTGGAAATTTATGAGATAAAGATAACTCATTAATTCGATGCGGAGCATCCTTTTCTTATTTACTATTACTTTTAGGAAAGTCTTCCCCCCGTGTAGTAAATCCTAATTTGCATATGATAATGATGATGATGATGATGAGGGGTAGGCAATTCTAATGAGGCACGTCCTACTACTCCCTGTATCACTCACTCAGGTCCACTCATCATGAAAGTTGAAAGGGGTACTGTAGATATATCTATCTGTATGTATGTATGCGTGTCAGCGTCCCTGTGTCTTGTGTATGTTTTTGGAGGAGGCAGAGTCGTATTAAGGTGAGAAGTTATAAAATGATTCTTTTCTTAAAGTGCTGCTATGGGTCGGAATATTTTCCGTGCACTGAATTTGTGAGTATGAGGTTGGTCATCCTCATTTTTAAAGACGGTTAATATGCTTTATCTTATTTGTCTGACTGCTTGAGCATCCCTGATTGTGGTAGGGCTGACAGCTATTAATTTGACTCCAATGTAGTGTCAGTTAGGTTAGGCAATAAAATAGCTTTCCTTTATTCCCCCAAGTGTGCTTGTGCTTATGAACATAATTAAGAAAGATATTAAGTATGATTCCAATTGGGATTGAATTGACTATATAGAGATAAATAAAGGAAAATTCTGAGAAGGATAGACAGCTCCAAGAAACAAGAAACAAGAAGCGTCGACGTTGGTTCTTTTATTGAAGAATTGTTCTTGTTTTTATTTACTCCATTCTTGCTCGTGTTTGTGTGTGTACAGATGTCTGTATGTATGTACTTATACTTATGTGTGTGTGTGTCAAGAGAATAACGATTGCATGTCTCATATGTACATATTCCGACGTACTTCTCATGCGGAGCTTGTGTGTGTAACTTGAGAGATGTACATATGTGTAAGTATATATATTGCATGAGATGAGGTTTTCTGGTGAATGTGTACCAGTGATTGAAATAGTGTGAACAGAAGAAGAAGAAGAAGATGAAGATGATGATGAAAGAGAAGACGGACCTGGGTATGGTGGTGTTTTTGGTAAATAAATCAGATAAAACTTTTGTCTGTGAAATTGTAAATAAAGTTTTGGACGGATCTCATGATAAAGGAGCTGTCAACATTGGCATACATAGATAGAGATATACATACGGATTATGTACTATATACATTCTACATATGTACACGCTCACAATCAATGAAGGTCCTTTTTTGTAGGAAGGTAAACGATGTAAGCGTTAGGATGTATGTATGTATATAAGTGTGGATGAGCATGCTTAAGTTACATTGTCATACATACATTAAGGATCTTCTGAAGACTTGAGCTAATTCCCTTGTATAAGCACACAAACACACACACGGAAAGCCGACTGGATGTGACTAAAGTCGGACTCACAAGTTGGAAAGTCCGTACATAAGGACAGGAACTTATTCATAAATAATTTGTGTTACTTGAAAGAAGGTGTAGTCGTTATAGTATGTAGTAGCTACGTGTATTTTTCTGAAGATTTGCAGAGGACGCATGCAAGCTTTTTTTTATTCACCGAGGAGTATTGCATAAGAGGCAAAAGTGGAACTCGAAGAAGAAGAAGCAGAAGGAAAAGAATGAATGAGAAGTGAAATAGAAAAGAAATGGAATCCTTAATCTTGTTTTTTATCCGTGTGTGTTCGTGTGTGCTTTGTGTATATATATATGTGTGTGTGTGTGTTGTGTGTCCACTTCCAAGTCTTGCTTTATAAAGGGGAAGAAAACATTTTATTTATGAATGTGTATAGCTATAGATAAGTATGCACTCTTGTGTTGGCGGTGTGTGTAAAGATTGATGCTCAAGGATACTGTTTTTGTCAATGAAGTAGGTACAGAAAGTAAATGTAATGTCATAAGTTTGGACTATTTTTTTCCCGGTATATACTTTATATACAGAGTATATGGTATGTAGTATACAGAAGCATTATTTATAGGGAAGTTATATTAAGTATAGAAAAGAGGTTAAGTCAGAAGACGCTCGATAGAACTCCCTCAATGTATAAATGAAAATGGCATGTGTAAATATCCAAGTAGATATATAAATGTATGGACGCTTACTGACTTACTACTACTCCCTTTCTTGTACAAGTTACAAATATTTCTGGCTACTGGAGGAGAATGAATGGGAAATATCTTTCAAAATAGCATACGTCTTCCTTTTAGTTACACTCTTTGAACTTTCATACATAGGAAGATACATACCTATTGGCTCAAAATGTGTACGTAATGTACATATATATATATTCTCTATAGGAGCGTAAAAAAAATTATGTTATTTCTATGGAAGGGGATAGCTATTAGCTATTACAGGCTATTTTTCAAAGGCTGTAAAAAGTACATATGTAAATATAGTTTTATAGGTAGTGATGTGTTTTTTGGGGTGAGAACTCTCTATGGGAAGACCAAAAATTGCTGAATTTCTGGTATCAAGTGTAATGAAGTACCTTACTTTATGATACGATTACTATGTATATGGTTAGGGTCTTTCGACGGAAAAGTTTTTTCCCAGGGAAAAAAAAAATCTATGGGACTATTTAAAACACATGGATCTTGGACGTTTTTGCATATAATGTAGCTACGTAAGTACATATGTACATATATATGGGTTCAAGAGGAGGCTAGGACATTTCTCTGGTAGGGAGTGGCTTATGGTATTCCTATAAAGGATATTATTGCTATAGGGTAAGTGACGTGGGGTGGGAATAGGACCATCACTTTCGTAAAGCTCCTCTATTTTTTCCATTTAAACTTCGGTCTTTTCATTTCCGGAAACATTTGTCTGTTGGTGGAAAAGGGCATGTTTGCCGTAGTGCGAATATAGTCTGTAATAAAAGGAGATGGAGATGGGCTAAGGTTTGGGTCTACTACCAGGATGGCTTAGGGTTGGTCCTGTAAGGTATCTATCTATATAAACACTCGAGCTGTATGTATGTATGTATGTATGTATGTATTTATAGGGAAGGCCATAAAATGAAATCCTAGGCTAATTGTTATGCTACTGAAAATAACAAGCTCGGAGGGTTGAAGGTTTTTAATGGAAACGGTAATGTCATGCCTCTTCCACTATACTTATACTAGGAGTAGACAAACACGATGTTGTTGTACAAGCAATTATGATAGAAATCTTTTACTCTCCTTGACTCTTGGTCTGACTTATGCATAGAGAACACATGTCTGAATTGAATGAACACATGTTTACTCTCATATCTTATAATAGTACGTGGCTTCTCTTGATAATAAATCTGAGCCCTGTATGAGTTTTTGGTTTTAATTGAGAAAAATCTATGAATGTATGTATGTATAATTATATCCTTCCTTCTGTGTACTCCTTCCATTTGACTACAGAGATCTTGTATGTGTATTCCTGAGTTCGGGTCGTATGTATGGGAAATTTTGAGTTTGTATAATTTACATATAAGTGTGTATTTTTTGTTTTGTTTTTTCTTCTTTTCGACTAGTACCTCGAGTCTTGTGTTCAAATTTGAAAAGAGACAAGAATCAGGTCAACTTCATTTATGAATCTGCACACACACACACACACACACACACACACATACACACGGGTTGTGCACGTTTTTGGTTATTTGTCTAATGGGAGTTTAATGATGGCAGAAAATAGGATAAATTACTTGGCAGTAGGTATCTACTTATATTCCATATGGGAGATACAGGCATGCACGTCATTTTCGTATTCATCTTTTTACTGGGTTCCATGGCCGTCCTTTCAGACTCATGAGAATCGTGCATTACGTGGAGTACATAAATATCCCCTTATATTGGGGCTCCCTTATTGTTAGTACCAGATAGATAGCTAATGAACACGAGAGTTGTCTGTGTCGGAGTGTTCTTCGTTTTCTATGGCCATGGGGCTATTATTAATGTTTGCGCCTAGATATATTTTCCTATATTTTGCAAAGTTTTCATTTCGTTCCCCTATTTTGTTTTTTTTTATATAGAATGTATGTACCTAGAGTTCCTGTGAATTTTAGCTAAAGAGTTTCCACCTACGTATGTGTAATTGTATGCAAATATGCAATACTGTGTATTTAGCCGCTTGCAAAGGTAAAAGGTCTTGGTCTTGGGGATGCAGACGGCAGACGTACATATACATATAAAGGTGTGTACGAGTTGTACTTACACACGTCTGTTTCATGTTTCGTCTCTGAAAGACCTGGGCTCTGGGCATTGGTACCTAAAGTGCATATTTGAAAGATGGCTCTGAATTGTGATTCGGTTCTTTCACTGGATTTAAATAAAGATTTTTAGGACAGGAGGAAGGGATATGCGTGATAACTGCTAATTAGCTCGTGTGGGCTTTTGTAGTTAATGACGGACGACTTATACTTCACCTTCTTTTTTTTTTACCTTATATACATATATTTACTCACTCTGTGATTATTAATCAACTCTCCGAGGGTATTAAAAGGCATGCGACTCAAACTACGGTTTAGTCCCAGAAGGAGGAGGACCATGGATGTGGGTCCCCGTGCTATGACGTCTACCCTTGGACTTTACGATCAAAACTTTGGAATTCTAATCAGGATTCATGACTCCATGATATCTGTACACATGCTACAATCTTCTATAAGGATACGTTCGCGTGCTGAGTGAGATAGAGAGCCACTGGCAATTGAATTACAGTTGCTGTAATGCAGAGACAAGAATCCTGAAATTTTTCCGATGATGTTTTTATATGAAGGGGGAAGCTCCTCTCCCTAAAAATATGTAAAGCTACGTGGATGTAATTGCGTGCCATAACATACTAGTATGAGGAATATCCTATGCGTGTGTATCTACCTATGTATATCTATCTATTCAAATTCTATTTGAACTAATTTTTGGGGGATATTTTGAATGATAGGGGAACTGTATTTTTTTAAGGGTATCAGTTGATATGTGTAGATGTGTCTTTGAGCCTTCCGCCCGAGTGTGGTTCAAATGTATCTATCTAGTACTTATTAATGCTGGGAATTTTGTCAGATGGCTTTGTTTATTCGACGGATAATTTAGCTCCCTTCCCTACGGTTCCCAATTTAACATTTGAAGCGTATACATGTTTGGATTTTTATGAGTGGTTTCACAGTTTTTTGTAGTTACTTTTTTTTTAATGGGAGTATAAAAGATGTGTTTGTGTAAGGATGCATAATGTAAAGGCCTGTATCGAGGTAGTGTGTAAATAACTGTAGAAGTTTGACTGGTTGGTGAGGTGAAACCTGCTGATCAGATTGTAGTAACTGTACATACTTGTCGATACGGTCATGAAGATAAAAGTCCGAAATTATAGTACTGTCATTTACTGTATTGTTCATTTACATATGCGGCCAGAGTCAGCTCATGAAAAGTCTCAAAAGTCAGGAAAGTAGTGTATTGTTTAAAAATACAAATCGTTGTGGATTGAGGCTCTTCCCAAGACTTAAATCCAATGTATGTATGTATGTATGTATGCATGGCTTTACCGTTTTTATGAAAAGTGTCAAGCTATTGTATCTACAACAGATGAAATTTTCTGAATGTGATCCATGATTCATGGATTTTTATATCTACATATGTAAACATACAGATACATACATATGTAGATATCTAATATATGCATGTGATGCGGTCACTACAAATGACCAGAGGATCGGAAGTATTTATACAATGCCTAATGTTTGTAGTTGGTATTGTAAGGAAATTTACGGGTAGGTGAGTTTGGACTAAAAGTTTGGTGTTCTTGTCTCTTATCATTGTTTTGTTAAGGCAGATCAGATGATCTCCCATTTCAGACCGCATCTGCATGCAGATGTCTATTAGGACAAGCGGAGTGAGTGATTGGGAAATAGGAATCTGGGGTGATGTGAACTGTCTGCTCTTACAATTGTAAAGTCATGCCTCTGTATAAAAATTGGTACATACATGTATATTTCATCTGGAGCGTATATGTTTATTTAGATACATATGTGTATGTGTTGGAGGTGAGGAGTATGTTAGGCAAGGTTAAAGCAGGAGGCGGAAGATAAATAATGGGATGTGTACATCGTTTTTCATTCTTTTCATTTCCCAGGTGCTCTTCTCATCGGCACAATTTACTCGTCATGTGTATTTTTTCCATTGTGATTTTTCCCAGAAAGGTGTGGGCATAAGTAGATACTTCATTGGATCGATCCCGAGAGGCTGCTGGACCGCGTAATCCTTTTTTTCCCCTCCTGACCTGATAAAATCGTTTTGAGTGTGTATGTAGTATAGTGGGCCATTACTATGTATGTATGTGAAGAGAAGAGATTTTTATTATATTGTATAATCTACTACTAGTATCTATCCTCAGTATCTACAACCAACTAGTGGAATTGAGTAAGAGTTTTGTCATTTAAAGGCTTCACAAAGGATATTGCCTTGCGTATATCAGAAAGAATAATTAATATAAGTGCTTCTATGTATATACATAGAGACAAGAGATAAATAAATATGTGGTGTAGTTCTATTGAAATCGATTGGGAAAATTTGATCGTGCTTATCGTTAATAGCTTTGAGATTTGTTGATGCATAAATTATACTACATGTGAAGATTAGATTCTGCTTGGCCTAGTACTTTTTTGTGCTTGTGTTTTTAAGGTGTATAGTCATATCCGTGGTTATATTTAATAATTATTGCTCTTGTTCTGTAAGAGAGTAGGCAGAGTAGGGGAGCTGTTTTTTTTTCCTGGTAAAGGATTTAGGATGGAGCTCTCATTTCCGCTGACATTGATATTTGGACAAGTCATGAAAAAATACTTAAATCCAGACAAATGCGTAGTCTAAAATATAAATAGCAACGTGTAATAATCTATGGGGAGGAAGTCTCTCGGTTAGGTTTATATTTTAAGTTATCTGTATATTGCAAGATTTTATTATAAGTATAGGTAGATACATACTTTTTGCATATCTACATATGTTTATAATTTCCATGATTTCCAGTGGTCAGGACTGTATTATTATGACTTTTTTTTCTCTGTGTCATTTATTTATTAGGGTGGTGTTGTAGGATTGAAGGAAGATCACGTTCCATTCCTAAAGGCAGAATTTATAATTGGCATAAAATGGAAGATTGAGCTGTATAAAGCTTTCCAGCTGCTGCTCTTCATAATTATTTGATTCTTGTAGAAAATAGTTCTCGTCAACACTTTCCCATTGTCGGTGTTCTCAGGTCTGGGCTGTGCTTTTATGTCTAATCCACCGTCTTTATTTACAAGGTGTTGGTATCGCTGATCCTGATCTCATTTTATTATATAGTAGTACTCTTTCAAGTATATTTATTATGGGAGGAAGGAGAAATGAAACATATATTATATGGGAGCTTATACAGATATAGAGTCCAGAGTATTGTAGAGCGGGGCGCGGAAAGTTTCTGTTTTCCTGTTGTAAAGTGTACATAATGCGTGAGTGTTGGATGTTTTTACGTCGGATGGTGGTGATGATGATGATGATAAGTAATGAACCGAGGATGGAAATGAAACCAAGATGAAAACACCCGTTTGTTTCTTGTCTGGTATTATGGTATACAGTATAGATACATATACGCAGAGATTTTGTGGGATCATTAATATAATGGTACGAAGGACATCCTATGTATGTATGTACTTACTACATGTATACATTGGCCTGTACTTAAAATTACGTAGTTATTATTCAAGTTAATTTCTCAACTGGATTCAAATTTTCTTCAGCTGCTTTCGCTCATATGTATGTATATGCACTCTCCTCCAGACGGTATTTTCGTTATTAATGTACTGTACCCACTGGTACTTTCATAACTACATAGAAAATATGATGTGCGGGACGACGACGCTTGAATGCTCAACAGAAGAGCCTTCGCTATATTGGTCTGCCCTTTTGTTTGCCCACAACAAGGAGTGTTAGTAATGTTGATGGGGAATTTTTACTGGTCGTAAAATTGAGTATTAAATGTGAAACCTTCCAGCGCATAGGTCTACTATATCATGGAAAGGAGTAATATAAATTCTCTGGAGTGGAGTTTTTATACAAGATGTATTGGGCAAATGATGTGAAGAACGTAAAAAAATAAATACATGAAGGGCATAAATCCTCCTAGCTCCTATATACAGTACAGTACAGTAGGTAAGGGCATCTAAACTTATAAACGTACGGAAGGAGAATATGTAAACGAACTACATTCACAGGAGGAAGCATTCACATGTTTTTGACAGACGGGGACAGAATAGAAGGAAAGGTTTTACTTTTACTACTTACTCTATCTATATGTATGTATGTACATACATAGATACTTATGTATCATGAATCCCTGTCTATTTACCAAGACTTACAGTTATTTGCACAAATCGTGTCGGCATGGTCTTGTATCGACCCTACTGTCAACTGTGAGCATAGCATGCCCGTAAAAACCGCAGTACCTGCTATGAGTGTAAAGGTAATTGCGTGGGTGATGTACTGATGTATCCAGTCATATACATAGTTACAGGAAAGTACGCCAGCAACAGTATAGAGTTAGTAGTCAGAAGTTCAAAGAAAGGAAAAATACACAAGCAGAAGTACATGATTATGTACCTACATATAAAATAGTATGTGATTTATGTAAGGAGAGTGGGAGTATGGTCTTGTAAAGGCAGATGTGTGTATGGATAGGTAGATAGATACATATGTAGATATGTATGAAATGTATGTATGCAAAAGCTTTATTTTTCAAAGGAACATTTATTCAATTGGAGCTTGAAACTCTCGAACTGTGGAAAAAAAAAAGCATTAAGTATGTAGTTAAGGTTGGATTTTATGGAGGGCAGATTTACTCTGTCTGTATAGGATTTAACACGGGAACTTTTTTGCGTGTCTTCTCTTTGTGTACCATTATTACTGTGATTTCGGCTGGATTTTATATGTCCATAGAAGTAGCCCTATGTATAATTACATATAATGTACATATGTATGTATGTATGTATGTATAGATACTAGGCCGTGAATGCAGTATTTTATTTCCTTTCATTGATTGCCAGCTTTGGCAATCCTCTTGAAGCTCACCATTTGTTGGCAATGAATTATGAATGACTGGATTCAGGATGGTACTCTTTTGCACTTTTGGTTCCATGATGTTGTGTTGTTGTGATCCTCAAATGTGAAATGAGCAACTGTGTTCTTTATTTTTTTTCAATTTGGAGGGCTTTGACAGCTTGTTTTTCACATGGACATATGAGAAACTTGAATTCACCATATCACCATACAGAGTGTATGTATCTACTTATATTGTTTGTCTCGACGTGGTTGTAGTTCACCTCATATGTGTGCATAATTTTGTATATATCCTTTGTCGGGACTTCTTTACGTGTGACTTCTTTGACTATATACATAAAAACTACATTTTAAAATTTTAGTTGGAAGGGATGAATGAATCATATACATACATAGTAGAATGGTTTCAACTAGTGGGGGCGAGCAGAGAATTATTTGTTTGGTTATATTACGGTTTGTAGGCTCTCAGACAAAACAGCTGACCAAAATTGGTCTCATTTGTTTCATTCTCATCATTTAGTAAAAGTCAGGCTTTGAGAAGTTCATAGTCTATTCATTTAATATATTTGGCACTCTCTACTACTAGTAGGATGGCTAATCGGATGACCGGTGAGCTCTCTCAGAGGGTTTTTACTACAGCTACAGCTGCCTCTCATACATTATCTTCTACAGACATATTTTATGGACATACAACTTTGAACCCATCAGCGCTCCTTAAATCAAATTGATGAGGTTATGTACTATGATGAGGCCTCCCTGCCTTTCAACGAGTATCGAAAGAATAAAATATGATTTGGAAGTATATATGGTAGTGTGATTGAGTGAGGGCTTTTGAATGAATTTATTCATTCCATAGTCTTCTGTAAAGTGTGTCTTTGTCTGTAGCTAAGTCACCAGGAACTAACTATTACTGGTTGGAGTATGGAAGGAAACATTTGCTTTTACAGGCATGGACGCTTGATTTCTTCTTTTTTATTTTTATTTTTTGCTTCCTTCAGACTTTTCTCCCCACTTTTTATACATGGTCCCTCAAATACTATGTACATACATACTAGTAAGGGAGTAAAGGGAGCGCCTCATCTCATCATATTGATAAGGGCTGTGTTCTATATTAGTTGTATGTACTGTGTAAATGCATGTATCTAATTATGTACATACATATAGATATCTATGTATCTATGCATAGACACTCGTAAGTTTACGAATGAGTGTGAGGTTGAATCCCCAGGAGAGCCATCGGTTGGAAATGAAGGGTGTAAGAGCTATTAACCATTGAATTACTCTGGAAATGATCTATTATCATCTTGGTTTTGGTTCTAGAGGCTAAAGGTGATTCCGGCAGTGGTGATTCATACCCACCCTGTTATTTTTTTTCCCTTTTCTCAAATAATTGAAAAAATACTCTCCATATTGTGGAGGCTTGCGTACGTTCATACATACTTATATATCTCTCTCTCTACTCTCATATAAGCACTATATATACCTATACACGTTTTGTGGAATGCGGACTGACGTATGGATCTAACCTTAATGGAATTGATGTAGACCTTACATTGGGTTTGACCACAAGGAAATTGTAACTATAGATGTATATGGTGGCTCAGGCACCTTGATACTAATTTGGAATTTAGATGTGCCTTTTGTATGCATGTATGTGTGTATGTAGAGGGGGATTGTTGAAGGGATATAAAATGTAGTTATTACGTAGAGCAGTCTTTAGAATATTGGATTTGACGTCTGCGTGCGTACTTACTACATGGTTGTATTTATGGACACTTACGTGCATATGCAGATGTAAGTGTGTGTTACTGTAATTTTATGTAGTAGTTGCTCTGATGGAGTTGGAAAGTAACCATGAATTATAATAGTACTTGCCTACTGAAAAATGTAATGAGTTGGGAGGAACGTCTAATGGTAACCTAGGTAAGTTATTCAGACTTTGTAAGCTAGAATTAGTGCGGGATTGAATGGATTTCCACCGGATGGCACAGACCTGAGCTCATTCAGTATTAACTGATACTGTTTGAGTGAGGCTTCGCTTTCCTTTGTGAAAATCGATAGGGCTATATATCTTAACTAAATACTGTCCTTTCCATATTATAGATTATATGTATGTATACGTACATGTAATTATGTACAGTATGCAAGTATGCACACGCATTGGAGGACCGTCAGTCAGATCCATGAGGTTTACTTTAGGATCGTTTGGAATAATTTGCCTTTCCCTCGTTCCCACTTATAATTTATCAATGAACTTTCCAGGTTGCATGGATGGAATTGGCTATCTGAAAATGTGAACGCGTGTTCTTCCGTCTAAATTACAATTACTATTCCACTCTACAAAAGGTCATTGATGCCTGAATTAGTAGTTAGGGAATGTACATAAGTTTGTATGTAATTAGGATGTAGTCTGAGGAGCATCAGATGGTTTCAAGACAATGGCATATGTTTACATTTTGCATACAGAACTGGTATAGCCCAAGAAGGGGTTGAGAGACGTGAGTGTTGGACGTTAAAACGGAAGTCAAATCCGTAGTATGGTATTGTTGGATCACTCAAAGCATGTCCGATAGCATCTGTGGATTTTTTTTTAAGTAAATGGCACAATTGTATTTGTGTGGGTTCTTAAATTCTTGCAATGCGCTAATGTTCTTTCAAAAATCTTGAGAGAATTCATATATGTTTGTACATATGTCTTGGGAATAGAATTATTTTTGCTGAGTGTACCTACATACATATACAGATATAAGTATATACTTTTATAGTAAAAGAAAAACTGTATAAAAATATTAAGTACGGAAATTGAAGCACAATTTCTCTGTCGGTACTGGGTATATGATTTTATTGTGTAGAGAAATGATGTGCTAATTGGGACTTATTATTCTAATGTACGATGGTTTCTTTTCTTGTATTATTACAGATCATGAGAATTGGTTTGGCTCGGATGAGATCCTGGGACCGTTGGCGATCAGCATTAAACGTGAACGAGCAGGGGAATCTTCCCTGGGCAGTGACATAACAACAAGTCATAAAGATAATTCGAGCTATTCCACGGTTCGCTTCGTCTACCGATTAATTGTCCGTTCCACTGAGGTGAGCAAGGATTTATTATTGATTTGAGAGTTATATTTTGTGCGTCATGTGGAATTGGAATCATGACTATCTACAGTAATCCTAATCCTTCCTGATCCATCCCGATGCACACTCAAAAAAATTAAAGAAGTTTGTCTTGTTTTCAACACTTACGTCGATGTACATAGAAGCCTTATTGGGAGAGAGTTTAAACTATTAGATAGAAGGCATAGGGACTTTTAATATACATGCATAAGTAGCGATAGTAATTCTCTAAAATTTGAGAAGCTCAATCTGACGTAATGCATAAGTCCTTTTGATTTATAAATATCTATAAAAAAAAAAAGAGTATAGAAAAAGTTAGTTATTTTACAAGAGCAATGTATTGGCAAAGAATTGGTAGAGTTTTGTAGTAACTCGTTTTTTATCCACAGGGCTGAATGAGCGAATTTGAAATTCGTTATATTAGAGTATGTTATATACATACGTACATAGACATACGAAGAAAGAGATGTCTAAATACCAAATGATATGAACCTTGAAAGGAAATCTCGTTAACCGGATTTAGGGAAGAGAAAAGTATAGATATATAGATATACATATCTACCTATATATGTATCTATATATATCGTAGGTTTTAATTTTAAAGGTATTGAAATGAGATGAGCTTCGTGGATTTGTAGTAGAAGTAGCTGGGCCCGTCTCAATAGAATCAAAGTTCTAAGAATAGTAAGGGAACTCTCGAGAATAGAAGCCGTACTTATGGGAAGAATGGAAGGTGTCTTTTCGGGGCATCAGTCGTGTCTTTTCAACGCTCAATGGAGAGGAGCTTTGGGAAGTGCTGAAAAGATTTATTCTTTGTATTAATGCTTTAGCGTGTGTACTGAGACGATGAGTAGCGGGGGATTGTCTGCGGAAGAAAAGACAAAATCTTGTAAGAATGATTAGTCGCTATTGGAGACATTATTACTTTTCCTGTAGATCCGATACCTCCGTTATACGCACGTGAATGTGAAATGTGGACATCGTGGAAGGCTTTTATTATTATTATTATTTTAGGAATAGGATGTTCTGGAGGAAATAATCTTCCTTGACGTTGAGGTAGCAAAAAGATTTACACAACTTTCAGGGATTTTTGTTAAAGAAGACTTTTACCGCTCCTGCTATGTGTTGAGAGAGAAGATCCTCTCTCAAGTGTAGACTGATATTGTAAATTTATTGTAGTGTGACTAATCCAGGATTGGTAATTTTTCCTAGGTCTACTTATGGTAGTACATAGGCGTCCGTAAGTATCCATAAGGATTAGTACGTGTTGTTATTATGAGGGTGTAAATGAAGCACGTTGTTGAGTTGAATTGATCGGTGTCACATCCTCTGGTTGTGTCTTTACTCTCTCTAGGTCTCTAGTATGATTGAGAGGGATGTGTGTTGCTGCGTGTTTGTATTTGTATGTGTATGTGTGAGAGCGTGCTTGTGGATGGAAGGGGATGAAACTTTTGATTTGGGAAGTCAAGTGATCCTAATTTAATGTGATTTGTGGCTTTGGCAGCTGAACACTTTGAGGGGAGCTATTCTTGAGGAGAGTATTCCGGGAATTAAACCAAATTCTAATAAAGGTGGATGTCATGCCAAAGATGTTATAGAATTCCTCCTGCCGGAAATCCAGCTCTCATGGTAATTTATGACTTATTCTATATACTTTAAGTAAATATATATTCCTACAAGGGCTATGGTCAAGTTAATATATAAGACGGATACAGTTATCGTTTAAGCCTTTGTTAATTTTGTAGTGGGTATATATGTATATATTTATCTACTGTAGTAGATTCTGTTCGCACTTTGTGAGACTCCTACTTAAAGGAATATTTTTATGTAGTCGACTATTGTAAACGTCAGTGTATGTACCTACGGTTAGGAGTATAGAGCTAAAATTAAATGCCTAATAAAAGGGACTATGTGTATGGGATTATTTTGACTTTTGTCCCTATATTTGATGGTCTCATTCAGAGTCACCACACTAAATTGTCTGATCCCCTGAATGATTTGGGCTTGCCACTTTTCCTTTTGAATTACTAAGTATATTGGCAATGTCATCCCTTCTGCCCCTGGTGTCTGACTCACAGTAGTCACCTTTAGTGGACCTCACTCGCACTATAAAATATTGTTATGGGCTGGGGCGGCTGGATATCGATGTACACTTTCCTGATCAGAGCCGTTCTTCGGTTGGTATGTACTGTAATTGTAGCAGGGAATAGTGTGACCGGATTGAAGATACTTTTATACGTACATACATACATACATACATACGGTTATTGAGGGGAAGTACGTTTATGTAATGCAATCACCGTAGATTGTATTACTGTTTATTCGTTTCACCCCTGATTTTCTGCAATGTGTGTGCGGACCCATGACCCATCCGAGGAGCAATAATTTCCGAAGCAATAATTCTGTGGATGGGCAGAGAGCATGCACAGCTGTGCAAATTCCAAGTTTTGTGTATTTTAATGGCCTGAGAGTTTCAAGAGCTTTTGTTGTGGATATTTAAGTAGTTTCTGTATAACGTGACGTTGAATTGAAACACTTTTACCAGAAGTTAGTATCAATCTTGTAATGTGTGTAAATTACGTATCTATGTACATACTTGCTTATATATATGTATGTATCTACATATGTTGCCATGACATGCATCTTCAGCGTCTTTTTAAACAATTGTAGATTGGACCTCTCTGTGAAGAAGCTTTGTGAGAAGCACTTTAAGTATTTTACCCTTGAAATTGCAAAATGTTATTAATGCCTCCGAATGTCCTTTTTATGGATCCCCTGTGTTGAAATGTGAAAACTCTTGGGGTTTAGGACGAGGGTACTTAATGAAATGAAAAGTGTTTGCATGGGACGAACGTTGCTTGGAATACATTTATCGCTTTTATCTACTCTAAGGTATTGATTCGATTACTTGAGTGCAGGCTTAAATTTCAAAGAGAATGTGATCGTCAGCGCCTACGCTGGTCTCATATGTACTTGTAACTTTTATTGCTAAAATTAAAATGAGCCAGAGAAAGAGAGATATATATAGAGAGAGAGAGAGAGACAGAAAGAAAAAAGGCCTTGTAAAAAAAAATTAAATATGCTGCGTCTTTCTGGAGAGGATTTAAGTTTCAATGTACATAGGTTTAGTGTAGAGATAGGTTTGAAGCTTATACATACATACATGTGTCTATGTATCTATGTATACCTATATGGGTAAGGGGAAACGAATTGTAAAAAAAAATAATTTGGACTACCAAATGTAATGTAGACGCAGAGACTTATGCAACAGTGCTGAGGTTGTTGCATATTTGTATGTTGTACGGCTCGATTCCATTGGAGTTGATTGGATCTGTGTGTTACTACATACATTTACTAGTCATGTATGAAGAAGTTATTGATAATTTATTTCTGGTTATTGTATTATGCACAGCTTGAAACTCGGTCTGCAGACGCTGGCAACAGAGGACCAGCTGTTGAAATTGGATCAGCAGATCCTGACACATCGTCACAAAGTGGGCATCATGTATTGTAAGGCTGGACAGGCAACAGAAGAGGAGATGTACAATAATGAAGAAGCGGGTCCGGCATTCAACGAGTTTCTCGATCTTATCGGCCAACGCGTTCGCCTCAAGGGATTTGACAAATACACCGGTGGACTTGATACCAAAGGTAAATACATTTCTTTGGTTCCTCCATTACACTTAGTACTCCCTCCCTGCTCGTGTCTAGGCCATCACATTACTTACATCACACACACACACACACACAAACTCACACACTCACTCACAACAACTACTACTACTACTACTACTACCTTCACCTTCCCTCTTTTGCTTCTTCACACTTATGTCCATATATTTTCTCTCCATGGTTTTTCTTCGTCTTCGTCTTCTTCTTCTTCTTCGGAGAGAATTCTCCTCATCTGAACATGGTAATACACTTCTACAGTATGTTACAGAGATTTAAGTTGCAAAGGTTTGTTGTCGTGTCGTGCCACGATATGTTACATCTTGTCTTATCTGTTTGGTCGACTAAGTAGAATAAATTGTCTCCTTCTGGATGCTTCAGTCTTGGCCTGTATATGTGTAAATACTCAAATATATAGGAGAGAGTCGATGATGGTCTCAATAATGTATGTAGATACATATAAGTATGTATGTCTGTGTATCTACTCCTCGTCATGTACAGGGCCCATAAGTAAACAAGACCTAATCAAGATTGTGTGCTTGGGAGATTTAAAGCATGTATGTTTGTATTTGTATAGGAACGTAGTATGCATAATTATGTATGTACATTTTGTGTGGAGACTTATGCCCCTAGTACGAAGTACGTTTAAAATTATCTCTCTGCTCTCTGTAATTTATGTAACATATGTTACTTTTTAAAGTTACCTACTCACCATAAGTAAGTATGTGTTATACTGTAGTATTGTGTAATGTAATTATATGCATGTATGCAGAAGAGCAGAGGACGTAACCTAGAGCAAAGAACTTATATGTAGAACAGGGAAGAAGTTTGAAGTCATGTAATGAGGAGCTGTTTTAGTATAGAGGAGAGTTGCTGATAATAAGTAAGTGCTACGGTTGCAAGTTTACGTCCATCCGCTCTGATATACGACACAAGTCCTGAGTGTGTACACAATCTGTCAAACAGCATTGGGTCGTCTCTGACTGAAGGGAAGAGGGATGGCTAACATATTTACAATGCTCTTGATTGACGATGTTGAACTCTTGTACTATTTATTTTGCAGTGCTCTTCTCTTATTTTGTACCTTGATGGCACATAGACTGGATTTTTTTAATTCTAGTATTCACAACAGACCAGCGTCAGAACTCCTCAAAGTAATAAAATAAAAACGCATACTTTTCCCTACATTTGTATTATGTACATACTATGTATGGGTACATACATATGCATAAGATGAGTGAATGTATTTTTTCTTGTGGAATAAGTCAACCCATAGAATAGATCTTAAAATTATTTCAGATATCCAGAGGAGTTTCCAGTTGAAATGTCGTAAAGAGTGGGGATAAAATGTATAAACCTTTTTTTTGTGTTGCGGGTAACAACTAACAACTATGACTGTCCCTTTTACTTCTATGTTGGGTCATATGATGGAGAATGAAACAATGGTATTTGCATCATAAATTAATATGAGATGATTTCATTGCAATGAAATCATCTGGAAATGTATGTTGGACAAGTTTGTAGTAATCGATAGCCTTTTATGGGGAGGCACTTTAATAATTTAGGTTTCTTGTTGCACTTCCAAGTGTAATAAATTTTTCTAAAATTAATTTATTTCCCTCCAAATAATACATTCTACTTAAAGCTGACTTAACACGGGATTTTACTCTCGCTTCACATGGCTATCTATCTATGTATTGCATGGATCACTGTAAATTAGAGGAGTTAAAAATCTTACCGGTTTTCTATCCCTCTCTATTATTTAAAAGTTGTTGTTATTATACTGTCGTTAGTTGTTTTGGTACTGATAGCCTCAGGGGTGTATTTGTATATGCGTAAGGACGTAATTGTCTGTATACTTATATATCTATGTACAGTTATAACCTACATATATGGTTCAGTTAAATTCTCAAGTGTATGAATTTTTGTTTTTATAACAATCACTGACTCGGGAAATTTGACCGATGAGGTTCGCCATGAGATGTTTCGGATGAAAGGGTTAAGTCTAGTGGACTTAAGTCAGACAGTATGTGATTGATGTAGGAAGAGAAACGTGGCTCGGTATCTTTGTCATGTTTTATTTAGTTTCATTTACATTCAAAATCAATTCACTGGCATGGGCACTCTCAATAGATTCATCATTATGGTCTGTCAAATAAGTAAAGCGGGGTAGGAAATGTACAGATAGTGACAATGACAGTAGTGGTAGTGGTGGTGGCTGTAATAAAAAAAAAATTAAGGTTCGGGCTAAGGAAATATCTGTAGACATATGGAGGTAAAGGTGTAACGTTTTGTTACATACAATACCTATACTAGTATAGGTATATATATCCACATAGTACATAATTGAGCGACGAAGTGGACGGACTGACTGTCGCCTCACGAAAAAGAAATTAACTGTTATTATCTTGCCGTGTAAATGCCAGCTTTGTTTGTTAGTTCTGCACGCCGTCACTCTCATCATATACACACACACAATATTCTCTTGCTTAGTTTTAAGATTTGAGTATTTTTCTATCTTATTGTTAGATTTACTCAGTCCTACTTCTACTGAATCCTGTAAGACCCTGTCTAGTTTACTGGATTCACATTTGTATGTATGTATCAACATACATATGTACAAATACATGCACTTAATAGGATGAGCCTATCGTTAGAGATTCTGCACTATGAACAAGTAAACAAACACTATAGAGATGTAATTACTACTTGTACTATGCAAGAGGAAACCATACCATGTCCAGTGAGGGGTTTGCGCGAGCTCAATATTTTTAATGACAGTGTTTGTAGAAAATGAAAACGAGACAAACTCATAAAATAAAATGAGCATTAGGGTTTTTACCTCTGGACTTCTAAAAGTCGTAGTCACTAGTCCGTCAGTGTGAGTAGATACATACACGTATTGAGAGTACAAAAGTATACTTACAGTTGTGCATGTGGGGATGTGTCTGGCTTATTGTGAGCTCTGTAAAATAGGCTTGTCCTTTCCTACCTACTATAAATTATTTTCTGCTACTATATACATTTTATGACTTATTTTGAATTTTATTATTTTCTTTGCTGATTTTTCCCCACTGATGACAGCAGTAGTATGTAGTACCTCTAGTAGTAGTGATATAACGTCAAATTCTGGATGAAGGTCTTGACGAACAGTAAAAGAATGGAATATTTATTAGTATTAAAAGGGAGGAATGTATAGTAGTTGTGCAGTGCTCATAGGATTTTTTTTTTAGCATCAGCATTATTTCATTTATATTGTTGATGGCTGCGGGGATGTGTAGCTGTTGGCGACAAAGTATATTCAGCTCCTATCTGTAAAAGCTTTGGGAATGTTGGAGCAGCGTGTCTCTTAGAATTAGGAATGTGTGAAGGAAGCAATAAATTGGTGTTATATCTGGAGCGTCTTGTGGATAGGACTAGACTATAGTAGTGTATTGATTTTTGACAACAAGTGCTATGCCATGATTTTTTGGAAGGCTTCTCAGAAAAATGTCGCTGGGAGTGTGTACAAGGGAGGATTAGGCCTGGGACTTACTTTTAGGTATAAGTTGTACACTGTAGTTAGTGGAAGTAGGGAAGCGGAGGCGTCGCCGGTCTTTTTGTCCTTTTCTCTTTATCTCTCTTTCATCCCTCTCTTTCTCTCAATCAAGCCACTTTCATCGGAAGTCATAAATGGTTAATAAGGATCAAGGCAAATAATAACAGAGACTTTATAGTATATAGTGGAACGGCACAGTTGTCAGTGTACTTATATATCTATGTAGCCAGAGCTGATGAGAAATAATATCAGACGTATGGAGATGAACTGGTCAAGAAGCATTTTCAATGGTGCTTTTACTAGTAAGTATAGGTATACGGTATGTTTATAATTACTTATCTATAGATGTGGAGAGACAGTACTTACATATATAAGTACATACATAGATTAAATCTATAGACTGCAGGCCATTGAGCTTATGTATGTTGCTTTTGGCATTTGTGTACATACATACTACAGTATTGCAGTACAGTGAAGCCTCAAGATGAACAAATATGACAGGTTGGGTCTTATTAAGTTTTTCATGTCCATTAGATTTTGACGTTGTTTTTTTTTCCTTCAAGAGAGCTCTACGTAAGTTAGTTGGACACACGTCTACTACTAGCTTTAGTAATCCCCCACAATAGTTGTGATCTAATATAATTATCTGTTTATAATAAGCACGGAAGGGGGATCTATGTAGTTGTTCTTCTATAGGAAAGCTCTTTTCTACTTTTCCAATTTCATTTTTATACGTAAATTGTAGCCGTATGGAGGAGTAACGTTGTCCTCGTCGTGCAGGTTGGGGATTTTTGTTGTTGTTGGTTCTGTTGTGCATACACGTGCTTATCTATATCTATCTATTTGTATATGTATATCCATCCACTTGCATATGTAATTATGTATATATGTGTCTGTCCTCATACTTAATTAAGACCACATGGAACACTTATTTTCTTTGATTGAAATAATTCACCGCAAATGTGCGGCAGGGATTGAAATTGAATTTCATTTATCTGTTTTTTTTTTGTTTTCAGATGATTCGACCGGATTGTACACAATTTACTCGCAGTATCAAGATTGTGATGTTATATTCCACGTCTCGACCCTCTTACCATTCACTCCCAACAATAGGCAACAGGTAAAATTTTGACAATCTATTTCACTATGGGTAAATTATGTATTGCGAAAGGTGTGTAACTATTGCCCATTGTCCAAATTTTTTTAAATGAGAGTAAGCTTCGAGCTGACCGTACATTACTTGAAGGTAAAAGGTGGAGTATTTTTTTAAAAAAATAAAAAACTTTTGGGATACATATTTGTATCTGCTCACATTTGACATCAGTTTGAATCAGGAATAATAAAAAATAGTAGTTGGAACATATATTAACTAATAAATTTTAAAATGAACTTTCTTTTCATGAAGTTTCAAGCAATATTTAAAGGTTATGTTTTTATGTAATGTCAGAATCTGTGTATGTAAACATATGCAATTATGTATAAGTATTATAGAAATATAATAATAATTATTCATGTCAGTGACTTAAGAATTGAGTCAGTTCAGAAACTGATAAAGGATGATTGAACTATAGATACTACTTATATATTTCCATCCACTTAGCCCTCGTGAGTCATAATATGCAATTGAATTTGAAATAATTGAATTCATTGAAATGTATAACGTTTAGTATGGACAGCTCTGAAATTTGCTCAATGATGATAATATGACACGGGGAGAGCTCATTCTCGTTTGGTGAACAATTGTTATATATTTTGAGTCCATTGTTTGAATTAATCTGACTCTGACTTTGATGTGCCGTTCGTTCAGCTTTTGGAGTGGTTGTGTAATAACTGAGGAATGTCAGGCGCATGCATAAGTAAATATACATAACAGTGCATACATATATGTAGGAGCTATCTATAAATAGATAGACGTCTTGATGAATTATTTGGAAGTAGATCGAGATTTATGGGGAGCTCAAGCCTCGCCTCCAACATACTTATACATAATTTTAATAATTATTATTATAGCTCATGCACGTCAAAGGCTTAAAGATAGGATCCATATAGGTAGGTATGTATATTCGTACATTAATGTATTTATTATTATCCTGGCAGAAAAAAAAATCTTATCAGAAGGTGCTGACTTGGAACTAGTTTCTTTACTGCTTTGCGAGTAGTACAGCCCTGCTGTTGATTTCATTCAGTTGTAATACTCTCACTCAAGAGATGTGTAAAAGCTTATTCAGACTCAGAGACTCTCTTTGGCATGCGTTCCGACTCTGAGATAATAGCCCTTGTGAATCTGCAATCTTGTTTCTATTCAGCTGTCATTAATTCATGAAGAGAGTCTCATATTCGGATTCGTTTTGCCGTATTCACATTTAATACTTTCTTCGTTATTATCTTGTCGTTAGTGTTCCCGTGGATAAGAGATATATGTACATACATTTATACATATTATATTGTATTATATTGTACATACAGAAATATCTATCTGCAAATAATTATGTATGTATATGAATGGAGGAGGAGGATGATGATGATGATGATTTTTCCTATCCGTATGGATATGCTTCCTCGCATATGCAGTCATTAGGGTATCTACTTAATGTATGTGAATGCCTGTTTAGATTTTATCTGATGTATGTATCTGTAATTTTGAGCTTACATTTTTTTACATGCATGTTGTAGTAAATATAATTATTATTATGGATACATAGCCGAATATTTAATCTAAATAGCTGTCGCCGAAAATTGAAGGAAAGACAAGCTTTTGTTTGCACGTATTTACTTGTTCTTATTAGTTGCTCTGTGTGTGACATATGAATGAGCCGATTGCCGTAAGTGCTTATTATGTCCGTGGTTGTGATTGATAGGTGTGCATGTGTTTGGTGAGGAATCGGGGACTGATATTATATGTGTAAATACCATACCTGAGGACGCATACGGTTTATTTATAAGCTCTGGCATTAAAATTGTACTTGTCTCCCAGAATGCGTGATGATGATATGATACAGTTGGAGTTGTGGAGGAGTAATGACACTAGGGGATATGATATGAATTTATTATGGTTTTGTGGGTTGACTCAGTTGACTGACAACACTATCTTGGATCTGTTTGAATGTGAAGGTACTTACGTACTGGTTCATTCATTCAAGTTAGGCAGCCAGCGTGACGTCGAGGATGTCGCTCAAAATATTATGAGTGAATATGTTTTGAGCAGTATGTATCTATAGTAATAAATATCTATATAGATATATCTGAATCTGCTATCGAGCTGGTATCTAGTTACTCTATAAAAATTATCTGTATAGTTTTAAGGCTTTTTCATTCTTTATATGCTTGTATGGTAGAAACAAAAATGAGATTTTATTTTTCGTCAAAAATATTTACGATCAGTATTCAACTTTATATGTAGGTAATTTGAAACTTATTGTGAGTGTGAGTGTCTGGACGTAAACATTTATGTCAAGTCTCAAATTTCGTAATGTGTGTGCACAAATATTTAACGACGATTGACTTTTATTGCCGCTTTAAAAATGTCGAGTTTCCTACAATCAAACCTGTAGTCAAGTTGAGCCGTTGGGGTTGCGTAAATAATTCTTGATTTTATAGCTCTGAAAATTTCATTAAATAGTCAATTTACGATGATATTTATTCCCTTTCCGTTGCTCTTATATTTCTGACTCTCTGCAACATTTTTATTCTTGTGGCGCAACTTTACTTTAACTTTCCATTAGGTGGATTGGAATTGTGGTGCTCTTTTTGAGTAACAAACAGTGAGAGACATTGCGAAGTCATGATTTCGGTTCATCCCATTATTAATGGGGGACACATTTATATAATAATAATTATTATTATTATTATTACAAAATGTCTTGTTTTGTGTCTACTTCCAACGGATTCCATATAACTTGTACTACTTGGAATTTTACAAAATGGGAACAAAGTTCCTTCAGTAAATTGGTTCTAGTTGGGTTGGCAATCAGAGTAACTATGAGAATTTATTTAATTTGAAGAGTCGTCTCTTGGTCTGAATTCCCTCCTTTTAGCTATAGCTCACCACAAGAAAATACGATTTCGAAGGAGAGTAATTATTCACACGGCTTTGTACTCGCAAATCCTTCTGAACGTAGTGGGAGTTTTATTTTGTTCTAATAAGCACAAGGATTTGGAAAATATTCTTAAATGATTAGAGTTGACAATACTTCCGATGCAGGTGGATACAATACAATATATATGGAGAAATCTCTAATCTGACTCGAATTGAGTCAGATCAGATTTTCCCTGCTTGACCTGAAACCTAATTTCTGGATTACAAATTTGAAGAGAATCCTTTCTGCCCATGGCTATGAATTAAATTTCTCTAGTTTACATTTTGCTATATCCACTTTGCCTTTCTTCAGTATACCGTAGTAAATTAATATTTGGATGGCTTATGGTGTTGATAATGAAAGTGGTTGTAAGGAGCTAATTGCAATGAATAATTTTTACTTGAGAGCTGCAAGGCTTTAACAGTTATGGAACGAATTATTATAATCTGATAAATTAGTGCTAAAGAGATGCATTTGTAGACTTCTAGTCCTCATGTATCCTAGTATTGTAGAATTGTGGGAAGAGTGACGGAGTGTTAGTGTTAAATAGAGAGATTTCTGCATACACATTACGTACCTAGTACCTACAGTTGGAGGTTGGGCCTTCTCATAAGAATTTATGTAGGTATATGTATATTTGCATGTAATTATATATATTCACTTTTTTATTTCATTTTATGATCACTGTATTTATTACCTCTGCGTATTCTATGTAAAACATGAAAAGTTTCAAACGTGAGGATTAAGCATTATGATAATAAGCCTGGATCTGGATAATTTAAATAAATCTGACAAGATATACATATATACATGTATATACCTATATACTTATATATATAATTATATATATAGGTTCGCAATATAAATTCGCAATATTGAAGACCTCGAATGATCTGATTAACATTATCCTGAAAGTATTTTTGCGATTTTTTGTTGGGAAAAATTGTAGGTCACATGTACATATATGTGATGTAGGACATGTTTAGTGCATTTGGGGTAAACTTTGGTGCATTATTTATAAAATTGCTGCTGTCGCTGTCGTAAGAAGTCGTCAACAAGAAGGGAAAAGTTATAATACATGTGAAAAAACAATAGTACGGATTTCACAGTAGCCAAGTGTGAATCATTTTGGTTTACAATTTACTACGTGAGAAAAAGGTTGACGACTTACTTGTTAGCAATATGTAATTTTACAGATGCTAGGACATTGAGCATAGTATGCGTACCTACGTTCCTATGTGGTTTAAAGAAGATTAACTCTGTTTAGAAACTTTCTGCCTTCAAACAATGGTATACTGTAGTACGGCAGTACAGTAGGTGTAGTAGTAGTAGTAATAATAATAATAATAATAATAGAAAAATCAACGATTGTTATGACTCTCTTGAGGTGTATTTTTTCCATCAAGAAGGGCAATAGTACATTCCTCAGCTCTGCAGAAAAAATTTTGAAATGGACAAAAAAAAATTTATATGTGTGTTATTAGTTATTAATTAGAGATTCTATTGTTTTCACTTTTTTTCCCGTGGCTTTGAATTGGAATTGGACCACAAAATTTGGTTTTGCACGATGGGATTTTTCCAACACCCCCTGCCTAAACTTCAATGCTAAAACAATAGTTGATGAGGAAGAGACACATCGGGAATGACATAGTGACGATTGTATTTCAAGAACCGGGTGCACTTCCTTTCACACCGAAAAACATCCGGTCTCAATTTCAACATGTTTTTATCGTGGTGCGAGCAATAAATCCCTGCTCTGAGAATGCTTGCTACAGGTGAGAGTTCCTTCTGAATATTTCCCATTGTAAATTGTTTGGGTAGATAAGATGTATGACATGACATATGGGAAAGAGGCACGTATCAAAAAAATTAATCCACCGTGCTGTGTACTACTACTATATGTGTGTAATTGTATTGCAATTATCCAACAATAATTATTACTCCATTCTCCATAATGTTTTACGACCATATATGATTTGGCAGTGTGAGTGTGTGCAAATGAACTCTTTCAAATGTGGAGCGCTTGTCATCCGTAAATGTATAGTATGATGGTTGAAAATGTTTTTTTTTGTTTAAATGGACGTATGATTTAATTCTCTATATCGCAATGAGGAACTCTCATGGTGAATTAAAAATAATGAAATGCTGGGGAAAGTTTTAGAAATATTAAAAGCCATTTACATTTACTTGTTTCCATTTATGCTGAGTTTTCTTGAAAGAGAGTTTGTTGACAGCGGGGGATATCGTTCAAGTTTATTCCAAAACTTGAGTTAACTCTCAGGGTACGGAGTAAAATGTTGTGCTTCTTTTAGCGTTATTTACTTTGGAGGACTATGAAGAACGGAGTTAGACAGTTGGGAAGTGCGAGAGTTCCTTTTAGTGTTAAATATTTTGTGTTTTTCCGCCAGCATTGAGGATTTTTCTTTGTATTGAGAAGTGTTAAATTGTGAAAATTAATTTATAGCCCCTTCCTCTGTACTTAAAAGGTTAATTGTAACAGCGGGAAAATTTTTTTTGGGGGGGAGCTGGAGGCAAAACTGACAAAAGTGTAAAAATGTTTTACGATTCTCTGCCCTTATGAGTATCTGGTACTGTTGTGTATAAAGTGATGATATAACTTGTGACAGGAGCTCGGAAAGTGCTAATTTAGTTTAAACAAAGACCTTGTGAATATTCTAAAGTGTGGGCTCATCTTGGAATTTTGATTGTTTATAGTGTGTCGGTGAGTCGATCAAAAGAAGTACCTTTGTTTGGACCGCCAATCCCGGAAGGTGCAAAATTCTTGAAGAATAAAGAATTTGTGGATTTCCTTCTGGCGAAAGGTAAGAAAGAAGGAAGGGGAGGTGGAGATACTAATTTAATAGGATAACAATACCTACTGGGTATCTATCGTGATGATGATGTACTATTGGACCATATGTTGCAGTCAAGACAATAGCCCGCATGAAGGATCGGTATTTTAAAATTACACGTTACTAGAAGACCAAGCCAGTAGGCAATTTATAAATTATTTTATCCATGATGTGAAAACAATTTTAGTTATTATTTCTTTGAACATTTCCCTTATAAGATTACATGGAGTGGAAATCTATGTTTTTCACTTTTATTTATGTGGGCTTCAAGATAAAGGTTGAATGAGGATTAAATTGTATGGGTCTCCTTTGAAGTTACACGTTGACCTATGCTTGTGTTGCGTTTTTATTTTGACGGGAACATATGTAAAATGAACATATGTAGTAGGGCACAATTTATATTTTCAGCTGGAATGCCTCTATTCATAAGTACACATATTTAATTAATTATTCAGTCTTGAGGGTTTTCTCCACAACCTGTTAATGGGAAACCGTTGGGGATGATGAATCCCTGGGGCACCATCAAAATATTTGGAATGAAAGTACCCTAATGTGTCTTGTCTGGCTTTAATGTACAATAGATGCAATGTATTCACGGAATAGCTGAGATAAAACTCACGAACGTGGGATTTAAGTTAAGCATCTGGAAGTAATTTGTAGCTTTTAGCTTGATCGTAAAATATGTTCAGCAAGTGACAGGGACGTAAGCCACAGGATGCAAATGAAATGTTCCTTGTGTAGGTGTAGGTAGATATGAAAATAATTTCCCCATTACGATTTGCATCAAATTCAGCAATGTTAGGCTATTCGAAAATCCTTCATGTTATTTTGTATGTTTTTATCCAATTAGTAATTATTATTTATGCTTAATTTGCTGTGATTTATTTAATCATTTATAGTTATTAACGCGGAGAATGCTACTTACCGCTCGGAGAAATTCACCACAATGGCAACACGAACAAAACATGAGTACTTAAAGGATGTGGTTTCGAGCTACTCATCAAATACCTCAATTGATCCTCGGCCGAAATTCTGTAAGATTTCAATATTTTTGTGTGTATTTAGGATAACATAATAAAGTTAGATGCATATTGTTATTCGATTCGAGCTAAAGCGCTAGTATTGAAGACTTAAGGGTAGAATCTTCCATTGCATGTACTGTAAGGAGAGGCGTTTTGATGCTAAAAGCTAACTCGATTGAACTAGGAGTGTCCAGTCATATTATGTACATTATATATATCGTTTATGTACAAGTATAAAATATGGTTGGAAATATGAATTTCATGAAATCTTAAATTTAGCAAGAAGATTCCAATCATATGTATTTAAGATGAATTTTTCTTTTCTACTGATTATCTCTGGATACAATGTATGATACTATTGATATTATTGCGATTTTCAAAATTCCGAGTATGTGCGTATATATATATATACTTATATGTGTTTACATTCGCCTCTCACTTCAACACACTTTTAAAGTTTTTAACTTAAGACATTGACATATCTACTCCAAAGATAATGCAAACTAATTGTAAGGTAGTACTGCTGCCCTAGAGTTCAGCAGTTTATGTGTATGCTTGTGTTTGACAGTTGACCTCTCATTATTATCTATAATTACATGTATGTATGCCAATGCTATCTTCGCTTTCTGGAACATTCGTTCCCTCCACTTTATGTACAAGTCTTTTGTCCTGAATGAATGTATATCACCTTGAATGTATTTTTCTCCAGTCTCCTACTCGGCTTGCAACAGCTAACTACTTAAATATTATTTTTCTGCTTTGATTATTAAATTTATTGTTCTGAGAGAAATTTCCTCCCGTCCATCTCAAAGTTATTGCACAACAATCATCCGTCCAAGTGTTCATCTGAAGCATATGAGCTCTCTACTGAGAAATCATTGGTCCTTCGAAGCCGTCTTTAACATCTTCAACCGGCGAATTTTTGTGCTTCAGTGAATCAGTGGATTAAGGTGAAGTTACGTCCGTTCATCCGTGAGGGTCATTGAGGATAGCGGCAGCCGTAGGAGACTCGAAGAGGCAACGCAAGCGGTCATACCAACAGCTATTACTCAACCTCTGAAACTGACGGTAAAGTTTGAAACATTTCAAAAAACACCCCTACCCCAGCACCCTTCTCAAGGGCTCCATTCAAGCCATTCCAGTGACCTACTTATTGTCTCAGCGTACCCCGAACATTCACACTGACTCAGACTATCAATCCCATTTCTCCTCTGTCTCAACCAAACATGGCATCTCAACAGCTTCTTAACGTTCGTAAGACCCAACGCACAGCCCTCACCAACCATATTAAATTAGTCGAGGCTTTGGATACCAGCACAATGACGAGAGAAGAGCACAAACAATGTTCAGAAAGGCTACATGAGATCAAGAAATCATTGGAAGACAATCATCTTGACATTGTCATTGCTCTTCCCGACGAAGCCGCGGTGGAAAAAGAAGCCGAGGACCACCAAAAGTATATTGATAAAATATTTCACACCTCTCGGTTTCTTGCAACAGCAGAAAGAAATATCAAAGTCAGAGAGGCGGCAGAAGATGAGAAAAGAAACCAAGCTACTATCATCAATACTGCCAACGCCCAAGCTCAAGCTATGGCAGCCAACCCACTCGCGTCCCATCCAATGCAAATGAAGCTTGCCAAACTTCCCGATAGTGAACTCCCTAAGTTTTCCGGGAAGTACGAAGACTGGCTCACGTTCTCCGACCGATTTCAGCACACAATCCACAACCGCAAGGACTTGTCCGGGTCAGAGAAACTGAAGTACCTTCAGGCTGCATTACCTGGTGAAACTGGCCGTGTCATTGAATCAATATCAATTACCGACAGCAATTACTCAACAGCCTGGGACACGGTAAAAGCAAAGTACCATCATGAAAGAGAAATTGTTTTTAACCATCTTGACCGCATCCTTGACCAAGCAAGCGTCCAACCGGGTTGCATAGCTGACTTAGAGAAGTTAAAAGCAAACTGCAACAATAGCTACACTGCACTAAAGACCCTCAACAGAAACAACACCCTGGGCGAAGATTTTATCGTTAAAATCATGCTCCGAAAAGTTGACCCGGAAACCCGGAAGGAATTTAAGAAGAGTTTATGTGACCGCGACGTACCATCTCTCAACACATTCAACAGTTTCATCGACAAGGTAGTCGCAGACCATGCCACAGAAGCTTCCGAAAGTATCTCCAACGCACCCAAGCAACAATCTTTCCGTCCATCCGAATCCAAGAGTTTCAACAAACCAAGTCGAGGCCCCTCCAAGTGCTCCTTCTGCCAAGGTGACCACCTCAACTACACCTGCAAACAACTCCTGGACAAACCTCCGGCAGATAGACTTAATTACGCCAAAGACAGCAGAGTCTGCACGAACTGCCTCAGCCCTACCCACTCAACGAAAGACTGCCACTCCAAGAAACTTTGCAAGAAGTGCTCCAAGAATCACCACACCCTACTCCACAAGGATATTAGTGATTCTCAAACCAAACATAAAGCACAGGCTAATACAGCGAATGCCCACACTACAAATTCTCACACAATCTTAGCTACAGCCATGGTTCAGATTAAGAACAAGTACGGGCAGCCCTGGGAATGTCGGGCACTAATCGACAACGGCTCAACCCACACGTTTATCAACTCTGCCCTCGTAACCACACTCGGTTTGAAGAGAACACTTCTCGTCAACCCCATGAATGTAAATGGACTGTCGGACATTCACATAACCACAGTTACCCACACCGTCGAAATTGCCTTGACCTCCGAACACTACCCTGACACCATAGTCAACACAACTGCTCTGATCGTAGAGAAATCATCCGGGCTACATCCATCAACATCAGTCGTTCCCCAACAATGGAAGCACATCAGAGATCTCACACTAGCGGACCCAACCTTCTGGAAGACCAGAGCCGTGAATGTGCTAATTGGCGCAGATCTTTACCCACGTATTATGCACGGTGGCATAAGAAAAGGAAGTGAAACCCAACCTCTGGCGCAAGACACAATGTTTGGATGGATCATCTCGGGTCCTACAAATTCAGTGAATTCAAACCTCACCGTCTCCCTCAACAATAACTGTGCCCTGGACATAACACTACGAAAGTTCTGGGAAATCGAAGACTGCCCTTCCGCAACAAGGCTTTTGACAAAAGACGAAACCAAATGTGAAGAGCATTACCACCAAACCACCAAACGAAACCCGGATGGATCCTTTACAGTTTCCCTACCATTCCAGGAGAACTCCACTCCTCTTGGAAATTCCAAACCAATGGCCTTTAAACGGTTTTTAAATCTCGAAGCTAAATTCCAACGCAACCCGGAATTCAAGACTCAATACTCCCAGCAGATGCGGGACCTCATTCTCGACGGACATCTCGAACTCATCCCGTTCAATGACGACAATCGGAAGTCAGATGAACCCGTTCCAACCAAGTCATACTTTCTTCCACACCATGGCGTTACGAAAGATAGCAGCACCACAACTAAGCTGAGGATCGTTTTTGATGCCAGTGCCGTCACCAGTTCGGGTCAATCTCTGAACCATCAGCTTATGGTGGGACCTGTCCTTCAGGAAGACCTTGTCTCCATTCTAATCCGCTGGAGGCACTGGCGAATTCCAATGACTGCCGACATAAAACAGATGTATCTGTACATTTGGATGCGGGAGGAAGATAGAGATTTTCTCCGTATTTTGTGGCGCAACAACCCCAAAGACACGATCCGTCAGTACCATCTAACCAAGGTTACCTTCGGAACCTCATGTGCTCCATATCAGGCCGTAAAAACTCTCCAGCAGCTAGGGAAGATTCATCGAGAGGAATTTCCTCTAGCATCCAAGGTCGTCTGTCGCGACTTCTACGTCGACGACTGTCTGACTGGAAGTAATTCCGAAGAGGAAGCCCTGAGGCTACAACAGGAACTCCTGGACTTGACCCAAAAAGGAGGATTCGTTTTGAGAAAATGGTCATCGTCCTCAGCCAGAGTCCTTCAGCAATTACCTGACCACCTCAGAGAAGCCCAGCACCCATTAAACCTAGCCCAGGATGACTCCATAAAAGCTCTAGGACTTCTATGGAACCCTGGATCCGATGATTTCTCTTTCACTATTCAGCAACCCAAGTCTCACAAAGTCACCAAGCGAACCGTGTTGTCAGAGATAGCACGGATTTTTGATCCACTCGGATTTCTCACCCCGGTTACTATCAAAGCCAAGATCCTCATGCAAACGCTTTGGTCAACTGAATTAGGCTGGGACACTCAACTTTCCCCCAATTTACAACAAGATTGGAAATCCCTGCAAGAAGATATGTCAAAGCTGGAGAACCTTCGAATACCAAGATGGATTTCCGACGTGGACAGTATCCTCACCGAGCTCCATGGGTTTTCCGACGCTTCCACTAAAGCCTACGCAGCGGCCGTATATCTACGAACTGTGTCATCCGGCGGAGTTGTAGTCAGGCTGGTCACCTCCAAAACCCGTGTCGCCCCCCTTAAAATGACCTCAGTCCCCAGATTGGAACTTTGTGCAGCCGAGCTTCTCGCAAACCTAGTGGAGATTGTCAAGAGTGCACTTCCCGTCCCAATCCACAACACGTTTGGATGGACCGACTCTACAATCGTTTTGAACTGGATTCAGTCCCGTAACCAAACAAAGGATATCTTCGTGGCAAACCGCATCACCAAAATCAAGCAAAGGATACCCTCGGAAGAGTGGTACCACGTCCCTGGAACAACAAATCCGGCGGATTTGCCGTCGCGAGGAATTCCCTGTGAAGAACTCCAGCAAAGCGGACTATGGTTCAATGGACCTGACTTTCTCCAAATTAACCCCATGAAATTCCCACCCCAACCTGTGGAGTCTTCTTCGAAGGCACCCTTAGGAGACGTCTATACTCCTACCACGGGATCCCCAACATCATTCACGTCAGCGGATTCTATTTGTAGAAACACACCGGGAGACGACTACGCTTCCCCCGCTGATGGTCACCCAAAATGGACCATGCAACCAACTGATGGTAATTACATCCAGGGACAGCCAAGAATAGTCGTTGCTCACTTAGCAATTTCCAACTCAACGACTACAATTGCCGATGGCTACTCCAAATTCAACCTTTTGTTGCGTCACACGGTGTGGTGGAACCGCCTATGGAATTTTTACCTGAAGCGTCCCGGATTCTTGACGAATAACACCGACATCACACCACTCGAACTCAATGAAGCCCGTAGGCAATGGATCTGGTCAATTCAACGAGAATGCCTGAAGGCTGAAATCAAGTCTCTGCAACGGAATGGGCAAGTCCACTCCAAATCTGCGATAAGATCGCTGGCACCATTTATTGATCAACGCGACGGCCTCATCAAGGCGGGCGGGCGCCTTCACAACTCCAATCTACCAAATGAGTCCAAACATCCAACAATATTACCCCGTCATCGTATTACCTACTTAATTGCCCGCGAGTACCATCTCACCCTACTCCACGCTGGACCTACTCTGTTGTGGCACATGTTGAAGAGAAAATATTGGATTGTAAGGGGAAAGCCTTACATTCGGTACATAATCAACAAGTGCAAACCCTGTGTGTTACAGAAAGCCCAACCAATGCAGCAGTTAATGGCGGATCTCCCCGCGGCTAGAGTCACTCCATCAAGACCCTTCACTCACACGGGAGTAGACTATGCCGGACCTGTTACTCTACGCACATGGACAAAGCGAGGACCCAAGCAAAACAAGGCCTATATTGTGGTCTTCGTATGCTTTGCGTCAAAAGCAGTCCACCTGGACCTGGCAACTGACCTCACCTCCGGAGCCTTCATAGCCGCTTTTACCAGGTTTGTCTCGCGCAGAGGAAAACCTCTGCACATGTATTCTGACAATGGAGGAAATTTCGTGGCCGCCAACAAGGAGCTGGCAGATATGTATGAACTGGTTCGAGCCCAACATCACAATACCATGGTCACACACAAACTGGCCGAACAAGGTATCCAGTGGAGCTTCAACCCTCCCTCAGCACCTCACATGGGAGGACTGTGGGAAGCAACAGTGAAGTCCTGTAAGTTTCACTTAAGGAGAGTTCTCGGACCTACACCCCTAACTTACGAAGAGTACGCGACATTCCTGGCACAGGTAGAGGCCTGTCTCAACTCCCGTCCCATGTGGAAGACATCCGGTGACCATGATGAAGCATCTGCCCTTACTCCAGGACACTTCTTAATCGGAGCTCCACTCATGGCAATTCCCGAGCCTGACCTCAAGGACCTCAAAACCAACACCTTGGACCGCTGGCAACATATTCAGCAAATGACCCAACACTTCTGGGCGAGATGGTCGTCCGAGTACCTACAGCAGCTTCAAAAACGGACCAAATGGGACACTGTTCAGACGAACGTGAAGGAAGGCGACGTCGTGGTCATAGTTGAAGACAACACCCCACCTCAAAAATGGAAACTCGGTAAGATCATTCATCTCCACCACAACCCAGGTGATGCGAAAGATTTAATTCGCACGGTAACGGTGAAGACAGCAGAGGGGACCCTCAAACGACCGATTCAAAAGCTATGCCTTCTTCCGACCTCAGGAAATGATGACCAGGTGGATTAAAGTACAAAATAAATCTTATTACGATGTGACTAGTTAACTCTAATATTTTTAAAGAAAACATTATTTTCTAAATAAGTATTTCTTGGCGGGCGGATTGTTTACATTCGCCTCTCACTTCAACACACTTTTAAAGTTTTTAACTTAAGACATTGACATATCTACTCCAAAGATAATGCAAACTAATTGTAAGGTAGTACTGCTGCCCTAGAGTTCAGCAGTTTATGTGTATGCTTGTGTTTGACAGTTGACCTCTCATTATTATCTATAATTACATGTATGTATGCCAATGCTATCTTCGCTTTCTGGAACATTCGTTCCCTCCACTTTATGTACAAGTCTTTTGTCCTGAATGAATGTATATCACCTTGAATGTATTTTTCTCCAGTCTCCTACTCGGCTTGCAACAGCTAACTACTTAAATATTATTTTTCTGCTTTGATTATTAAATTTATTGTTCTGAGAGAAATTTCCTCCCGTCCATCTCAAAGTTATTGCACAACAATCATCCGTCCAAGTGTTCATCTGAAGCATATGAGCTCTCTACTGAGAAATCAATATGTCGATGAACCCTGCCAGAGCATTTAAATTGATAGTAATGACGGTGTTAAATGCTTGGCATGTGTATCGAGCATTCTGTTTTGGACATTTACAGTTAGAGAAATCTTTTCGTTTTAATTTTTTTGAATTCTATAAATTTAATAACTTCAACGGAAATTTTAGTGACTGATGATTCATTCTACTGGGTTAAATTGCTGACATTTTATGGCTATTGTGAAACTAAGTAGAGATGTGCATCTTCATGTGTGTTTCAGCCATGCTTCCATTCGGTAACAAGAAAAAAGATATGGGGAAGCCAAAGTTCAATCCAGATCCTGTTCTTCGTGGGGCTCTCTCATGGTCGGTATATTTAGATGACAATTCGTGTGACACAAGACTGGATACTTATCTGGCCATTTCAACGGATAGTGTTGTCATCATAGATGCGGTGTCAAGAGAACCTGTTTTTGCTATTCCTTGTTCTTCCATTTTGGGCTGGAATACATCAATGTGCAATACGTATGGAATAACAGAATATCTTAAAAATTTGAAATAAATTAACTAACTTGAAAGTAGCAGTTATATGTAGATATTGGTGACAAAGAATTGAGTGAAATATTTGTGGTGTGGCAAGACAGAGTAACATTTAGGAATTCTCTATATTTTTGGATTGTAGCTTGAGAATTTATTACCACCAAGGAGAATGTGTGACATTACACAGTAAAGAACCGGCGAGCGTGGGAGAAAATGATGACTTGGTGGAAATCGTGAGTCGACTTGAAGCTGTGACACGAGGTTGTGAAACTCAGGAATTTGTTCTTCGACGTAATGATTTGGGACAGTTGGGGTTTCACGTACAACAGGACGGAGTGGTCACTGAAGTTGAATTATGTGGTTTTGCAGCCAAAGCTGGACTCAAACAAGGATCTCGTTTAGTTGAAGTGAGTTTATCTGTATCATCTAAGTTAGTCTCATCTGGATTGTCATTGAATCATGCTTTGCATTTTGAATTGCACAGAAATGTCCATCCTTTCTTCCAACTATTTTTTTTTGGAATGCGATATTTATGCATATATATTTTTTTGAACAATTTTTGCTGCATGGTGTTCGTCTACTTGTATGCCTCGGCTGAATAGTTTCCTGAATTTAATTTATTAGCCAATTACGATTCTGGTTTGCTTTTCTATCATTTTATTATTTTTATTGATTGAGCATTATATTTTTGATTTTGGTCAGATATGTAAAGTAGCGGTAGCCACTTTAAACCAAGAACAGATGATTGATTTTCTGAAGACCTCTAATCCCGTTATTATTATGGTCGTTCCCCCACTACCGGACGGTTCCCCAAGAAGGTATTTTTAATTGTATTATTTTAAGCATCGATTTTGCTTCTTAATGTTTTATTGTCTTGTTGTTTGCATGATTGTGTTTTTTTCTTGTTTCGTCTCTCATCATGACTGTTGTATTTGTAACACCATTTCAGGGGTTGTGATGCGAAGCACTGCATATACACACTAGATTTGGAAGGAGAATATGAGAATTTAAACTTGAATGGATCAACTGATGATGAGCCCCCTTCTCTCATTCATCATCAGTTCAAAACTCCCAACTCCAACTCCCTTCTTCAACAAGCTGTTCCTGGAAATCATCGTAAACGGTAAGAGCTTCTTGCCCGTGGGTGTACTAAATGCTCCCTATCATCTAGCTCTCATTGTCGTACGTGTATACTCATGTTCTCATGGGGAAAATACCTTTCACGATTTACGTTATTTATGGGAAGATACTCCGGATGCATTGCGTAAATAATAGCGGAAAGTCGTCCTCAAATAAATGATGTCTTATGTGAACTGGCAATAGTTTTTTTATTGACTAGAGTTTGTTTCTATGTACATACATTTATTTGAAGAAGTCGAGTGAAGATTGTAGGTATTTATTCAGGCATATTGTAAGGTAATCATCATAATATGTATGGCGAAGTCTTATTACTTTTCTGTACGCAACCATAATAGGTTAGTGAACGTAATTTTAGCAACTTAGAAAGGCTAAGTTAGTTACATATTTTAAAATAATATTAATCAATAATGGAATGGGTCGGTAATACTTATATCTGTATTCGAACTCACACAGGTATGAACCCCGCAGTTTCTCACCGCCTCGCTCAAGCAATAGCTCAGGCTATGGGACTGGGAGTTCTAGCAAGTCCTTTTCCAGTGCCAGTGACCCTCACTTCCCGCCTAATCCCCACGAGGTACGTAATAAATTAACATTTTTGCTGTAATACATGTCTATCGTATTTTGCATATGAAATAACGTCCTGTACTCACAACTATTACTACTACTATTACTACTATGGCTAGTGTTATAATATGTTTGTTTTGTTATCTCGTGTTATTAATCAGGGTATTAATTGTATGGTGATGGTAATTGGTAATGCTGGATAAGTTTTCACATGTCTTTAATAATTATGCAAGTATAATTAACCCAGCAGGGTGAGCAATTAAATGTTCAGGTTAATAATAATTAAGCTAAGGACTATATAAATATACGCAATTAATGTTTTCCTATACCCACTTTTCGTTGATAACATTTTTCATTTTCCTCTCCCAGCTGTAATATACATACATATAGGAAAAGTGTGTATGTTTTTTACACTTACAACTTTTTCAGAAACCTTGTATTGATTTTGATTATGGGGCTTCCTGCTTTCTCCATTAGTACGCATAGTTGAGTCCGACACGTCGGTGTGCTTTTGCATTTTCTTTGCTGTATTTATTAATTTCTTATGATACTGAGGAGGTTTGTTACACCTGAATTATAGTAAGGAATCATTTAGTATAGTGTTACGAGTTGATACTACTTTATACTCTTCCAGCACGCAGGTTGTATTTACCTGGCATATGGTTGTTATTCTTCTGTTCTGAGTGTTGTCTGAGAAAGAAGTAATCTTTTTTGCCGTATCCAACGTATGACAGATTGCTATGAAAACAAATTGAAGTTGAAATTTAACCTTCCTCATGGGAAGTAGTTATTGTAAATTACAGGAAAGTGACTACGTTATGATTATGTTTTTGTCTTGGTGGAAATTGCATGCGTTTAGTTTACTTCTTGTATGGATATAATTTTGCGGACGATGATTTTATAGCATAAATATTATGCATAGGTGTCGGTGCTCATACCTGGTACTGTATAATGCAGAAAGTATTTAAGTTAAAATTGTATGGGAAATTTAGAAGAGTCTTGATGAAATCTTGGGTCAAAGTCATGTTATTGTTTTTTTGCATCTATATTCTCTCTTTAAATTTATGAATGCATGTACACATGTACATAGCATGTGGACATCCACAGATAGATATATGTATAAGCTTTCATTTAGTAAATACACGCTTTCATTTGGGAGTGGGATTGTGAGAATTTTGAGTTGAGTTTTCCCATCTGGATCTCGAATGGGTGGGTCTGCCTTAGTAGTCTGATCTTGAATTTTATGATTTTTTGCTGTTCAAGTTTTGTTTGAAATGTATGTACATTATAGTATATGACTGTTTCATTGTGCTTGTGATATTGGATTCTGAACTGAATATTTTAAAGATAGGTTCTTCGCCCGTTTAACTGTGTGTAGTTTGTATTCACAATATCCACATGTGATTCCATATGATTGTATGTACGTCCATATGATTTATTTTAGTATGCGCATACTTGGTTATGCTAAAAAAAATTATTTTACTTTCACTATGATTATATAGCCCTTTTTACCAGGCTCAAAAGTGAGACTTGAGACTTACAATCGGTGTTTAAGACGTATGACGGTATGAGTGACTGTTGTGGAAGTAGTATATCTATGTATGTATGTTTGGGGCGTTCTGTTTCAGCCTGCCTTATTTGGTTAAAACTGTACTCAATATTCGAAAAATAAGTTTATTGTTAGTGTATGCCTTGGTTCCCGGTTTTGAAGCAGTTTACAATGCAAACAAGACATTTAAATGTATGTCAGCGTACGAAGGGAAGATTAATTATTTCATTTAATTTTGCATTTCCTTGTGTGATTTTCTGTGATGTTTAACCCCTAAATGGCTCTGGTTGTTAAAGTCGCTATTAACTGTAGTATACATATAAAAGTATACTTTTATGCATATTTAAACCCTTGCGAATTTCTCCTCTCATGCTTTCTCACCACTAATTAAACCGATGGTTATTGATATTATTATAATTGAGATGCCCTGTTTTTAAAAGCAACATTTACGGCATTTTTGCTATCTAGATTCGGAATTTAATGCTAGAGTTGTGATTTATGACATCACATGAGTTGTTCGGCCTATATATACATATATAACATGTCTACATATTATTTTGATGGGAAATATGTTATTGTGTAGGGTTTTTTTTCATGGGATTTCTTTCTTGCTTTGTTGAGCTGTTGTATTTAGTAGTTCGCATTCGGGTCGTCGTTACTTTGGGGATTCAGTCAGTTTAAGGGGATACAAATTCTTATGAAGGGTTATGAATGTCAATGGAGAGGAAGGTATCGCTTGGAGCATAATTTGATAATTGAACTTACCAGTCTGGAAAATTTTGAATTGCATTGAGTTATCATATGTTCGGGAGTACAAATATGTGTGTGTGTATTTCAGTAAAATTTTCAACCATTGCGTTTTGTAAAATTACAGGGAGAAACTTTGACCAGTTCATCGAGTGGTATGTCGTCAACTGATGACCGTTGGTATGACCTCACAGAAAATCTTGACGGGACAAATGGAAGTAGCAATAATTCCCCACCCCCGATACCCGCACGGAATGTAAACACTACGAGCAGTATTATCGTCACACCGCAACCAGTTGGTGGAAATCAGTTGGTCCGGCCAAACAGTGGAACCAACATCAGTAGTGCGAATATGGGTGGCAATAATAATATCGTGAATAAAGGAAACGGTGCTGGCCGGACACCTACTCTTCACAATAATAATCATCCGCCCTTTCAAAACGGAACATCCGTTGTGGTCATAAATAAACATGGTGTGAATCAAAATAATTTGGCTGTTAGCAGTACTAACAATAATAATAACGCAACTTGCGTCAACGGAAATGGAGCTAGCAGTGCTAACAATGGGATTTATGTGTCATCTCCAACTACCACTGCCGTGAATCCCCTTGATAAATCCTTCATAGCCAAGCGAGATTTTTTTCAGAGAAATAACCCTCATCATGGTTCCTTCCATACAAAGTTATCCCCAAGTCGAAGCCATGATTTATTACACCTGAAAAGTACTTATGGGATTCACCATTCGCAGTTAAAGCCTTTCCCTAATTCTTCCGGGGGTTTTGAAGATTACGGCGCCTTGGTTGCCTCATCGCCCAATAGAAGATTCCAGCAACAAGATGATAGTCGGATTTTATATGAAAAAGTTCAATCAGGAGGTCCCATGTTTAATAACTCACCGCTGATTGAAAATACGGTAAAGGGCAAAGTCACATACTTGACTGACTTCCCGTTAACGCACAGTCATTCATCGGAGTACTTGGTAGGATATTCTGCTCATGATAGTCCGAGTCACAAAGACATGAACGCATTGAAGAATGAACGATTGGCTGTCCTCAAATCCACCTATTTGGACAAACATCGGGAACGTTATGATCGGGATAACGAATCGAACAAATCGAGGTTTTCAGCGCCTGCTGATAGCATTAGTGGAGAACTCAATCGTTCAGAAGGTATGGTACAAATTTCTAAATTTATTTCAATCTTTCTAAAAACAATAATAATACTCGAGAACAACGATGTCTTGATAGCACAATTTAAGTAATGGTTTGAAAATGTATTTTCAGATGATTTGTCTCTTATTGTCAATGGACAACCGAGATCAGCATCAATGACAGGTAGAATTACAACAAGTAGTAGTCCGAAGATTGCGAATCACAATGTGGAGGTAAAAATGAGGCAACCTGTGAACAACGGTACACCTCGTCAATCTGCAAACCGAAATAGCACCCTTCAAGAAGATCTGATGCGTTTGATTGCTCCTGATTTGATACCTACCAAAAATGGTGACGTTGTGGTATCCCCACCAGCAACTGTGATTACAAATGGACCGCGTCCAAGTAGTAGTGGATCTGTTCCGATAACCAATGGCTATGTGAACATCAAAGCCCGACCAGTGAGTTGTGGTGGCGAACCGGGTGGCGTAGCTCCTGTGTACAATTCTCCAACCCGAAATGCATTAGCTAATGCAAACATTACTCCAAGGAATACCCAGGTCATCAATGGTCACAATCATCTTGCATCTCATGGGAATAATAGCGTGAGCACTCCGAGGCGTCCTGTTGAAAAAGAAGAGGGGAAAATCAAGACTGTCCCGCTTCCGCTTCTCCCTGACTCAGGAGAGGTTGATTGGTCTACATTAGTGGACACCGCAACTAAAGCTTTTCAGTGCTGTGATATTGATGTGGCAGGTGGTGGTAGTTCCTTAAGTGGATCCAATACATCTACGGCCACACCACCCTTGAAATTAAATCAAAGTACAAATAGCCCAGTGCACCATGCGTCTGCCCTACCACTGACTGTTTCGGCTCTAGGCGCGACCCCAATGGGCGGCAATGGGTATATGGGCTCAGGCTCCAATGTTTCAAGTTGCAGTTCGTCTTCTCCCCAGAGTATACTTCCGTGGATTGATGATATAAAGCCTGAGTAAGCTTTTGAGCTCTGCCTATTATTAATGACTAGTTGACTAACGTTTAACCTATGAATTACTTTGATTTTACAGAGAGAACGGCGACAAATTACCTGGTGCACCACTAGAGTCCGTTTTTAATCTAGAAGCCAGGGTTTCCCAACTTGAAGCCGAACTCCGGAAAGAACAGCAAAGTAAGCAAGTTTTGGCTGCAAAAGTAGCCAATCTTCAACATGAAAACAAGATTTTACAAGAACAATCAACAACAACTCAGAATCAGTTCAAGAGATTTGCCGAATGGTTGCGGAATACTGGTATCCCTTCTGATCAGAATCAAAACGGGTCGAAAAATTCTAAAACTGTCGAAGCCAACGAGCGTATTTGAGAATTTTACTGCGTTTCTGTACTACTTGTTTGTTCTGTTTAGCTGTGTGATGTATCTCTGATTTGTATGTAGTTATTTTATTTCTTTATTTATAACATTAAACTATTTTGTAATTCAACATATTTTACACTCCAAGGTTCTTATTCAATACATAATGTAAAAGTTAATTCTACTGAGTTAACTGTCTAGATAATTTGTATATATAACACGTTGCTTCAGTTCTTAACTGAATTCCAGTTTCAGCAATTCTTCACCATTTGTAATTTACATTTCTGTGCTTAATGTAAATACGCTTCTATATTGACGATAATTTTACAAACACAACTGACCGCAAACGATTCATTAGCCTGTATTACTTGAAATAATACATTAATTTAGTGAAATGTGAAGGGAACCTCAACACGCCTTCATAGTGTGGTATCCCTCGTTTTTGCTGCATTTATTAGTCGTAGTATAACTTATTCCAAAAAGTTGATTGCTCATTTGAGTTATTTGAATACTTGTATAATACCAGCAGTTTACCATAGTTCCATAAATATGTGTAGACACAAGTAGAATAAATTAGTGTAGAATATTTGTGTATATATATATACATATATATGTATATCTTGAAGGCAATGACAAAGCCTTCTGTCCTCTGAAATTATCAAAGTTTAATTTAATCTTACAATAGTTGTTATATGTAATAATTATATTTATCGGAACGCTTTACGCGTAGACAAAGCATCAATCGAGGCATAATGTAAAAATGGAGTTTCGAATCTATCAGTATTTCCAAGGTATACAAGGTATTATTTATGCATTAATTATGTGTAGTACTGTGTTAGTGTAAAGGCATTTTAGTAAAAGTCTTGTAACAAGTTCTATCTATGATCCCGTAAGTTTTTAGGATTTGAGATATTTACAAGGTCTACATTCTTGTTTAGGTTTGTCAAGGATTCAATTAGAAGATAGAGTATTTCTGCCAGTGCAATTTTCTCACATTGATAGTTGCGTTACTATTTAAAACGTCTATACTTGGCACGTGAGCTTACACAGATTCATGGTTTTAACATTTCAGTAATATCACTACTTAAATACTTATTGTTAACAAGTATCTTTCAGTGTGTTTTGATGTTGTAGCTTAATTTAAAAAAATGCAAACGTTTCTACTGTTGTATAGGAAATAGTTCTCTCTTATGAAAGGTGTGAAAAAAAGTATGAAAGGAAAGGTGCTTGAAAATAGGTACTAGTATCAATCTCAATTATAATATTTACTTCTCTACCACAGTGGTAGTGGTTGTGTATTTATGGCTGGTTGATGTTACTTAGTTGTACATTTGCACTTGTAATTGTCGAATTCCCCGCCCAGTGCTTTCCTTCTTTAAAATCCTCTTTATTATTTTGTAATATTTTTTTTACAATTTCAACTTTCAACTGCACAACTATTCCTGCTTTGTAAATATTTAATATCAATAATAATTATTTTCGAGTTAACATGGGTGTGTACAAAAATAACTGGCCTCGTTAAATAGTTAAATCGTATATGCTGGCGCGTTCTGTAAAAACTAAAACTGTCTCATATCAATGCTTTTAAGTTCAAGTTGTTTATAAAGTAACAAATGCCTACCCGGTCCTACCAGATTTTCATGTATGCTCCAAGTAACTGACCAAATTATGGATTAACCTACTCCTAGTTACTGTTTGAATGGTATGAAATTTATTATTAATATATGCGTGGCAATTTGTAAAAATAAAGAGTATATGTGACCACATCATGAAATTGAATGTATCATGACAATAATTGTATGAATTACATAGGAGGATCGAAAGTGTGTGTATTTTTCCCAGAGATATATCTGAAAAAATTATTTCCGTCGTTCTTGAAACGTCAAATAAAAGTAATATACATATAAATACTTGTCAAAGATTACTGCCTTTCTATGATTTTTTCCATAAAATTATGTGGTAGTTTGTTACACTTGCACAAAAGCCTTCGGGTTCTCCAATGGAAAATACATTGTCGTGTAATTAAAATTGTAATGTTACAAAAGTTCTTTAAATACACAGTTACTTGTGTATGTTCCTTCACCTTTGTCCATAGCTGTGCACCACTCACCTTGACATTTTCTATAGACTTACTCCTCGATAAAACAACACACAGTTGACCATGTGAAAAACAGATTTTGGCAAATAAACTATGACTTTATCAAAACTTTGTTCGTGAGATTTATCAAATTGTCATCGTAAAGTTTACCTAATAGGAAACTGCTTTTTCCTTAATAAAAATAATGGGTAAATCGTCACCCTCACTTGAAATAAGTAATTACGTGCATTACATTACATACCCAAGCAAACTTTGACCTGTCATCGCTCATCAGGTGTGTCAAATATACAAGTTTCATCCAAGTTTATGAGGAACGAGTAAACTGTTCTTATATATACCAACTACGGACATATTCAAAACTTTGAATAGGCTTTGGTGCTGAATTTACAAATTAGCACCCGGGGGCATTTTTGCTATTTTCCTGGGTGTCATTAACGAATAACCTGCCAGCGTTGGCAGTTACAGTTGCTGAACCACGGGGGAATAGGGTACACTTAAATACGCACACTGCTGTAATATTTTCCAACGGAAGTCAAGAATTATGAGCATATTTGTCAAATACCTTACACAAATAAATCAATGTGACCAAAGGGACTACGCTGTGAGACAATACTAAAATGAAGTTAAAAATACTTTGTATTTCAACTTCAACTGCTTGAAAAAATCCATAATGTGCCAAACAGTTTAGGATATCATGTGACACCAGTATTTGCCAGAGATGATGACATAGTCTTTGAGTCTCTATAAAGTTTGCTATAAAGTTTTGAAATATATTAATGACTACTAGCTCGTCCAAGTCCAAGAAGAATACAATGTTAGAAATATCTCATTTCATCCAACTTCATCACCTTCGCCGAAGGCTGCGTTGGCCCATCCTTCCTCACTATTTTAACGGTCATGGCCACAATTCTCAAACAAGTAACATATCAAAAGCTCACAAGCAAAGTCTTCCTATGTAAAATGTAGAACTAAATGAAACTTTGTAGATTTGTAGATACTACTAAAAGTGTTCATGCAAACCACAAACTTCATGCCATCTCCTCTTGGTTCCGACAATAGGACATCTGAAAGTTTGATTTTTTTAAAGTTTGACAATCACTTGAATTTTTGCATGTTAAACCTCATAAGAAAAATCAATTTACGCAACTCGAGCAAAATGGAATCCAGTGCGTTTTACATCCATAGACCTTGCTTGTCAGTAGTAAGCCCATGAAATTTGCCCAGCACATTTGTGGCAAGGAACAAAAAATACCTACTACGTCTTCTCAAAATTGGCAACTTTTTTGTACGATTTTGATGATTTCGAACGCTGTACTATACACTCCTACATCAATGAATCAAATCTTTAAAATTTGGGAAAACAATTGTTTGACAATTTGGAAGATGGTTTGCCACATTGTCTCTGATAGAGGTGGGATTCGGGCTTGACTTCAGGCCCGAACCCGGAAGAAACCCGAACAATTACTCTATTAGCCCGACTCGGACCGCCAATGGGCTAAATATTTGATATTCAACCCGGCCCGTTTTATGTTCCTTAAATTTTGTGAAGCCCAAACCCGTTAAAAACCCAGTCTCCAAAAATTTTTTATAACCCTAACCCGCTAAAAACCCGATCTTTAAATGGTTTTAAAACCCGATGAAAACCCGGCTTTTTAGTAACAATTGAATCCGATGTGAAGCCTTTGTTTACATATTCTATTATATTTACATCATACATATACTATCCATTCCTACTCATCACATTCAAAAAGCGAGCTCTAAAGGAGCAAAACTTCTTTTTGGCTCTGAAAATTTTTGAACATAAACTATCAAGCGGAAGGGATCGTTTCAAAATGTTTAAGCATGTGTACGTATTAAATACATTGAACTATTATTTATCATAAATATATGTACATACGTAAAAACAATGATGGAACTCTGCGCAGCGTCAAATAGGTATGCCACCTATCTGTACTAATTGTAAATTCTATTCTAGTAGGATTGTCGGGTCATTTGTAATTTCTGGCCCGCCCGAAACCCGAACTGAAAAATAAATACAGGCCCAAGCCCGATCTTAACCTGGTTTCATTGTTTTAGTGCAGCCCGAACCCGGTCGGAGCCCGACGTAAGTTGGTATTTACAGCCCGAACCCGGCCAAAAACCCGGCCGGGCCGGGTTCGGGTCGGCCCGAATCCAAAAACCCGTGTCCGGGCCCCAGCTCTAGTCTCTGATACAGGAGAAGAAAAACGTTTTATATTAACCAATACCCCGAAAATTATTCGGGTTCATTTTAATAAATCCTTGTAACTATTGCGGCTGGCGATTTTTACGGGAGAAGGGAGACTACAAGTCACTATTACGTATGCCATGGTGTCTGCAAGCCTGATTGTCTGTCTGGACGATAAGTTGAGAAACGGAATTAAAACTAGGGTCACCAAAGATGGCACAGCAATTATTGTTGTTAAAACATTTTGTAAGTTTAAGGATTCTAAACTTGTAAACATTTGATGCATGATCATTTATATCTCTGGGTTAATATGATTTGGTTAAATTTAATAATTTTCAAATGAAGGCTAAATTTTTAGGCAGTTCTGCTGGAAGACATTTGCTGATGAAGTTCAAGTTGTACATGTTTCTGCTATACGCGTAAATTCGGAAGAAGACTTCATAACAAAAATAACAGAAAGCACAACAGATAAAATCATCCGATTTGGTTGGAAGGAAGACTGGCTTCGTCTCGGCCCAATATTTGATATCGCACTGCGACTTCGTAACTGAAAAATGGATGTGACGCTTTTTTGGTCCATCCAAACGATGGGAGAAAATTACCTACTTTTAGACTTCAACAAACATTTCTACTGGGTTGCTCGTTCCAGAATCAAGCAATTCATCACCCTTTTCGCTTTAGACATTTTTCAAGACAATGCGGGAATATTTTTCAATTATACAGCTTTGTAGGAGAGAATTGGTAACTATTCCAAATAAATTATTATTGGAGAAATTGCCAATGTATCATAGATTGTGATTAACATACAGTAGATTTACTGATCGACCAAATTTCCAGTGTTTCTATTATACTAGGTGTAGCAATTACTTTAAGGACAAAGCGGTTGATGCAGTACATGTTACACTAAAGATTGACACCACATGAGAAAAGATAAAAAGTACGTTTTTGTCAAATTGATTACACTTCTCGCGTTTACGATACATTTGGCCTGTGCATCCAAATGAAGTTGTAACAGAAGAGAAAAAGTTTTTGATCGTGTGGAATCGATTACCGCCTTTCGAAATGCTATTAGAATACTAAAGGTTGCTTGTAATAAAAATTAAAAGCAACATTAAATTCGCCCGTACATTGTAAAATATGGCATTAGCGAATTAGACACGAACACATGAACTTGCTAAATTTTGACACACAGACAATCAAACTATTTGGTTTGGTTGACGCGGCGAACACGCGTTACCATATCAACACGACTGTTGACTAAGCTCCGGAAATGACAGTAAGCTCCGGAAATGCATGGTAAGCTCCGGAAAACGTGTTTATTACCGACGTGAGCTTAGTTGGTCAATTTACACATTTCAATGCGTATGAGTTTCCCGTTACACGACGACAATGCTAACGGCTTACTGAAGCCACATACGTGTGCTATTTTATTTTAGTCTCGCCGTAGGTATTGTCTGTACAGTTGTGTGGGTTTTACTACCCGTTTGCTCTGATTGTTGTAGCTACTTGTTTTTCCGTGGTGTTCCTGTTTTTCTTTTCGTTTTCTGAAGTGCTTCAATTGTGTTGACCCAACATGGACTTAAAGTAAGTGCCGGGACAACGGGGTATAAATCATTTGCTTTACGAAGGGCATAGATACTGCGTGAAGAAAGTACTTGAAAACAAAATAACGTGGGAATGTTGCCACAGAAAGTCTCGGCATTGTCAAGGAAAGTGCACAATCACTAATAACGACGTTCATGTGTACTTGGACCATAATCATAGCCCGTCCATTGGAAGCAACGAGTCGTTTGCCAAAGTTGATGAAATTACAAGGAAATTGGCCAACGACAGACCAGTAAATATCATCGCTGAAACGATGGACGTGGTGGACGAAGGAGTCATCTTAATGCTTATCGAGAATGGTACGAAAGTCGCGAAAGGCAACCGGCCGACATGATATTCTACCAACATCGCTTGTGGATCTTGTCATTCCCGACGGTTTGAAAACCATGCTAAGCGGGGACCAGTTTCTCCTTCACGAAAGTGGTGCTGGACCACACCGAATACTTGTTTAGTACGGCACGAGACATGGGAGTGTTAGCAGAGAACCGTGATTGATATATGGACGGAACTTACAAAACATGCCGTTCCGTTCCATCAACTCTATACAATTTCCTAAAACTGAAATGCGTGGCTGCTTCTTCCACTTTCAGCAATGTTTATGGCGGCAGATCCAAGGAATAAGGTCAATTTGTTACAGGTATTTTTAAATTAAGAGTTGACATAGATATTCAGAGCTTAGTATGGACCTCCAGAGCGATATGATTCATGGCGTATTTGCTGTTCCAGATATAGAACCAGCGCTGATTTTTCCCTGTTTATGCGGCACTTCCCCTCACTGGCATTTGTTCCGCTCGATCAAGTGAGGCCTTATTACGTGGTGAGTTTGTAGACCAACGGACGGGGATTTAAATTACTACTTCGTGTTTGAGATGCTAACATGGTTTTGTTCACAGGTTCTGAAGAACCATATGTTAAACGAAGGTATCGATGGCATACACGACTTCATTCAATATTTCGAGGAAACGTGGGAAGGAACCCCACCTAGGCGAGGTCAGTGGCGACCATCACGATTCGACGTAGCTGTTTGGAATACTCATGGTGCGGTGTTACGGGACCAACATCGGAAAACAATAATCTCGAAGGATGGCATACTCGTTTTGAAACCACGATAGGGACACATCATCCAACCCTGTGGAAGTGCATTGAAGGTTTCATTAAGGAGCAGAACATGTCCAGGGTCAGGACAATCTAGTTCCTCGCCGGCGAGAATCCCCCGCTGTCAAGGAAAAACTATCGCCAACTAGACCATCGTATTAAAAATGTTGTAAATGACTTTGACCTTACCGCCATGATTTATCTTAGATCAATTGCACACAACTTGCCAATGGTATGATAAAACCAATCATACAATCATTTAATATATTAACAACATTTCTGGAGCTTACTATCATTTGCGGAGCTTACTACCATTTCCGGAGCTTACTTTCATTTCCGGAGCTTACTACAATTTCCGGAGCTTACTATTAGGCCTCCGCTCATGTACAACTCAGACATGAATGTTTCATGTCTGACTCATGTCTCAACTCATGTTCATGTAGCTGATTATCGAGTCACAAAACATTTATGTGCATTTAAAGCATACTTGACATCAGACATGATTTTTCAAGTCATGCCTTATGTCATGTGCAGGTGTCCTTGAAAACATGACAATATTTTCATGTACAATTTCATGTTCACAATAGCGGAATACATGAACTCAAGCTCAAAAACATGAATATTTTCATGTCACCAGAAGCAGTAATAGCCAAACGTTTCCATGTCGTTCAATTCCTTGCCCGAATTAAGCGGTACATACATATGAATCAACTGACGATAGATTATAGCCACGAGGCAGAAGACTACATGTTATTCCATTTGAATCGTATCAGTCATTTTTAGTTGTGCCGGAATACTATTATGGAAAAAGAAGGATCAAATATGACCGAAAAAACGCCCGGAAATGGCAGTATTCAGGAAATTGACATTTCTGAAGAACATCAAAAATTGCCATTAAAAAACGTGAAGAAACAAAGATCAAGTGTACACAAGCATTTCACACTCGAGGATGGAAAAACATCGATGCAACTATTGCAAGTAAGTTCCAAATTTGAAGGAGCTGCATGCAAAATATCTGGAAATATTATTGTGTACATGTAATTTAGTTAGCGACAAAAACAATGAATACCCTGCTTTAAGATACTCTCTTAAAGTTGAAGCAAATTCGGGAACCGGAAATAGAAGAAGACATTTAGCGCAGCATCACAAATCAATTGATTTAAAGAAAGAACCTGTCGCAGACCACAAGGGTGCAAGTGTAGAAGCATTTGCTAAACAAGCTAGTGTAAATACAACATTTTAGCAAATCATTGATACAACCTCACTGTTTGAATCGGTGAAATTTGTTATTAAACGATATTTTTATTTTCAAACAGGTATTTTGTCAAGATAGCCTCAAGGAAAAAATCGTTCGCTTTGTTGTTCTCACTAACCAGCCGTTTGTTATTACTGAAAAGCAAGCTTTTATTGACATGATGTCAATGAAGAAGTGTTGTGCCCAAAATCCCTAGTGCAAATTCTGTTAAGCGAGCAATTGAAGCCATGTACAACTCCGAAAAAAATCGAGTTATTACCAAATTACAGGTAATTGAATAGACAAATATTAATTTCATCTATGTCACTGCTCAGCAAACTGTTGTTCGACCCTTATAATTAAGATAATAATTACTGAAAATAACTAGCAATGTGTTGCACATTTACAGAATATTCCAGGGAAAATTTCGTTGATTGTTGGACTACAAGGAACAGAATTGATTTCCAAGGAATAATTGCTACCTGGATAGATAGCGAATGGAATTCTCAAGAGCTAGTTCTTGACCTTGACATCATTAACGGGAGTCACACTGGTAGAAATTTGGCACTATCTTTAATGGACGTGGTAACTGAATTTGGAATTGCAAATAAAATATTGTCTGTAACTACGTACAATGCTATCAATATTGTCAGTGTTCATGTTTGTGGCATGGTAAAGGTATCAGCGCGGAGCGTGATACCAGTTACCATGCCACAGCACCCCAACACCCAATCCCGTCCTCTCCCTCTCGAAATCCTAAAACCTTGTCCAATCTCCTCACTTCCCTCCTTATTTCCATCTTCTTCTCCTTTTACATCTTCCCTACCCTAATGACTAAACTAATGACTAGATATGAACTTACCTACTATGAATATACTACACTACATACTACTTACTATTACATAATATTATTCTTGGTCATTCAATCTTTGACTTGGTTGTGGAGAGCATTTGAGAATCTTTGGCTGATCTTAAAATATATTCTTGAATATAATTCTTAAATCTAATATTGGGATTATTACTTAAAAGCTAATCTTTGGTAGTGTTTTCATCTTTGGTTTGAGCTTTGGCTTGTGGTTTGTTGTTAATAAATACTTAACCTATATTGGACATAAAACGTTTTCTTTGGCCTCCTTCGAATCTTTTCCCTTCTCCATTGCTCAACTTCGTTAATGTGCGGGGTATCGTCCGTTATACAGAAGAAAACCATCGTTTTCACCACTTTCCGCCCTTTCCTCAGGTACAAATATGATTGTCAGGTACTGCTCATATGTTATTATCAACTAATTTACAATAAAAATCGATAAAAGGTACTTCATGATTATTTAATTATGTATAAACCTTTGTACTATTTATTATTCCTCTTTTCCAGTGCTCTTTTTCTATTGTGAAACATTCCGCCCATTCTTTCCCAATATTGTTTTGATTTCCTTAGCAACCATTAAATACTCTGTTTACTTTTTCAGTCAGACTCATTATCAGATTTTGTGACTAGATCTGAGTTAAGAAAACTACGACAGCTCTCTACTCTGAATTACACAGCTTGGATTTTCTTATATCTACCTCAGTTGCTTCTGTGACTCACTTTTAAAAACCCGGATTTTGTTCTTGGATACGTGAGTTGAGATTGTATGTGCTGTGAGTTCGATTTGGATTATTGATTTTGTTGGAATTGTTTATTATGGATATGAATTTGATTTTGATAACATTGATTTTGATTTGAATATTCAGTTGAATTTATTAATGAGGTATTTTGGTATAAATATGTTCTTTGACTTTGATTTACAATATATAATCTGGATTTTGGATTTGTTTTTACAATTGAAATTAGGATTTGATAGTTGAATTGGAATTTAGATCTGAATTATAGAATTTGAATTTGAAGTAGGATTTGATTCAAGAAAATTTAAGATTGATGTTGTAATTCAATTCAGATTGTAAGTTAAATTCTGATTGTGAGTATTGAACTGAGTTTTGCTTATCTAATATAATTTAAAACTGACTGTGAGATAATTGAGTCCAAGTATAATAATTACCGAATTACATCGTATTTAAATTTTATTATTGGATTTGAGTTTAACTTAGGATTTGCGTTTATAATTTAGATTATTGCTTAATAGTACGCATTTATATCATTGAGTTGGATAAGAGTATAGATTACAAATTTAATTTGGAATTTTGATTTATTGTGGTAGAAAATTGATTTTGTACGGATTGTATTGATTAGGTATTGAAGGATTGCTTTTGGATTTAAAATAATTATGGAGTTTGAAAATTGAATGGTAGATAGTGATTTTAATGCTTGATGTGAGTTACTGATTTTAATTTGAATTATAGAATTGTTCTATTGGATTTTGGAAATTTTTGATTTGAGTTTATTAAAATGTTCAATAGAATTACTCATTTTAGTTTCAATTTTTGAATTGGTTTTGGATTATTGTTTCGGAGTATAATTACGAATTATTAAATTGAATTAATAATTTGGATTTATATTATTGAGTTTGATATTGAAGTATTGAATATAATCTGCACTGTGAAATTTTGGTGTGAATTAAGGATCTTCATGCGTTATTGATTTGATTTTGAATTATTTTATGAATTATTAGTGATCGGGTTTTGTTCTATGAGTAGATTCAAATTGATTTGTGTGAATTTCATTTATACTTAACTAATGCAGGCCTACTAACTATGCATTTCCGGAGCTTATCTTGATGCTTAGCATAAAGTTTAACAAATTAGCATAATTTGTTGACGCATACTGTTATGGTATGTCGATTTGAAAATGCCCGGCATTTTTGGGCAACTCGCCCGCCCAAAATGCCAAGGCATTTGAGGCATTTTCATTTCAGGGCGAGGGCGGCATAGTAGGGCTTTTTGGGCATTTATATCGAGGACAAATTGGGCATTTTGGGCAGAATAGTTGAATATAATATAACAATCTATACAATTTGACAATGGATTTGAAAATTGGTTTGTAATTTTGGAGAAAAAGGTTTCGAAATTATCCTGAAAATTTTATTCTGTATGTCATTATTTTGACTAAGTTAATTCAACCGGTGATGAAATACGTTTGGATACCATAGGTCATATTGAACATTACAATTTGTGAAACACTACACGATACGGCTGTAAATTAAAATATTCTAGGAACTATTTTTCCAAACTGCAGACGATGTAAAATGAACTTCCACCATCCTGGGAATATTCACACAACCCTATGCATGTATGTATATTACTGTGATCAGAAATATCTTTTCGGTTAAAATTAGAACCCATGCGGTAATTGTTTTATACACCATAAAACTACAAAACAATATTATTTGGGGGACCTGTATGGAGGATTTATATTGGTTTCTACTCGAGCCATTTTTGGCTTATCGTTGCAAACTGCATACAATAGTCATGTAGTATAAAATTCAGCTTCATCAATTTAAATTTTGACTGATCCATTACCATCAGATTTTTACTTTAGGGGTTCGTTTTTCAAAAGAAAATAGTATTTCTGCCCGCCCGTCAGTGACGCATATGTAAATTTATTTCATAATATTGTTTACATAGAAATTTATTTTTTTCATAGGAGTGATAAATGATGTCACCTCATGTCAATGAAATTAAATTGATTTGACTGTTTTTGCCATTAAAATATGCACGAAAAAGGATGGATATTCTGAATATATGCTAGTAATCCAATTTTGGTGCCGGGAAAATGACCAAAATGCCCAACTTGCCCTGCCCAAAATGCCCAGTTTTTGGGCATGTGGGCAAGCATTTTGGGCATTTTCAGCTGGGCGGGCAAATGCTGCAGGGCATTTTCAATCGACATACCCTACATACTGTTGACTTGATGATATTATTTATGGCTGCGCTTTATTTGGAGGGAAAATCGTACTGTTTCAACGTTTGTGTTTTTGGCAAAGGGGTTTGTAGCTTTTAGTTGCCTTGTTTATGCTGAAATGGAGGGGAAGGTAATCCGAGGTTTTGTTTTATGTTATGAAGACCGGGTTGTGTAAGGACGGCCTGCAATCATCGGTTTTGCCTTCACTGCCTGCACACTTGGAGGACTCAACCGCGGGATGTTAGCTAGGGTGAGTGTGTTATTTATATTACATCTTATAATTTTCTTATCGTAAATGTATATAAAGTATGCATATAAAGTATGTATGTATATATGTATCTCTATGGTATTGCAAGTACTTGCATAATACATGTTTTTAATCTTACAGGTTAGACTATCGTGAACCATGATAAGTGCATGGTGTGTCGTCAAGACCTCAACGAATCCACGATTCAGTTGGAATTTGTGAATGACCAGGATACTGAAGTGGCCGAAAAGAGGGAGGTCGAAACCGACGAGGAAGTGGTTGTATTGGGTGGCCACGTTGGAGGAGTGCCGATTGTAAATCGGGGTCAGGTGGCACGACGTGGAAGACGGCGTCCTGGTCATGGTGGAATGGCCGTGACAAGTACGGTAACCAGTTCAGATGTGGCTGATGCGGTTGGTTGGGTTGAGGATAGAGCGGGTGACGTAGCAGATGTGGCTGAGGCGGTTGGTGGGGCAGAGGACAGAGCGGGTGAAGGAGCAGATGTGGTTGAGCCGGTTGGTGGGGCTGAGGATGGGGAGGGAGAAGGAGCAGATGATATGGCTGAGGCGGTTGGTGGGGCTGAGGATGGGGCTGGTGAAGGAGCTGAGGCGGCGGTTTTCGTGGGGGCTGGATTGGACGTGGTTGAGGTTGAAGGGGCTGATGTTGGAGCTGCTGCGGTATTAGGGGCGGAGGTGGAGGGTTTTGAGGCAGCTGGATGAGCTGAAGTTGGAGCGGATGCGGTTGTAGGGGCTGAAGTGGCTGAAGAAGTTGTTGGAAGAGATGTCCACACCTGTCCAGTGTGGCTGATCGTTTAACACCCGTTCGGCAAGGACCCAGCACATTCAGACGCATGAGGAGCGCCGACACTGACCAGGGTGTCCCGTATCGTTCGCGAATAATAATTCGTTGAATCGGCATGGGCGGCGATACGGGCATTGAAAGCAGTGGTCGGCAGTTTGAAACCAAGGGGCCACCACATTTTCCAAAGATCATTAGTTCGGAGAAGTGGCAGTTGCCCAAGTGGCAGCAGGTAAGTGTGGCAGATGGTAAAAGTGGCAGTTGCCCAAGTGGCAGTAGTTAAGTGTGGCAGTTTATTGTGGCAGTTCTCCGCGTGTCAGTTACTGTGGTGGCAGTTACTTGGGTGGCAGTGGACCGAACACGAATATTTGTATCACTTTACTTAGGTTTCAAGTAATATACGAATACTATTCAGTTGCTACACTATAATATCCAACCAAATCGCAAGTCGAATTAAGATGTACTTCATGTATTGTATAAGCAACTTATTTAATACATATTGTGATGGAATATTATTCGCTTGATAACGTTCGCGATTATTTCTTGCAAGGGTCAGCGATAATTTCAGTTATTTAAAGTATACCTTCTGTCTCTGTTTCAACACATGGCATGAGTACCCACGAAACTAGTCGTGATTTTGAACTTCTCTTAAACTAAAGTAATTATTATTTGTTTATTCCGATATTTGAAGGATTGTACGATTGAAACTATGTTTTTTGACGCTCAATTGAATCTCACCGCAATTCGTTTTTGTAATTCAGACTTTACGGATGAACCAGATGTGCCTGTAGTCATCAAGTTCAAACTCAATCAACTCAATGATTTCATGTTTAATTTTATTGTTTAAAATGGGTTAAGAATGTAAAATTCCAGCGCATGGACGAATACCTTAGTAAAATTACCTTCTGTTCTAAACTTGTATATGGTTACATACTCAAGTTGATTTGAATTAAAATTTTAAATAAAAAACTTAATCCGGCCAAGAAGGTTTTCAATGGCAGGACCATTCAATCCTCAAGACAGAAGTGAATGAATTTGAAACATTGTTTTTATTATACATTGATGCAATTTGGAAGAAGTTCGAGAGGATTGATGTTCATATTTGTAAGAAACTTAACATACCTAAAGATTACAAACAACGTAACTTTAAATGTTACGGTAAAACTGTTGCAATCATTTTGAAGTGACCAGTTTTATCCCTATATTTCGTTGGTAACGTGCCAAATGGATTTAAGTGCAAAATATGCCAAACACTAATACGACCAGCTAGTCAAGTAAGTAAAGACATGCACAAAATACGCAAGGCCGGGACATGTATATGCATATATATATAGCATATTTTCTTATACTTTATACTTTTATTGTTTTCTATAAATAATTTGAATACCTGAATTGTAGGCTAAACCCTATGGGTCGAACTCGAAACGTTTAGTGAATATACGGGACGAAGAACATAAATCTAATGGGACGCAATTGTATTCATGTAATTTATAATTGAATCGAAACCGTAAATATTTACGACAATAGTCGTGAATCGGGACTAAGGTGGCGTCCATATATTATGTAACGGTAGATCGATCGGTGGTCAAATGTTCTGCCGTTACGCTGTAGTTACGACGAGACGGTGGTCCTACTATAGACACACACGTAACGCAAATTGCATGCATATGCGAGTTTGCACATATATCCTTGAAAACAATTGTGGAGGGAATTCAAAATTCGCCTTGAAGATTTCAAGTGTTTCGCATCATTTACTGATTTTTTGTATTAATTTTAAAATTTTAAATGGCACAAATTATTGCATGTGCAGCATGTTTTGAAACCTTTCGGGGTACCCCGAAGGGTGTGAAGGAAGTGATGTACACGCTATAGCTTTAAACTGTGGACATTTACTTTATGAATTCTGCCTGACATCATTTTTTCGAGCAATTGAATGTATAAATGCAGAATCGTTACCACGTTACTTAAGCAGTTCCTTATAAAAAATTGCGTTACGTTTGGGTGGTACCTCTTTATCTAAGCGTTACGTGTGCGTTACATTTGGTGGGCAGTGGTACATATTTGAGAAAATTGGCGTTACGTAATAAATGGACGCCGCCTAAATGATATGGGTCTTGAGGATGCATAGTACAGACTAAATGACGCTCCAAAACATTGCAATCCAAACGACAATCATCAATCCTAAAATGATAATTATTAACATATTCACTTAATACCTTCAAGTTAAGAATTAACCATCATGAACAATCCGATTTACGCGCACTAAAAATGTTTGAAATGAATCGACCTTCTACACCAGTGCATACCGTTACTGATTTAAATGGTTTACGCACTGAACAGGTAATAGATTCGGAACTCGTCAGTTTAATAACTGAAGGTTCGATTAACTGTCTTGGGTAAGAACGAAAAGGAACTGTAGACCTCTGAGCCCATTCCAGAACTGTTGCATCTCGTGTAATGTTTACGTAAATTACATACATAATTATCTACACCCTTCTGCACAACTGCAGCTAAGTTCGGGCCGGCTTGTTTTTGGTTTGACTGAAACGTCTTCGTGTGGGACCCTTGAAGTTAAAATTATTAGAATCCACGGACGTATTGTTGGGACGAGTGAAGTTTTTATTGTAAGGTTTGAAACCTGTTAGGGAAAACTTTGGGACTTCATTATCTTTTTAATCGATTTTACAAATTAAATGTCTTGTTCCGGATGGTCACCAAAGAGCCATTCTCCTGGAGCAGTTTTCGTGTCACACATTCCTGTTACATCGTCTTTATGAACGATTTGATACCAGCTTTCTTTCTCGCGTTAATGTCTCCGAAATCCATCCATATCGCCACAGAGGAATGCGCAATAAACGTTATTAATTCGCTGACTACTGGTCGAGGAATGTTATAACCATTATCGTAGAGATTCGGCAATCCTTGAATTTGCAACTAACCTCCGTGAAAATATTGTAGCTTCACATCAAAATTTATTTTGTTTTGCTCACATTAGATTGTTGACTGAAATCTGAAATCCCCAATCTATCTAAAACGAATTCACTAAAGTTTGATAAAGAATGCGGCTAGATGATTCGATTAAATTATCAGACCTTTTTATTCCAAGATTTTGACCAATTCTTATTCTCCTTGTGTTTCATTCAAATGTTGTCATAATGTCCGCTACTACTTGTCAATTAATAATTTTTCGCAAACGAGCCCAGTTTTGAATAATAAACTAAATAAACCACCCTGTGGCACTATATATACGATACCCATCTATACATACACATGACGTCATATACAGTCAGTCAGCCAACGTTGTGACGACGAATGACCATTCAATCAGTCAGTCGTAATTTGCGAGATTTTTGGATGACGTCATTTCTGGCACATCCCTTAGTACAGTATATATAATAGTTATATATATAAATGGTCAAACTGATTACCATATCTCGCCGTCAGCGCTCCAACGTTTAAGTTTTAAACTAACATTTGCTATAACAAATACGAGCAGCATAGACACCGCCTGCGTCGGTGGAAGCATGCTATGTAATGCAATGGGAGAGGACGCGGAGCGACAATTCCAGCTAGAGCCAAAGCGTGCTGCGTTGCGTGCCGTGTGCTTGTACATTGCATTACTTATAGCAAAAGCGCTTTATGGCATTGTGTTTTTGCAAGCCTAAAAAGTGCGAATAGAGGAGAGCGAATATTTAAAAATGCCCTTCCTTTCCCTTCCCTCATCATCTTCAAATTATAGTATTTAGATGGTACTTCACTGGTGTTTTAGGGGCGAAGCCAAGTTTATGGAATTAGAGATTAAATTTAGGCTACTTTTGGCAAGTAATTATATGAACAAATTACCGATTGCAAAGACATTGTATATATTGGTGAGTATAAAAAAAATAATTTCTGTACAAATATTTGGATTAGTTATGTTGTATTCTCAAAATTAAGGGACACCCTAAGAGGAACCGGAATACGAATTCCCGGAAGCGCTTCAGTCCCAGTTTGTACTATCCTCTCTTCTAATTTGAAAGAGTGGAGTGTGTCTTCGTTTAATTTGAGATTCAAATTTGCGCGCGTATTAGATACGTCCACAACCATTAAAACCAAGATCGTGCAGGATCTTTGTTTTATATGAAAATAAGCATTCCAATGTCCATTGGTCAACGCCAGAGACAAGTATGTGGTAATATAAGGGTGGTCGGCGCTAATGGTAGCCCTAGTGCTGATTTCCATAACAATAGTCCCTCTTAGGGTAAGAATTTGAAAACCTTGAGTAGTCCTCATGCAAGGACTAGCGTCCCTTACAGGCGTTTTGAGGAAACCTCGAAGCAGGGGTCAAATTTTTGTAATTCTCCCTGGAAAGTTATTTCTAAATTTCGCTGCTGAATATTATGTCCATGCAGGAAGGTCGTCAACGATTTCGAAAATTCCTACTGAAAATAAGGTGAACGATTTTCAAATCCCCGTTTGTGAAAATACTCTCCCTGCAAGACTTCAAACACCTGTCCAATATGGTCAACCAATCTAAAACTCCGTTTAAATAGCAAGTTTCCCTGAAACACGTCAGCAAATTTGAAATATCCTGCCAAAAATAAGGTCAACGAATTTAAAAATCCCTGTTTGTAAAAATAAAACTCTTCGCTTTGATATTTCCCTGCCAGAAATATTTTTACTCTCGGGAAGAATCTTCCAGACTACCCACAAAAATCCGACCCCTGCATTGAAGGTGTTCGGGCATGGCGATCCGACATTTCCTGTTCTACCCAGTTCACAGCGGATTATCCCCAGGAGCTGTAACAGGTCATCGCGGTAACTTAAATGTTCAAGTCGCACAACCTTCCTACGTCACCTAATGCCGAATTCTTTAAATTTAATGCGTTTCGATTACTACAGCACAAAATTTGTGTGTCAAAGGGATGAAATGCTAAGGCTTCGAAAAGATTTGAACGAGGAATGTAGAAGGACGCTCCCAGAAAAATCCCCACATACCGTTTATGCTAAAAGAGAAACTCAGTTTTCACATTAAAAAACTATATGGTTAACCCGATAAAAATGTGAACAACATTTTTCCCCCAGTTTTATCACTTCAACATAATAATTCAAACACGGACAAAGTTATAGTGAACACTCACAGTCAACTGCCTGGTGCCTGGTCATTTATATCCAAGCGCCCTCTTGGATATGTGTAGATATGTACTAGACATTAATTAATAAAGGCTCAAACTTTAAATGTGCCTGAACTGAACCTGAGCTTCCAATGTAAGTAACTGGGAATTTCAGGCATAAGAAAACTTCCTGGTACTCCATCTTAACAAATGTATTTCATAATCGGGTCTTTTCTGCTGGGTGATTAGATATTATCTCACTCCATCAATGCAGTATCCTTTATTGGATACCTACATTATCATGGAAAGGTTTACCCTGTACTCATGCGCTTATTGATTTACTATTTATTCCGACATGTACAGGTAGATTCCCCTAAATTTCAGTAATTACACCGTTCAATTAATATTAATTTAAGAGCTTCCAATTTGGAGTCTCACTTCTCCCCAACGAGCTGTCACAACTAAAGCCATCCAAACCCAAAGGACTCTTCGCACGGAGTGCAGGAACGTCTTTCCTAAGTCCTTGACTATAGCGTATAAGTCAAGTGCTGGAAGGGCGGGGAAATTCAAATGGAGGGTATTTCCTGACACAGATATATAATTTGGATCATCACACTTTTACACTGCATTTCATCAGAGTGAGATTGTGCTGAGAGTTGGGTTGGAAAGTTTGCCATGAAAATATAATTAGAATTTAGATATAATATTTAGACTTTGACTTTACAAGAAGTATCTCAGTTGCTCAAGATTTTTCCCATTGAGGATCCGCATTTTGATGCGATCTTAGAATTGAGGCTTCGTCATTTCGACGCAGATCATTCCTTTTGATTTTTGAAGTGAGGATCATATAAAGTTGGAGGTTGGAGTGTTATCAGGAATTAGTATAAACTTCTGGAAAATTCGGGCTGTAGTTTGGTTTTAGTAACGTGCTTAGAATTATCGTTAGTACGTACATACGTAAAAACGTTACCGTGCATGTATTTGGTGACTACTTAGTGAGGGATAAGTGGAATTATTATGGATAAAAAGGAAAATCAAGGTAATAAAAATAAGACTGGGGCTTCAACTGGTGGTGGCGGTCCAGTGGAGAAGGCAAGGAATACAATAATGAAAACTCTTTCAGCAGTCGTTGCTGGTTTCACGGATATGTCGGGTGGGACTTCCGCTCCGACAAATCCGATTCCAGCACCGGCTCCAGCCAACGCCAATTTTTCGCAAGAAGCAGCTGCTGATAAAAATGTAAGTTCCATGTGAAGCAGGATTGCTGGGATACTTGACTATAAGATAGTTTTGTTAGGATTTTGCCAATTTTTATTTGATTTGTTAATTTTTTGACGCTTGTTTTGCTTTGGTGCGGATGAAAGCAGAAAAAGCCACCTCAGGACCTGAATCATTTACTGCGGCTTGCTGCTGAATTAACAGCATCACATCCCTCGCCCAATGTTGGCCAGCAAATGGACGAAGAGGTACGGACAAAATTTTAATACGATCACGAGAAGACCTTTGGTATTTTTTAAGAGTTCCTTCTGGGTTGCTGTGCTGTATGCGTTAATATGTTTGAGTAAAGTGTTACTCAGATACAGTAAAGATGTTTGTGTATTCATTCGATTTGGTTTTTTGTTTTTATGCTAAACATTTGTAGTTGTAAACATTGAGTTTTGTAGTTACTGGTGTACTGAAAATACTAAATGAGGGTGTTGTAATTTTAGCGTCAAAAATTCCTAGCAGAAGCTCTTCAGAATATCTCGACAGCGAATAATATAGTAGATAAAATACGATTGACTATATTGAGGCTGGCTGTGGGACCCTCGATGGACCAAGAGGTTGTGGAAAAGCAGCTGGAAGATCTCAAATTTATATCGTATCATGTGGATGAATTAGATCTTGCCAATGGTACGTTAATGTTTTTTTAAAGATGCCGTCATGCACGTTATGGTTATTGTTTCGTATATATGATAAACTAGAAATGTGATTCCACATCTGTTTGCAGATTTCTTAAAAGTTGGGGGTCTTCCTGAGGTTTTGAAGTACATCGGCTCAGAGGATGCTAATACACGGAAAGAGGCTTTTAATATTTTGGCCGTTGTCCCACAGAATAATCCATTTGCTTGGTCCTTCTATCAGCAACAAAATGTGTTGCCTATGATTTTAGACAAATTAATTGTTGAAACTCAGGAAGAGGTTGTTGATACAGGATTTTCAGCTGTGTCATGCCTTATTCGAGGCAACGCGAATGCAATCCTACAGTTGAAGGCTCATAATGGGGAAGATTTAATATATACTGTTTTGAGGCAATCAGAGAGGACCAAAACGCTTAGGAAAGCAGGATACATTCTGAGAAGCCTTATGTTATATGATAAGGAAAATCGTGCGAACTCCAGTAAGCTCTAGTTTCGAAACTTTATAACTGAAGGAAAGAAATTTTGGCTATGATAATTAAAATTATTATTGAGCAAGGTATTCATAAATGAATGATGTTTCTATTGATTTCATAGCTGCCCCACGCGATTACTATAAAGCCATTTTACAAGAATTATGCGACCGTATTCGTGTCAAAGCTAGCCCACGCGACACTCTGGGTGCTGTTCTGCAAGTCATGTACTACATCCTGAGTGAGCATGAAGAGTTAGTGGGAAATTATTTAAAACCTGAACTGGGCTTGGTGGAATTTGTGAAGGAGGTTCTGGCTACAGAACCCAACGATGAAGATAGCTTGGTAATTGGCCAACTAGATTTAATAGCTCTGGTTTTTAGCTTTTTAGGTTATTAGTCGTTACTGATTTGTATTTTTTTATCAGGAAACAATGGAAACATACAATGCAGCCGCTGATCTTAAACCTCTACTAGGAATCCAAGAAGAGTGAACATACATATGTATAGTTTATCAACTCACGAAATGACAAAATGTAATCCAAAGATTTCGCTTCATAAACGGCTTTTTAACTGGTTTTCTATACAACATGAGGAGATGCTTTTCTATATTCAATTATGCCTCTACGTTCAGGTGGCTGCTGTTCTAGCGCTAAATTCGTAATTTAGATCATTGTATTCTGTGTATTGTTTTGTTGTTCTAATATACTTAACTTTGTGTTAAAATTATACCATTGTGTAGTCTATTCGTCTAATTAGAATGCATAAAAACTTGTCCTTTAAAATAATTTAGTGGTGTGCCTTGAGAACACAAATATTTGGCAAAAACTGGTTGACGGATGATACTATTGTTCATTTGCATGAAATTTATTGGCCAATTCTTCATACCAATCACTTCTCACATAGTTTATATGTACCATGTATGTACCTTTATAGTTCATATAAGTATATAGATAATTGTATCAATAAAGAATAACCATTTAAACAAAGGAAAAACGGAAGTAGACACTAGCGAATGGCGATAAGGCCACTTTCAAGAAGCTTCTGAATTTTTTCGGCAATCTCAGGATTTTTCAAATGGCTGAAAAGTAATAAAGTTAATTAGCAATACTATTAACATCAACTACGTTGATAATAATCAAATTACACAATGTTAAGGAAATCAAATCATCCAGGAACTACATGCTCGCGTGGTCATAATTTTAATTAACATTTGCATTAACACTTACTCGTGGAGTGCCTTCGGATCATTCTGCATTTGTTCCAGAATCATACGCATGGCAGGGTCCCGCAAAATGGCTTGGACTTCGGGGTCTCCCATAGCTCGTTTACGCATTTCTTCAGGATTGGAATGAACGGCAGACATGGTTTGACGGTAACCTTCCAACGCTTCCGCATTGTTCGGATCGATCTCCAAAGCTTTTTGATAAGCAGACATGGCTTTTCCAGCGTCTTGCATCCCTTGCAAAATTTTACCCTTTCGAATCCATCCTTTAACTAAAATCAAGAAATGTCATAATTAAGGAAATAAATCACAAACAGAAAACGATTTCTAAATAGATACAGAATTTTAGTTCACAAGCTTACTGAATTTAGGATCAAGGTCAACGCAAGTTTCGCAATCTTTAAGTCCTAAATCGAATGCTGCCAGTTTGGTGTAGCAAGCAGCACGATTACTATATAATTTTGCGTCATCTGGATTACGTCGAATGGCTTCATTATAATGTTTTAATGCCGTTCCATAGTCCCCTGGAAATAACAAACGACACAAAAATTATAAATCCCCATTGGATACACACAATTAATCGTTCCCCCACTCAAAACTCTCCAAACTTCATCCGACTAGTTAAAGATAAATTATTATGACTACATCAAGTACCACAAAATACCTTTCTTAAATAAATCATTCCCTAAGTTCTTCTCCTCTTCAGCCCTGACCGGGTCAATATAAGCTGTTCTTTCCTCCTCCTTGATAACTTTTTCAACTTCCGAGATCAAAGTGCGCGTTTCGGGTGTCCTATGCTCGCTCAAAGATTTCTCATAGTACACTTTCGCACTCTTGAAATCCCCCACCTTCTTAGAAGCATTACCGGCCCGACAGAGTGCCTTCGCTATTAGTTTGTAGTCCGCCCGATTTTCCCGGCCCAGCTCCACCGCATCAGTACACTCCTTTATACACGCTTCGTAATTCTTCTGTTCGAAGTATACCGCCGCGATATTATTCCGGAATGTCATGTCCGTGGGGTCAAGCTCCACGGCTTTTCGGTAATGTTCTAATGCAGCATCAAAATTTTTCTTTTTGTACTCCACATTCCCCAGCTCCTTCTCCTTCAATGCTTCCTAAAACATGACAATTATTATTATGCAATCAAAATTAATGAGTCACCCATAGCAGCCATTATCCCCCAACAGACCACAACACCATCATCAACAACCTCCGTCGTCCACTTATCCCTACAACCTTTTTTTTTTCAAAGTCATCTTATGATTCAGTCCAGAACCATCACCGACACCTTCAAAATTTAAATCCCCCTACAAATCTATCCAAAAATTCTATAAAACTTACCGCATTATTAGCCATCTTCAGTCCTTCAGCAGTAGCACGCTGCTTGATCAATAATTTATTATTTGAGCTTTATTCACTAAATTAAACTCCACCGAACCCAGTGCTGAAATTCGAACAAAGAAGATTCACTTTCAAGAAATTTCCCTCTATAAATACTCAATTACTCTCTTATCCGAAGGAATTGTCTCTCAACTGAAAATGTTTTCCAATATTATGTTGAAATTCTTACAAAACTACGGATGACACCTGGCACTTCTCTGAAAAATCGAAAATAACTGGTTTCACCCTCACTTCAATTCCGCTGGATCAACCCTATATCGTGACTGCTTATGTATGTGACTCGTGTTCTGTCTGTGCTCGTCGTTGCCTCTAGAATTTCCCATAGAACATTGGAACAATTCTCATGTGAAAATATGAAAAACTCATATCACTTACACAGCATATGATGCTTCTAGTACATTCGAGATGGTGCGGGGCGATGATTCCAGTCGCACGCACCAGCCACCGCAAAATAACAGCGAGGAATTCTTCTTCAAAAACGTGCATACACGTCGCGGAGTCAGACTCATTCAGTCAAGTCTCTCATAATAATGTGAGAGCGGAGACAGACGGGGAAAAAAGCACATGTACGTTAGAAGTACACGTACAACTAGTACAACGTATGTACTCAAGTAAACCGATACCTACGAACATGTACTTATGCAATGGTGAACTCATACCTTACTCCCTGCCGTTAGTATTTATTACATTACAACTTGGAACAGTCTTGTACTTAATTGTCTACGGTCGAACTGGGAGCAAAATTAAAATTCAACACTGTCGAGGCTGAATTTGAGGGGTGGCTCAGCCAGGGTATTATAATATTTTAGGGCCAGGGTAAGTCAGGCTGCATGTTGAAAGGTCTACGAAAGGGGGAAGGGCTCACAAATAGTTTTTATATCCATTTCTATCCCTCCAAAGACTCTACGTAAGGGAGTAGCCAGGCCTGAACTGCCTGAACAGTCTCCTCACTCTCCTCTCAGAATTAATAGATGAGAGTGAATCCCAAAAATACAAGGAAGTAATTCATAAAACATTTAATTCCCCCAGTGTGACAATAAATTCGTTTCCAGATTCTCTAAAATTGTTTCACTGCCCTGGGTCAATGTTTACGGACACAGGGGTCGAGGATGTGAACCAAAGTCGGAATTATTTTAAGGATTTTAATTTCAGTAGTTATTTATTTCAACCAGGCCTGGATAACGTTATTACCCGAAAAATGACAGTAACGGTTTTTAAAACCTAACGAAAACCAACAAAAAAAAGAATAACGATAAACGAAAACAAACGATAAATGTGTTTTAGTAAAAACCGAAACGGAAACGGAAACGGAAAAAATACGGTTATTTTAGGTTTTTTTCTCAACTGTAAATGCGACCAGTACCCCTCCCTTCCAACTGTCGATTGAACTCAATGCAAACGTATACCGTTGGAATGCGTGGCTAATTGTAAACGTATTTTTATGAGTATGTACATATCGGTGCGTTGATTACTCACCTAGTGAGCATGAATTTATGATTGTTACAAACACAAATACACTTGCAATGTACGGATGATATGGGCTCAGCCCGAAAAGATTCCTGAATAAAGAATTAATTAATTAATTAATTAATTAGTGAGCATGAATTACTTATTGTTAGATTCGTTAAATTTGAGCGTATTTCGACTTATGTATTGTAAGTTTCGTTCAGCGTATTTCGGTTTCTACTAATAGTGCTAATTGTTAGTTCCACTGTATTTACAACTTATGTTCCAAGGGTTTAATAACATTTGACCACAAAAATGGGCAGACAAAAAGTCAGCGTAGTTTTTCAACATTTTGAGTTCAGAAACGCTGATCAAACATCTCACTGCTTAGTGGAAGGTTGTGATTCGATTGTTTGGGTAAGCACATAAATGCATAATGAATGTACAATCGAGCAGCCTGAAGCTAATGTTTCTGATGACGAGGAGGACCCGTTCGAAGTATTTCTGAGTAATAAAGACAAGAACAAAGAATCTGCATTTACGACTTCTGTTTCCAGCAGAACAGCATTGCTGGAAGGTTTTAGCCTCATATGAGAAAATTCCGCGTGAAAAAAACAAAAAAGGTGTAAAGTTAGATCTATTCGAATGGTGGGCCAGTAATGGTCCAACTTTCGTTGAGATATATAGCTAGAGTAATTATTTGCCTTCCTGCGACTCAAGTCAGTGTTGAACGCCTGTTTTCAGCCTTAGCATTTGTACTACCTGAAAGACGAAGCAGTATGAAGGACGAGGTACTGAACGCCGTTTTGTTCCTTCGAACCAACGGATTTTGAATGGTATTGGATATGTGGTTTTGAATTGCTTGAATAATACTGTTGTTATTAGTCTAATCAAATATAAATTTAAAAATAGACAAATAAAATTTGTTAAATACCGTTATTAACCGTTTAACCGAATTTATTTTGACGGTAAACTGTTTTAACCGATAACGGTATTTTAAAATAACGAAAACAAAAACGAAAACGGAAAAAAAATTGACAATAACGTATAACTAACTAACGGAAACCTTATTTTTAGGTTATCCAGGTCTGATTTCAACACACAATTTTTTGGGAAATATTTTTTGAGGATTCTTTGAAAGAAAGTATTTTGTTTTTCCGGGAAACTATTACATGGGTCTCTATGTTGAGAACTGTAGACATGACCCGAAAGACCCGAGACTAAGGTTGGAGAAATTTATCTTCGAGAGCAAACCTGACAAAGAGGAAGAAGTGGGGAAAATATATTTTCTGTTCTGGTCATTTTTTCATGGATGGCCTCGAGTTCAGAAAAATATTTAGGAATTTGCAATTGTAGCAGATTTTATGTGATTCATTTGAGTTCAGTATCATCCTATTTAGTTAACCTTTTTGGTCTCAAGACCTAAGAATTTTAGGGAATACTGAAACAAAGAAAAATATTTATTTTATTCCAGCTTTTAAAAGCTATGAAATATTCATGAATTTAGGTGCAAGCAATGAGAGGTTTTAAACAACATTTTTGGCTTAGGAAGTTGATATCGGACCCAAATGAATACCTGTGACATTTACTAGAATTGAAGCAATTTTGTGGACACTAGGCCACCCATGATTAAATGGCATGATCAGAAATTTGGTTTTACATGCGCCTTTGTCACTTTTTTCCCCGAAACTAAATTCTCCGAAAGCTACTAAAGTTTCCTAAAAAGAAGCGTCAAAAAATGTTTGTAAAAACAAATTGGTGTTGAAATACCGCTGTAATCAAAATCCTTAAGATAATTCCAACTTTGGTTCACAACCACGACCCCTGTGTTCGCACCCCACCCCGCATGTTTCATTGACCCAGGTCAATGAAACATTATAGAATCTGGAAGCTTTTTTGCTATCACACTGGGGGATTTAAACTTTTTATGAATTACCCCCTTATGTGGGCTACGGGAGAGGAAGGGTTATAAACACCCTGGATTTTGAGGATATTGGCCAGGGTAATTTTTTTTATTGATATGCCCCTTACCTGAATAACAGTGGGTATAAGGAATATTCGAAGTGTAACAGCTCACAAGTTCCTTGTTCCATGGAAAACAAATTCCTACTCACAAGTTCCTATAGTCCTGTAGGGTACCTGCTAGCAGGGGTGGATTTACGGGGTAAAAAAAAAGTTGACTAATTGTAAGGCCCACAGATTGCAGATATCATGTGTAAAGGCCCACAAATCTATTTGATGGGTTAGGGCCAGGGTAAAAATTATTTTATTAATCCACCCCTGTCTGCTAGAGTTCGCAATTTCTTCACCCTGTAAAGGTCGTGGTGCAAATGACAAAAACTTGTCCTGAGTTACAGCAGTAGCGACTCGGGACAATGCAGTTCGCATTTGCCTCTTATGAAACCCAAACATGAAATACTGCAAAAGTTTGACTACTTACTAATTTTCGAAATTTAAAAGTATCTCATGAAAAAATTAAATGGCTTTGAAATGAACTCATAACCACCTATTTGACACATACGAGTAAAAAGATGTTATAGTTTCTCGCATGGCCAATCTGACCCCAAAACTGGGTTCCTTTGACATTTTGGTTGCACGTCCTTTTAAATTTAAAATACGTCTCTGGTATGTTAATTGTATTATTTCGAATGAATCCCTCGTAGTAGTGATGCCAATGGTCTGGTCCAGTTTTTTGGACCAGACCAAAGAACATGGTCCGGACCATGGTCCAGAAAACCATAGAGTGGAATTAAACAATCACATTTTATCCAGTGAAATTCTTGTTTTATCCCCAGAATTGACATTTTTTATTTGTTACGTAGGATTTCGTTAACTCATATTTTTTTTATTTTGCATACTTTTTGGACCATGGTCCTTGTGGTCTGGTCTGGTCCTGAAGTTGGACCAATTGTATCTGGTCTGGTCCAAGTGTTGGATCAGACCGGACCAGACCAATAACGGACCATTATAAATGGCCCGGACCAGACCATTGGCATCCCTACCTCGTAGTAGTGGTCGGACTAATTCAGTCCATAACCGAAATTTTTCGATTCAATTCAATTCAATTCAATTCAATTCGATTCGTAGTTTTTTCGATTCGGTTTACATATTGAACCGAACCGAACGATTCAGTTCACACTGCTGGACTGACTTGAATTGTTTACTCTGAATTACAGTCCAAACGATTAATCATTGCTCAAAACCGGTTAATACTGAAACCTCGTATAGCGTGAAGCGGAGGCACATGTGAAAAATATGCACACTTTCGTCATAACGTTGTGATTGTTGTTTTGGATCATTCGACACAGCTAACAATCAGCAATGTTGACATCTCATAATTTAATTCAACTTCCAGTAATTTCTGATTATTAATTAAGAAATGGAATTACATCATAATTTTAATATTAAACTTAATTTAAAATTAAATTATTATTAATTCACGTATTTCTAAATGCATGAACAGAACTCATTTACGTGTGGTTACAGGTACTGCGTGTTTAATTTGTCTTCCCGCAAAAAACAAACGATTTTCAATTCAATTCAATTCATAGAGTAAAACCGAATTGAATTGAATTGTTTTTATACTGGACCGAATCACAAAACGGTTAACGATTCAGTCCACATAACTAATTGAATTGAATCGAAAATTTCTGAATTGAATTGAATCGTTCCGACCACTACGCTCGTAGTCCCTAAACGCACCAGCTCGACCTATACATAGATCCTCTGCCCAAGAATGGCTCAAGATTATAATTCGTATTAAAAAAATTACGGGATTTTTTTTCAAAAATCTTCCAATAATATCTTAACTTGATTATGAGCTAGCAGGCCGATTCGAATACGTTATTGGACTTAGATTACTACTGGAGTTGTTACATCGACTGTTTAGTTGCTCCTACAAATATTATGATAATTGAGGATTGGGTTTCAAATTGAATAAATTCGAAGAGTCTCAGAAATTAAAATAATTTAGTTCACAAACTCAATCCCATAATTCCAGAACATTTCAAATCTCTCCCTACAAAACTCTCTTCCTGCCCCTCTTTGTCTCTGCCTACGGCCCAAAGGTAGGCCCTCCAACTGCCCATCCCTGAGCCCCTGGTCTCCTTAACTTCTGGCGTGTCGTCTAAAAACTTAAAGGCCCGGCCTGACTCATTGATAACCATAGAAAGAACAAGTTAACTCCGTTTTTGAAGCCTTCCTTCATCCTCCTCATCCCAAATAAATGCTAACTTGAGTCCAGTCCCTAACACACTTTCCTCAAAAAAAACTGTCATTCCCTAAGATCCTGCCAATTCCAGGAAAAACCATCAATATTTCTCTCCCCAACTCTCATGCATATATACACACTTCCAATATATGCTCTCCCCTATAACCCCAAACACTTATGCACGTCCAAGGGCCGTTTACACATCATATCATTCCTCCCCAAGACCAACTTCCCTCTGACCGGTCTCTCCCATGTCAATCCCAATTAACTCCAAATCCCACAAAATGTCATTTTAATTCTCTGCCCCCGTCCATCCCCTCATCATATGAGCACGGCTCCAATGCGTACAATTTAACTATTGAGCACTAAGCCCCATAATAAAAGATCAGCAATAGTAAGTTTTTACGCTCCGGCGGTTTAACAACAACAACAACATCAACACTGGACGGCGGCGCGCGCAGTGAAGACACTTTGACTTGCCGCTCCTTGCTGGAAGGAAGCGTAGCAGGGACTGTCGTCCAGTTGTTATTGTGAAAGCAGGGGCCGTTAGGGCGGAGCGGGGTGCTAGCCCGCTATGGCTTTATAACGCATGCTTACAGAAACCATGGATTCATTCAGTCTGACAATGTGATAGTGTGAGAGAGGAAGAAAGGACTTAGGTGCTCGTATATGTATACGCATGGGATAGTATACGGAGTGTTGGGCTCATGCATGCAGTAGGTTTGTCCTGTGTGTAGTGTGTATCTGTATGGACTGAGGAACGGACTGAGACACAGTGCTTTAGAGCTGGGACTACTGCCTGCTTCTGCTTCTTGTTCAAAGGGAAAAGTGTTGGTTATATAGTCTCGTGCTTTCGTAGCAGTAAGTAGTAAGGAAGGAGCGTGTATAGGAAAATAAGCCGTGGGGTTTAGTACTGTTAATACTAGACATACAAGACATACAAGACATACAAGATACTCTGCATTGCATTGCATTGCATTGGGACGAAGGAAACTGTAGACAACGGTACTGTCTACTCTCGTACTCTTCACAAAACTCTGCACATTTACAAAACTGAGAGTCCACACTTTGGTTGGTGAAATAATCAATTTGTACTGAAAATTCAGGTAATTTTTCCCACCCATGGGGTTACTAGGTTAGGACCGTGTGGGTAATTGTGAGTGAGGGACCGTGACTTGGATGGATTTGTGGTGTGGAAGAACGTTTCTCTCAGAAATTCAGTAGATTTTGACTCAGGTGAATACGGGGTCCATAAACCTGCTGAATATGTAAGTCGTGTTGCCACATTGTGTTGGCGCTTTTATTCATGGTCGTAGAATGCCCATATTAGGGCTCCATGTACTTGGTCGAGTCAGCTCGTCAACGCTGGAGAGTTTCAAAAAATATTAGGAATTGAGATACTTAGTTGTATATTTAAGTATTTTAGGAATTATTGGTGGTGAGGAATTGAAGGGGTTTGTAATTAAAATTGTTTCAGTTAATTAGAGGATGGATTGTTGAGGATGGGGGGAGTCGATGGGATGGTTTAATTTGAAGTGTTAATAATTATTCTTTAGTGTGATAGGTTGTTTTGGATTGGGAAGTTTTAGGAGCGGGTATATGACAGCGTGGATGGGAACTGGACTCATCCGGTTAGTTCCGGTTGGATTCATTGTTACTACCAAAGGGGTAGTTTGGGAGAGCTAATTAGGGGTTAAGTAATTACTGGGATTGTGTCAGGCTGACCGGAGGGGATGGCCTCGAAGGTCGGAGTTGGGGAGATATTTTTAGGAGATGATGACTTGGTGCTTGAGTGTGTGTGTGTGTGTGTGAGTTGTTTTTGTTGGGAGATTCTGGGGAAAGTACAGGATGAGTGAGTGAGTGATGATGTGTGCTTGGGATAGGGATTGTGACTGTGGTAGTGTTTTTGAGTGGTGGGGATTGCATGTGGTTTGGATGAATTCGGTTTTGAGTGATGGGAGGATTGTGGTTGGGAGCGGTGTTGATTTTGTAGTTGTAGGGTTTGGGGAATGATTATATTTGGAAGAGAGGGATGAGATTGGGGATTTTGATGTTAGTTTGATGAGTAGTTTGGAGCGGAATTTTTAGTTGAATTTTGTTCGTGGGGGAAAGTCATCGGAAGTAGGAATATGGGGTTATAGAGGCAGGGGGATATGAATGATAATGGGAGCAAATGATGTATGTGAGCTGATTGGAGTACATGTTTATGAGGGGATTGAATATTGGAGGAGACTGTGGTTATGGGGTTTAAAATTGTCTTCTTGTGTACAGTTGTCATGGCGACGTTGACAGAGCAAGCATCCAGGTTACTGGACTTCACGCAACGTCTTGATATTAACCTTCTGGACAATATTGTCGGATGTATGTATTCCGGGATTGGAGAGCAGGTGAGATGAGATGATGATGGGGTTGATGGAGATAGATTTAATTTATATTGCGAGGGTTTATACCAAGAATGGGGGATGAGTGGAATTGTTTTTTTTTATGATTATAGCAAAAGGTGGCACAGGAAATATTGACCTCTCTGAAAGAACATCCAGATGCATGGACTCGAGTTGATACTATTTTAGAATTTTCTACAAATCAGCAGACCAAATATTATGCTTTACAAATTCTCGAGCAAGTCATAAAGACTCGGTGGAAGGCCTTACCTCGTGTTCAGTGTGAAGGTATAAAAAAATACATTGTTGGTCTCATCATCAAAACCTCATCAGATCCAGTTCTATTGGAGGCGGAGAAAGTTTATTTGAATAAACTGAACATGATTCTTGTACAGGTTCGTTAGTCTTCTGCTTTAGTGGGAGTGCAAATTGTTTAAAACAGTCGTTACAAGAGCGTAAAATTAAATGGATTATTAATTGTTGCAGATACTAAAGCGTGAGTGGCCGAAGAACTGGGAATCCTTCATTCCCGATATTGTGGGAGCAAGTAAGACGAACGAAAGCTTATGTCAGAACAATATGGCAATATTAAAGTTGCTCAGCGAAGAAGTCTTCGATTTCTCTTCCGGTCAGATGACACAGACGAAGGCGAAACATCTGAAGGACACCATGTGCTCCGAATTTTCGCAGATCTTCCAGCTTTGTCAGTTTGTCATGGAAAATTCGTCAAATCCGAGCCTTGTGGGGTCCACGCTTGAAACTCTTCTAAGATTCCTTAACTGGATTCCATTGGGTTATATTTTTGAGACTGAACTTATCTCCACACTTACCGTTAAAGTGAGTAAAGTGTTTAGTATTCTAATAATTCTATTCATTTCCTTAATAATAGCGACGATGTTTCAGTGTCACGGTGACTTATTGACGCTTATCTAAGGTGTTCTATTCATTTCAGTTTTTAAATGTGTCTATCTTTCGAAATGTCACATTGAAATGCCTCACGGAGATTGCCGGAGTTACTGTTCCTCACTATGATGAGAGGTTTCTGCAACTTTTCAATCAAACTATGCTAGAACTACAGCAGGTAAAAATTGATTTTTCGATTTATTTGTACGATAGGAAGTTATTTCCTAACCAGGTGTTCAACCATGTAATTTATGGTGCGTTATGTTTTGTTGGTAGATGGTTCCAATAACCGTGAATATTCGCAAGGAGTATGCACGTGGTGGTGACAAGGAACAACAATTCATTCAGAACCTAGCTATGTTTCTCTGCACGTACCTGAAGGAACATGGTTCTTTAGTGGAGAAGCAAACTAATAACAGCAATTTGCAGAAAGCTTTGCAATATCTGGCGGCCATTTCTGAAGTGGATGAAGTAGAAATATTTAAGATATGCCTGGAATATTGGAATGCTCTAGCTGCGGATTTATACAGGTATAAGGGGATGATGTACAAATATATATAATTACTGTTTTTAAGTGATTTGTAATTGTTAAATTCAAATTTTCAGGGAAGCTCCTTTTATTCCTTCTAACATTTCGCCGATATTTATGGAGCGTCGAGTGAACCCCAACTCTGGTCCTCGTCGAACTTTCTATTCTCCTCTGCTCTCCCGAGTCCGTTACACAATGATTAGCAGAATGGCAAAACCTGAGGAGGTTTTAGTGGTTGAGAATGAAAATGGCGAAGTGGTGCGAGAATTCATGAAGGACACAGATTCAATTAATTTGTACAAGAATATGCGCGAAACCTTGGTCTATTTGACTCACCTGGATTGTCAGGACACGGAGAAAATTATGACGAAGAAGCTACAGAATCAAGTGAACGGCACTGAATGGTCATGGAAGAATCTAAATACCGTATGTAATATTCGCCTTACCAGAAGTATAATGTTGGGATCTATGAACAGTCATATTTTAGGCAGGTAAATATAAGTGAATTCTATTTTTATGAAATTTGCAGCTATGTTGGGCCATTGGTAGTATTTCTGGTGCAATGCACGAAGAGGATGAAAAGCGGTTCATTGTCACGGTCATTAAAGATCTACTTGGATTGTGTGAGCAGAAGAAAGGCAAAGATAACAAGGCCATTATTGCCTCGAACATTATGTACGTTGTAGGTCAATATCCTCGATTTCTGCGGGCACACTGGAAATTTCTCAAGACTGTCGTTAATAAATTGTTCGAATTCATGCATGGTGAGAGTTTAACTTACGCATTTTATGTAGACATATATGAGATTTAGAATTCGTCCACACTTAGATAATTACCTTATTGTTTTTGTTATAGAAACTCACGATGGTGTCCAAGACATGGCCTGTGACACATTCATTAAAATAGCACAGAAGTGTCGCCGGCACTTCGTAACTGTACAGATGGGAGAAATTGTTCCTTTTATCGAAGAAATTCTCGCAACCACCTCCACCATCATTTGTGATCTTCAACCTCAGCAGGTAATAAATTTCGTAATGCCGTGTAGTTTTCAGATTTATTGCAGCCATGGCAAAGTTCAAACGGTTGTGCTTCCCCCTTTAATTGTTGTAATACTTGTATTTTCAATAGGTTCATACGTTTTACGAGGCTGTAGGCTACATGATTTCTGCACAAACTGACACTTCAGTTCAAGATCAGCTTATTGAAAAATATATGATGCTGCCCAACCAAGTTTGGGATGATATAATTTCACAAGCATCAATAAATGTAGCAGTTTTGAAGGATATGGATGCAATTAAACAACTTGCTTCAATCCTCAAGACGAATGTACGTGCATGCAAAGCTCTTGGACATCCGTATGTTTCGCAGGTACGTCGAATGACAAATAGTTTGACTAGTCAAATCTTAACTTTGTTAACGTAGTAATTGTTTTTACAAGGAGGAAGGTTGATTTTAATTACTTTTGCTGTATTTAGCTTGGACGCATATATTTGGATATGCTCAACGTGTACAAAGTCATGAGTGACAACATTTCACAAGCAATCACCATTAATGGAGAAGGAGTCACAAAGCAACCGTTGATTAAGATAATGCGCGTGGTTAAAAAAGAAACTCTTAAGTTGATTGCTGGATGGGTGGCCCGTTCGAATAATCCTCAAATGGTTTTAGAAAACTTTATTCCGCCCTTATTGGATGCAGTACTTTTGGATTATCAAATGACGTCAGTGTCTTCAGCCCGAGAGCCAGAAGTTCTGAGTACGATGGCTGCTATTGTGAACAAATTAGAGGCGCACATAACCCTTCACATCCCAAAAATCTTCGGAGCAGTTTTTGAAGTCACCCTCAACATGATCAATAAAGACTTCGAAGAATTTCCTGAGCATCGTACCAACTTTTTCTTACTTCTTCAGGTACGCAGTTTTGCTATTTTTTATTATTCTATTCTCATCATTGTTGCACCTAGCATGGTAGTTTTAGGTTAGCATTACGTTTTCATGAAGTATAATTCAGATTTGTTCTTTAACAGACTGTGAATTCTCACTGCTTCCCTGCCTTTTTGACCCTACCGGCTACCCAATTTAAGTTAGTGCTGGATTCAATAATTTGGGCGTTCAAGCACACAATGAGGAATGTTGCGGATACTGGACTTCACATTTTGTACCAACTCCTTCAGAATATCAGTGCGAATGACGTAGCTGCTCAGAGCTTCTACCAAACGTATTTCACCGATATACTGCAGCATATATTTTCTGTTGTCACGGATACTTCTCATACCGCTGGCCTTGGAATGCATGCTTCTATCCTTGCTTACCTGTTTACCATTGTTGAGATTGGCAAAGTTACTGTTCCTCTGAGTGCTACTCCTGCTCTACCGTTTGAGCCAACCCATAACGTCATCTTTATTCAGGTATTTTTATTGCTATATATTACTTATAGTAATAAAATTATTATCCTGCGTAGCAAGGTACAGGCGATGAAGTAAGTAAACAGGAAATTTAATGTAATACCTTAATCTTAATATTCTCTTAACAGGAATATGTAGCTAACTTGCTGAAATCAGCCTTTCCTCATTTGACGGAAAATCAAATTAAAATCACTGTGACGGGCATGTTTAATTTGGATCAGGATGTAGCGGCTTTTAAAGAGCATCTGCGGGACTTCTTGGTTCAAATTCGAGTGAGTTGATCGTATTGTCTGAAAACAGTAAATGCCTTTTTGCGGTTACCGGTTTATTTTGAAGTTATGCTTATTCGCAACTGTGTTGTTTCTAGGAGTTTACTGGGGAAGATGACTCCGATTTGTACTTGGAAGAGCGAGAAGCGGCCCTTCGAACGGCAGAGCAAGAAAAGCGTCGTATACAAATGTCAGTTCCGGGCATACTAAACCCTCACGAAATCCCTGAAGAGATGCAAGATTAGTTAAGAAATCAATCAATCTGAGTACAAAAAGATCATCTTTATTGATAAGTATGAAAGAGCATTGTTAACTAAAACGAACGCATTGGACGTAATTCAGGTTCAATTACAACTAATAGCCTGGTTAAAAAAGCAAACAAACAAAGAGTTTATTAACTTTCGGAACTTTCCAGTTGATATAATTATTTGTAAATCAGCACGACGTGTATGTTGTTACATGATTCTCAGTTTCCTTACCCATTGTAGGGTCACATATTTTCATAGTAAGTCAGCTCTCCAAGTACTTTACCGATGCTATATTGTTGCTGTCACTTTTACATACTTTATCATGTAAGATTGTATCTCATGTATATTGTAAAGTGTACGGATGTTTTTCTTTTTATATGTAACCCCATAATATTGTACATGCTATTGTTTCTTAACGTCTTATTATTAATCATTGATAAACTTATCGAACCACTCGTTTTTCAAAGTGCTTTTCAATAGTTAGTAGTAATTATATGATGCATCAATTTACTCCACTCCAGAAAACACCCGCTGTAGAAGTAGTTGTGTATGTATAATATCAGAACTACAATTTGGTAGACTGGAAATTGTATTTAGATTTTTTTTTGCGCGGATGTCAAACAAACAACAGCAAAATATCAGGAACGGTCAATTCAGTAATAGCAGATATTTGAAATAACACCTGTGTTATTTATATTACAAACAAGGTGTTTTGTAAACAAAGAAGTAATGAGGTCAGCATGGGTGATGCTGTTAAGCGTTTTACTATTAATTGAAAATCAGTAGCATGCGTGCATACGTAACATATTCTTTCTAATGCATAAAGTCTTAGAACAATTGTTCATTAATTGGTTTTCAGTTACCACCATTTGTCACTGATACTGTTTATACATAACAAACCATACGCATTCGTTCCTTCCCCACCCATTGCTATTTCAGATGACTGCAAATTGCTTTTAGTTACGTATAAATTAATATGATGTTGCCTCTGTTGTTGTCACCGCCGGTCAAACGAAGTCTTGTGTTAGGTTGTATGATACTTGATATATGTGTCTAAAAATAACAATTAATAATTAGGTAACATCGGAAGGATTTTTTTCACTCTAGACAGATTACGTGGTATGATAAAGATTTTCATTTTTGTAATGATAGCAGTAACTGCGCGGTATTCAGTGTGTTGTTGGTAATTAAATTAATTATTGATGAAAATGGAAAAAATAATGTGCGAAAGGCTAATGTGTGTAAAAAGGTATGTTGTGCATTGAAATAATAAAAAAAGTACCATATTGCAACGTTTTATTATTTTTAATGATCTGTTTTTCTCAATATTCATTCATCTCTAACAGTAAAACGGCGGTAGAAAGGACTGAACAAAGTTTCATAATTAAATTGCTCCGTGTTTTGAACGTCTTTATTCTCTAAACAATCGAATCATCATCAAGTTTGTCTGCAATTTCATTCATGTCATATGTCAGCTCTACATTCACATGAATGTTGCCAGTGTCCTCTAAATCATAATCTGGTAACTCATAATTCCGTGTAACCGGTTGACAAAACTCCATCAGAAAAATCAAAACATTTTTCTTTTTCCATCATATACAATACCATATTCAGAAAGTAACGGTCCGTTACTTGTGCTTCCCTGCTACTGATGGTCTCTTGAAAAGCTGTTTTTATTTTCTCAACAGGATAAATCACAATCGGCAATGCTTCGAAAATTATTGAATCGTCAAGCTTCTCTTCAAGTTGAAGGAAATCAAGGACTTCTTTCATGTTCTTAATAGAACATGACCGCCAATTAGGGTTTACTTGCAGCTTTTTTCGATACTCGGATTGGGTTTTATTGACACCAGTAATACGGGATTCCAGAAATAGGAAAATGTCAGATCCATTCCATCTCGTTTTTTCACCTAGAAAGCGTTCGTACCGTTTAAACTCAGAAGCCAAGACATTTAAAGAAGAAGGTCGTGAGTTTAGCTGTTGAAGTCGTTTCTTGACCGTTGGCTGATAGTAAATTAATCTGCTAACACGAGGATGATTTTTGAGAACTCGTAATTCTGGATTTCTTTCTAATTCTTCCAGCCGGTGCCGAACAGTTGAATTTGACATATGTAATATTTCTGGGAATTTTGCAACTTGCTGCATAGAAATTCCGTGCAACTGACAATCCCTTTCTACTTGTAGTAAAGATTCTGGAGTTTGAGTCAATAATTTCGGACAGGATAGAGCCAATTCAACGAGTGGGGTATCCGCGAGTGTTTTAATAGAACTATGAAGAATCCGTAACTTATCCGGAGGAATCAAAATCAGATACCCATTCTTTTGTATCTGCAAATCATTAGAAGAATATTTTACTCATTGTCAGACAAATCAAATATTGGCGTAGTGACTTTCTTATCAACTAAGAACAGCATGAGATTTTGACCTTCACGCAGTCAAAGCCAAAGCACTCTTTAAGAATTTCTACAGTCGCTTTAATCCGGCAGAAACTTCTCATATTAATCGTCGGATAGATTTGGATTATGTTTTGAGATATTTTTGTGTCACAATTTAGGACCACAGCTAGATAAGCTTCCATAATTAATGTCCGTAACTGGCATAGCTCCATCTGTTCAGAAAATATTCCAGACAATTCGTCAATACATTGAAAAAATTATTAGTATTTGTATAATTATTTAATCAATCAAAACAGTAACACCCACTTACGATGTTACCAGTGCATCGACAAGCAATTAAATATTGTTACTCACGTTTTCCACGTCAGAGGGGACGACGTCTTGAATAAATGATGTCTCCTTGTCTGATATAGCCAAAGCATCAATATAATTCTGAGCTACATTAACTTTACGAGGAAGTACGCCAGTGTTTCTCAACGTACTTATCAATTTTGACATTATTTTCTTGAACCTATAAAAAAATTAGCTCTCTGGTACGCAAATCAACTTTGAAAAGTATTTCTGTCGTTGCATTTTTGCCTCACTTGTTCAAAAGAATCGCGTTCTTGTAATTGATCCCGGTTTCCTTAAATATCAAAATCTTATTCTCAAGATACGAGGGAGACACGGTCAAAAGAGACGGCATCGCGACGTGCGACATAGGAGGGAATCCGTACATCTGTGTATAAATGAAAAACGTCATAACTATAGTTCGAATTTACTTTTAATTATGTTCTCCTTTTCACCCAATTCATTTGAATGTTTCGAAAGTCATAAAAGTTATTACATCTAATATCTTCGGAATCTGCTGCAACCTCTCTGATTTCACATTTACAATATCACGCTTTCTTTCCATTATTTTCTGGGTACAGGCTGGCGTCACTTCTACACAAGAAAATATACATTAATTAACTCCCAAGAAAGTATCTGATATGAGAGTTCTTTCCCACAATCCCACATAAACGAAAAAATAAAACAAAATTACAATTTCTAGCGACTGACTACCAACTCAATCATGTCATCTGAATTCGAAAGCACAAAGTACCACGAAATCCTTCAAATGAGTAATTGCAAATATTGGCTCACCTAACAAATTCACTAACTTATCATTATTCTCTGTCACCCTCGTCTCTTCAGCCAGTTTAGCTACCGTTCTTTTATTCCCTTTGGCATAAAACCGGCAGCCATATTTCAATGCTGGTAACAAGCTCGATCTAACAGTCTGCACAGGAAACGAAATCATGTTTCCGAGCCGAACCTTCCTTCGGTTGGATTTGACCACGGAGGGAATGTCAGCTTCTCCTGTATCGACAATTTGGAGCTACCAAAGTCTTCCTTTCAGTTTACAAAGTCATGTCCATCGATGCAACGTAACCTGGAAAAAATTAAAAATTAACCATAAATCCCATATCCCAACCATTTACCTCAATTCAAAAGCAGTTGCAATGTTAAAATCCACTAGTTAAAGCTTCACGGATCGAATTCCAAACCAGTTGCAACAACTAAAGAATATCTACGAAATTGACAATCCAAGTATTAAAAAATGAACCTTTTCTCACTTGATTGGATGTTTCTTAAAATTTGCAGTGCAGGAACACTCATCAATTAACAATGACCACGTGTAGGGGGGCAGTAACATCAAGCCGATTTAAATTTATTTTTATAACACTCAGTCTTTGTAGTTTGTTTTGATTTTGGATCATCCTTAATTGCGTAAATAACAAAAATAGCACGGCAATCATGTATTACGATGCTAATTAAATGCAGCTATAATAATGCATTATAATTAGTAATTCTTAGTTTTTAGTTATGTAAACATTACACACAACTAAACTCCGACGCGCTTAAATTTAGTGGAATTAGAATACAACTTTCGCGCCGTGAAAGTTTCAGCGACATGTGTATAAATGCACAGTTTGAAAGTAAGTCTGTGTGAGGCGAAGTGTTATATGTACACTAAACTTACACTAGTAAAAAGGCCCCTGCTTCACAGGGCCAATTTCTTGAGGGCGGCCTCTTGGGTTTAAAGCCTTCCCGAACTAACAATAGGCCCTGTTATTGTATAGAATAGGTTTCTCGTATGTTACTATGGTTGCTATATTGTTAGTGTGTTTGTGGGACTTGTTTGTAATTAATTATTGTAAATTATGATGTCTAACAGTAAGAGAGAAAATGATGATGGAAATTCATTCACGATCGAGAGATTGTCAGGGAACGTTACTGAGCAAAGGCTCTGTTGGGAAAACGGGAAAATAAAGTAAAGTTAAATTTGCACATAAAAGGTGCTGGTCCTTAAGGGATCATTTTGGCCAATAGTTAAATATTAAAACCATAACATGGTCCTTCGAGCCGGATCAACCAGTTCTACAGATGAAAGTTCATGTGAAGAAGAATGCGAGACTCCATTTGCAACCGGTGGCGAAGCTACCATCCGGAGAAGTCGAAGGTTATTACGAAGCGCTCCAGTCCATTCAGGTGTACATACTCCAACGAGGAGGAAACAACGGGGGAAGGAGCGTAGGAGAATCTGATGGAGATGCAGATGATGAAGTCAATGACTACGCTTCCGTGCGATCAAAGTTTAGCAAGGCAAGCTCTCGATCTGTAGCTAGTTGTAGTCGTAGCGAAGTGTTGTGAAAGAAATTACAAGCGGAGTTGCAGGCCAAGTGAGAGCTAAACAAGATCGAGGAAGAAAAAGAAAAGATGCTTCGAGAGTTGCTACAGAAACGAGCTGAGCCTGAAGCGGAGTTTGTGCAAACAAACTTGCAGCTCGAGAAGGCAAAATTAGATGAGGAGTTTGCGGAGGATGACAATCGTTCTCAAATTTTAGAAGATTAGCCAAAAAAGCAAGCTAATACACATAAAAATGTCGATGCTTGGCTTAATGAAAACAAAACTGAGGAACAACCCACGGTGACCGTGGGAACCAAGCAACCAACACTACAACCAAGTGGTCAACCGGAAGCAGGCAAGCCAAAGAAAGGTTTTGGAAATAAGCAGGATCAATTTTTAGACAGGCAAACTATTTCGAAGGACCATCCATTCTTCAGTGGGGAAGTGAGCAAATGGCTAATGTTCCTGACTCAATACGAAAGAACAACTTCACTTTTAATTCTTTCAGATGACGAGAACCTTAGGCGTTTACAACGTTGTCTTAAGGGGAAAGCGCGCGAAGCGATGCTGCTGATTCTATTCCTTCCAGAGAATGTTCCTGTTAATACTCTGGAACGGATGTTTTGTAGGACAGACTTAATTATAGAATCCATGGTTGAAAAGATCAAAGCGTGTGGGAACACTAAAGAGAGCAAGCGGGAATCTCTAATTCTATTTTCAAATGTAATTTCCAATTTGGTGCCGACGAAGAAGGCTCTGGGTAAGACTGGTCACCCAAAGGTACAGGATTCTGTCGGGAAGCTTAGACCTGTTGAGTCATTAGGTTCCGGTCGACAATAACCACTTCAACCACAGCTACTACTACGTCCCCAACAACCGGCTCCAACTCCACTTCATCATTAGCAATCAAGCCTTATGTGACTTGGTCCTCCACAATCGTGTACACCAGGTCCTTAAACCGGATCCGAGTGCAACATATAGGACATAGGTCCAAGGTTCGAACAGTATGTTCACCTTCAAATTTAATTAAGTAAATATAAACGCTATACATAGCAAAGCAAGCAACAGTGTAATCGGAGAAAACTAAAATGAACCTTACCCAGTTCATCTTCAATTGACGGATCATGATCACTCCACTTCGTCATACAATTTGCACACTGTGTATGACCACAGGGGCCACTAGCAAAGACACCAGATCTAATGTGGAATCATATTACACACTCCATTACGATTAATTAAAAGAATAAAAATCAATTAAAAAGAACTCATAAAAACATGCACTCTCAAACTCAAACCAAAAACAGCGGTAAAGCGCACAAGCGATTTACCACGCGGCAGTATATAGGCTGCCGGTAAATACAATGAGCATTGCATAGATCTACACTACACTATACATACAGTGACATTATAAGTCCTATACTCAGTCACATTATAAAATCCACAACTAATTCCCTTACGGTACCGTTCTGCCAGCCACAACTATATCCCTTACGGTACCGTTCTGCCACCCACAACTAAATCCCTTACGGTACCGTTCTGCCAGCCACAACTATATCAATTACGGTACCGCTCAGTCACATTATAAAACCCTATGCTCAGCCGCACCATAAAGTCCTATGCTCAGTCACATTGTAAAGTACTATGTCCAGTCAGATAATAAACACCTATGCTCAGTCACATAATAAACTCCTATGCTCAGTCACATAATAAACTCCTATGCTCAGTCACATTATAAACTACTATGCTCAGTCACATTATAAACTCCTATGCTCAGTCACATTGTGAACTCCTATGCTCAGCCACATTATAAACTCCTATGCTCAATCACATTGTATGCTCGTATGAGCTTGGATCATTTCTGGAGAAAATGGGTACAATAATATTTACCTACTCTGGCCAGGCGCGTGAAGTGGCATGATTTGGTGACTCCATTGAAGGCCGGTGATTTGGTTGTAATTGCGGATAGTACTCAACATAGCATGATGTGAATGAGATGAGTTGTAGCTCGAGTATTTCCTGGGAAAGATGTTCAAGTTCGTGTTGCAGATGTGAGGACATTGTGTGGAATTTACCGAAGACCAGCAAATAAGTTGTGTTTGATAGAAATTATGTCATAAAACCCCTTTTTATGAAGGGTAAGAATGTTATTGTATAGAATATGTTTCTCAGATGTTACTATGGTTGCTATATTGTTAGTGTATTTGTGGGACTTGTTTGTTATTAATTATTGTAAATTACGATGTCTAACAGTAAGAGAGAAAACGATGATGGAAATTCATTCACAATCGAGAGATTGTTAGGGAACGTTACTGAGCAAAGGCTCTGTTAGGAAAACGGGAAAAGGGTCCTGCAGGAATCATTTTGGCTAATAGTTAAATATTAAAACCATAACAGGCCCTGTCAGGAAAGTACTTTGTTTAGTTGATAGCACTTAATTAAACATAAAACAAAACGTAATGTAGTCATTCAGCTCATGACTTTCTTAGTTCATAAAATAAAAAAATCAGTCATAAAGCACTGGATATGAATTTAGTAAACTTGGCTGCGAAAGATTAAACTTCGAAATACAAATGTTATTATGTTATTACACAGGAAAACTGCTAAACTGATTTCGCCTATCTTACATTATGTCTATACATTTAGTTTAGGAGGGGGCTTCCTTATCGGTAATGTTATTCAAACGGGACTCATATGTTTTCGACAGAGGAAGCATGGGGGTGAAGTGAGAGTGGGACTGATATGTACAAAAACGGTTGGGATTGAGACTGAATGGGATTTATGGATTGCACTGATGGGGGTGTAGGGACTAACAATAAGCGGGACTGATCCCATACATTTCTGGATATAGATTTTGTTGATTTGGGACTGAGCCCGTGCAATATGTAGTTTTATATACAGAAATGTTTTTTTACTTGCAATAGAAATGATAACTAAGTATTTTCAATTAGCTGCGTATATTTGCTTTTACAGAAGCGTGAGTTTTCTTTAAGGTTGTTATACCACCAAGGGTGCCTAGGTGCCTTCTTATCATCAAACCATGACATACAAATCTGAATATATACCAGAGCTGCGCACAAGTACCACAAGTAGACCACGAGTATTTCAAGTCAAGTTAGCGTTCGGGTCGTGGTAAGGTAACTATTATTAAAAATATGAAAGGTTCGGGTCGTGTTCAGGTATTTCATCGACTTGACCATCATCTCTTAACTTAAAACAAGTTCGTGAAGAATAAATATTTTACTTGAACCGTATTACTTGATCATTTTCAAATAAATTTTGAGTACTTGACGACGAACTTCAGTTTTTCGTGTACCCGTTTAAGTAATTTGGTTTGAGCAAGTCTTTATGGGAAGAGGAACTTTACATGGAATAGAGCTTAAAGCAAAATTTTAATGCCTTACTTTAAGAGGCCATTGTTAACTTGTTCACTGCACGCACAAACAAGTAACTGGCCAAAACTCACATTGCTTTGTTGAAATTGATATTAAAAAGTTCACATCCATTTGTACAGTACTGAAGGCCAGCAAACACTAAAACGAGTCCCGTGTCACCGGAAATGCCATCCGAGACGTCACACCCGCTGGATACAACAAATGTTTAAAATGATAATTGATTTCACAAAACATTTGATGCGGATGATCTGCATAATTGCTAAAGAACGAATTTTAAAATATTACTTATCCCTGGAACTACATTTAAATTGCTTGAGCGTTGTTTAGTACTAAAAGAGGTAGCAATTCGCACACTTATTTAACATGTGTATTTTGTAAGGAATAATCATTATAGTGGCTGAAAGTTACTCTGTATACTAATAAATAGAACTTTATTACGAAGTTAACAAAACCAATTAACTTGCAGTAAGAACGACAATATCAATATTAGGCAGTTTGCGATTTTAGCGTTTCGTAAACGTAGAACGTTAAATTTGACTTCGCGCCGAGAATTTTCCCACGTGACGTGGCTTTCTCTTTACGTAATACGTTCGCGTTTGGACGTAACCGCTACCTCAGACGCTAAATTGTATCATTTAGCGTTCTAAATACGGTAACTTCAAATGATTACCTAAGTACTTAATTATTAACTTTAATTGTGCTAGTAAATAGTTTTAGGGCCAGAAAAACATGGCCTTTCAAATGTGGTACAGTTCATAGGAACAACTTGGTGATGAAGTTGTGTTTCTAGGTGTATAATTTATCATAGTTTCCGTGATCATTGTGGCTTTTTGTCAGCTAAGTCGGACCTCAGACCTCAGTTTTGTGCTTTTATGAAAGTTTTGAAAAATAAATATTACACGTATTATCACGCGTAAATAATTAATGTATATTATAGTATAGTACTTAATATTATACAAACTAGTTTAATGTTTATAGTTTCAATAATTACAAGTACTTATAATATTTATACTTTCAACTTTTAGCATATTTTTTCCCGATTTAGTTTACTTCCAATGAAATGACTGCAGAATTTGTGGCTCTTAAATGCCTCAGATTAGTAATGTTATGATTCTGTTCGAATTAATTAAATCATGAACTAAACATACATATATATATATATAGATCTTAAAAAACAATGAGAGTGAAAGCTAATAATAAAATTTTTGAGGTATGTTAATGCAATTAATGCAAAATTGAAGGTTGTTTTATAGTATTGTATTGTTTTTAAAGATCAAGATAATGTTAGTTCAAGATTAAAATTAATACTAATTGAATCAGAATAATTATTATTCTGAGGAATCTGAAAGCTGACAACATAATACATAATACGCAGAAAGAATAATTATTAAAAATACTTGTAATTACTGCTAACACCATAAACATTAAAAAGGTTAGAATACATAATTGAAGAAAAACAAAAGGGAGAAAAACATAATTATTACTCTATATTTGATAGTTTTTGTTCTAATTATTTCAGTAAATACTTAAGTTTTGAAGGAAGAAATCGGAAAATAAAAATAAAACAGCAACAAATGAATACTGTTGGGGAATCGTGAGATCGCGGCATTTTATTATTAATAAAATGGCTACCGTCTCAGGTTTCTCGTCCGCGGTCAAACGTGCAATCGCAACTGCTGTTTTTGATTCGACGTAAACGTAAACGCAAAGGGAAAATTTTAGCGTTCGCGTTAGCGTTTACGTCCTACGTTTGCTTTTCGCAGAGAGCCTATTGGAAGGCTAAAGCACACCATCAAGCTTAAATAGTACTAATAAAGGGGAACTTATATAGCTATAACACAGTAATGCCAATAAGACCTGGAAACAATCAATCATTATTAGTTCAATCTGAATATGAGAAAACACTTTACTGAGATTCTTAGTAGAGAGCGACTGGATTCTACGTTAGAGAGTCTCAGAGACCAAAAGGAGTCTGATCTTCCATTTTGTCTCACTGCCATCACGAACAGAAACCTGCAGTTTCATTGGTCACAATAGCAGGGATCCAATAGTTTTGCAATTAATACATCGGTAAAATAATGTGTACTACATCAAGCTAACAATAAGTTGTTAATGTAGCATTAGCATGTTATATGTTTGTACCGTCTCAACTTAACAGTACGGATAAACTCTCAGCCAGTTGCTGATGAAAATAAGTGAAGGACCAACACTCCTTTTAAGCGTACAATTACTAATAATATTTCAAATATTTTAACTCTTTAGATTTTTTTCTCGTGGGTAGCCTTGTTGCTACCAAGTGGGAATAATAATCCGCGAGAATAATTACGAAAATGGATGAGAAAAGCTCGGTAACTTTATTACAGTAAAGAACGCGTCCGGCTCATTTGCACTTAGGTAGATAATAATTATTACGTTTTTTCCTCCCTTCCATCAACTATGCTATCATTCTATAGATGAATTCCTTTCAACATAATGTCATAATTTAGAATCTGCAATCATCTTAATGTTACGAAATAAATACTAAGAATATTTATCAACAAATAGTGGTAAATTTTAAAATGCCATAACACCAAAGTGATACAACGATTTCCTTTCTATCTACAAATACACCTTACTTTCATTCATTAATTCTTTTATCATCTCAACTGCTCTGCACATCACAATGTTACATATTACATGTTATCATGTTGTTACATGCTTGCAATTAACCATAGAGACTAGTAAAGGATTGTAAGAGAATCCTTTACGCAACCATCCCTCAAAAGAGGACGAAGTCATAACTAGGAGTTTCAAAGTTATTCTAGTGTCCCATTTGATTTGAATATTGGTATTATTGCGGCCACGACGTTTTCTTGATCGTACCTGAAATATCCAGACATTCTTTACCACCTTATCTTTACAACCGTAGCATTCAAAGGTAGAGTCACTACCCTTCGTACTAAGGACAACTTCTTTAATTTTTCCATTTGAGTTGAAATAAGTAAGGCGGGGTCTAGAGCTATATCGTCAATAGTGGATCCATCTAATAGTAAGGACCTAGTTGCACATTTAGATGAAACAGCCACGTCTTCTTAATGATCACAGTTCGGTTCATTGAATTTCTTCCGTATTAAACGTTTGTCTAGCTATCGGTGAAGGTAAAACGCCGCTGACCGAGCTTTCTCTCGTAGCATTGTTGATAATGGTTTTCTTTTCCCGCGTAGTCCAGGAACATACTTCGTCTGTTTTAACTACGTAAAAAATTTAACCTTATACCCTGTAAGCAATTATTTACCTACAAAATTTTAGTCAATAATATTCAGTAGCGTCAGATATATTTTTATCACAAATACCCAATTTATAGATTTTGTCGTTAATACATAAATTGGTTCTACTTAGGGAGATATCAACACCTCTATAACGATTTTTAACTCGTACTCTCTCAGTTGAAAACCAAAACGGCTATATTCAAAGACTGGCTGAAGTCAACTTAGGCTTGTATATCACGAAGAAGCAATAGTGTGGAGTTATTATTTAGGATGATCCTCTAGCAACCTGTTATAAACAACGGCTGCAACCCTAACAACGACAAGAATTTCAATGAGTTTATTTCAAAACTTTAAAGTGATAAATATGCTATGAACAAATCGTATTTAAAAACCGAAACGAATTGACAGAGATAAATATACATAACTAGCTCTGCACAGCCAGCTATTGCTGGCTCAGCAAGACAAATGTAAACTGGGAAGGCAGTAAATTGTTGCATGCAATGCCGTCGGTGCACCTAGGGTACGCTTAAATTCCATTGTTATCAGCACGGTCACATCCACTTTAAAATTAGGAAAGAGTATTACAGAACTTCTTTAAATACACAATTAATTATGTAGGTTCCCTCACCATTGCCCATTATTTCCCCTTGTTGTGCAGTGTCACTAACAATAAGCTTAATATTTTCTTTTGACTTACCTCACGAAAATGCAAAATGCAGTTGATCATGTGAGAAAATAGGTTTCGGTAAATAAATACCAACTTTATCAAAACTTTGCCCTTGAGATTTGTAAATCGGCATAGCAAAGCTAACTTGTATAGGAAACTGTCGTCTCTTTAATCTAAATGGGTAGTCACCGTCACTTGACGTAAGGGTTATGCGTGGAATAAATAATGCTTCGCCAGCAGCCCTTCCTGTTAGTACTGTCGCAAATATTAGATTTTGTTGTAATTGCGTAATAATAAGATGGGTTCCATTACAGAAACCCCGTTTTGCATTAAGGTTTCGTAATAGCATTACTATAGCCCCGACTTTGAGTTTCCTAATATGATTCGGCATTCCAGCCGGCGTTAGTGTATTTAAATATTCGATAGGAAAGTAGCTGGAATCATCACATGTTGAACAGTCAATAGAATCTGCACTTTTAAACACTTGCTCGTTACCCGGAAGTAGTTGAAGAACGTCATTATTGATTTTTTATGAATCATCTTTAAGACGACATAAAATAGCTCTATTAGCGTAATCTTTAAGCTTAGCATAAAATATTCCACGAAAAACTTCATTAATTAAGGGGTTGCAGCTAATAAAATGACTCGGTATCTCAACGATATCATTTCGGATATCTAAAGTGATATTCAAATCTCGATTACCAATTTTCAGCAAATCATTTCTTGCTCTCATATTCACAGTGAGCTTACACGTTTTAAAATATTTCCACACTGAACTGCTTTTAAGTTTGACTGTGAAAACTCTATTACCTAGCCTGACAACATTATAAATCTGTCTAAAATCTCTCCCTAAAATGATGAGGTTTCCACCAAAAGATTTAGAATTGATCATCAACTATATCCATACTAAATATACTGACCATTGTACACATCCCAAATTCTGACCTGGGATTTGCGAATCCGGTGGGCGTCAGACAAATTTGATGTGCTTTCGCAATTCGCATTTAATGGTATGCCAAACTGTAAATGACACGTTCTTCCACCTTTCAATAGTGTAGCAGCAATTCCGGTTAATGCAACAGCAATGGCTATTCCTTGATGTCCATCAAACAAATGACCTTCAACGTAATTCATAAGTATTTTGTAAACAAAGGTTTTCCCTGTGCGACCAGGGCTATGTAAGTTAAGACAGGTTTCAGTACTTCCAGATTTTACTTTTTCTAGAACAATGTCAACGACTAACTTTTGACCTTCATTAAGTTAGGTATAATTACTTTGATGTTTTTCTCTTCCTCGATGTCAAAACTTCATACATGCATTATATTCTGGACGATTAAAATACTTTCCTGATTTTCCGTTTAATTTGAAAATGATTTCTATATCCTGCAATGGTAAATTTTCGGAAACAGATACAATGTAATTTCGTTGAAAATCTTCAATGATGTGCTCTTTGAAGGGATTATAGATTTCAATTAAGTTGGCTCGTGATCCAAAGATGCAAACAAACGCAAAAAGCTGTTTCAGTTGCCTGGGCATTTGATAAACTAACGCCGCATTCATACAATGATACCAGTGCTCGTCGCTTTCCATCAGATTTTGCTTAACGCATTCTTCTTTAAAAGTTGTGCATGTAACTCCATGAATTGTTCTTAAATCTGCAAAAGAAGTAGCTCCCTTTCGATTTAGTGGTAGCAACTTTATAACCTATCACTAGATCATCTAGATCGTGATACATTATACATTCTTCCAAAAATTTTGTTTTCAAACCCATTAACTCGGCGTTGCCACTGAGATTTTTGCCACGTGAAATAATTCGGGATTTCAGAATATAAAAGAGTTCGAGCTAATTCGTGTTTGACCAGAATTTAATTTGAAATACGCCATTAGGTTGGAGTCGCGCATGTTTTACAAAGCTTGACCTTCGTCACCAGCCTGTTAGACTAAAACCTGTTTGGCTCATAAACATTTAGTCAAACAACTGGGTGAAATTTGTCACCCATCCAAAATTCATACAAGCGCAACCTGGCTTCAGGAGCGCCAGAATATTTTGCGTTTATATCCTGATCACTTTAATCAACGGTAATTTGACCTTCGTTGACAACTATTTCATTACAATCATGTCCTTTGTACATATTAACGCTTTTGAGAGGGGGAAAAGCAACTGAGTAAAGGGGCAAAGCAACAAGGCAGGAAATACTTTTAGGTTATTTTATTAAACAGACACAAACCAAAGATTAAATTAGTTAGGTTAAGTAATAATAATAGATTTTCCCAAGAAAATAGTAGCAGGAGACAAATCAGCACAATGTGCACACAAAGACGTAAGCCAAGAGAGTGAAAACCAAAATATAATAATCATTAGAAATAGAGTAGCATTTCATAGCATCATAATGTAGCCAATAAAATAGATACAACAGAAATAGAATGATCAATAATACGTAAGAAAACAAGTAGCATAAATAAGTACAATGAGTATTTCTATGACAACATCTTATTTCTATATGGTTAGACATACAGAGCAAAGTAACTCTGGATGTCGGAAATTTACGTTATCCTTAATTCCTATATCTAAGCTTAGCAAGGATGTCTGAAAGTGACTACTTTCCACCTTTTTGCCTCCAAACGCACGCTAACTTGAGGCTAGTCTTCCTCTACATATGTACCTAGCGGAGCGCCATTTGATTACATGGCGCTCCATGCGTAGGTACATTGGCCGACAAGAGCCGTGTTGGGAGATAGTAGTGGCATGATGACAAGTTCAGCGCGAGCCGCTGAACTTGTTACCATGCCAGAAGCAAGTGGAGCAACATTCCCCTGGGGGGGGGGGGGTGTTGCCGTCTCGGCGACAAAACCGTTGCTGGGACTGGGAGCATATTCCTTACGACGGGGAATTTTAATTATTGGCTCCTGGTTCTGGTTCGGTAACTGGTTCGGAAAATATGTATTATTATGAAAGGGAAATGGTGGGTAGTTATTATTTGGAAAGGGATATGGTGGGTAGTAATAATTCGGATAGGGATTCGGAGGGTGATGATTGTACGGAAAAGGAACTGGAGGATGTATATTATTAAGAAAAGGTGGTGGAGGATGTAAATAATTTGAAAGAGAAGATGGAGGACACTTATTATTTGGAAATGATTTGTGATGGTGAGCATTATCGAAGGGAAAAGGTCTTTTTCGAAGGAGCACTGGTGGTGGTATACCTACGTTTAGAGTCATGAGAGGCACCGGAGCAGAAACAGGAGCAGGTGTGGAATTTTGCTTAACTAATTTGGGAGTCTTATCATGAGGAAATTTTGGAAGAGCAGGCTTTTTAAATAGAGGGAGAGGAGGAGGAGAGACACATAATTTAGTGAATCTGAGAGAGATAAGAGGAAGAGTAGCCTGTGTCGTTATTTTAGATAGGAGAGGGTCATAGATTGGTCCAGGTATTTCAGGAACATCGTCAATCGGTTCAGTCATAGTAGGAGATGAAGGAAGAGAAATGTCAGACGAAGTCGGATCACGTATAGCATTTGAGTCTAAAGAGTCAGTAGAATTAGATACAGGGTTTTGAATCATTGGACAAGGATCTGGAGGTGATGGCGGTGGGTCTTCAAAGAGGAAATGAGGAGGTAATTGGTCTTCAATTCCTAGGTCTTGAACAGAAGGTGATGATGGTGGTCCAGGAGAAAAGGGAGGAGTGTACGGAGGAAGATCTTGGGCATCTTCGAAAATCTCGGGAGAGAGAGCCATCAGGTCAAACGGGGAGTCCATTACCTGCAAGTCAGAGAAACAGAACAAATTAATTTTTGGCACAGGTTTACGACTACTACGCCGAGGGGTTTGAAAAGGGTTAGGAGGTAAAGGTTCAGGAGTATTAAAAAGATTAGAAAACGTTTCAGAGAAATCAGGAGTAGGTTCAGGAAGAGGAATTGGCGGTGTTTCTAAGTTAGGAAATATAGTTTCATTTTTAAGAGTAATTGCAATTTTAGGTGTACTTATTGAAGGGGGTGTATCATGTAAAATAAACTTTTTAAGATGTTGAACATGGGCTTTACGAATTTTATATAGTGAAGAGGGACGCTTATCTTGAACTAAGTAAGTAACCTGATTTAACTTTTCAAGAATAACATAGGGACCTTTCCAAGCGGGGAGAAACTTATCTACGAAGCCTACCTTTCTTGTAACGGATAGTAAAAGTATAAGGTTGAAGGGTAAGACTCCATCTACATAATCTACCTTTTAATTCTTTTGCTGTCATAAGAAACGTAAGGGAATTATGATCAGTTATTACAGTAAAGTTTCTACCATAAAGATAAGGGTGGAAATGCTTGATGGATTCAACTACAGCAAGGGCCTCTAGCTCTGTAATATGATAATTTCTTTCGTGTTTATTTACGGAACGAGAATAATAAGCTACGGGATGTTCAGTATCATTTTGGATTTGGGAGAGACAGCTAGCTATACCATCTATACTAGCATCACAAGTTAAAATGGTAGGAGACGATTCATCAAAATGAACCAGAATAGGGGCAGAGACTAATTTAGATTTTAATTCTACAAAAGCTTCCTGACATTTATCAGACCAGACAAACTTTGCATTCTTATGGGTGAGGGCTCGAAGGGGTTCAGTAATTTTACTAAATTGGAAGACAAATTTTCGGTAATATGAACAGAGACAGTGAAACCTACGTACAGAGTGAATATCAGTAGGGACAGGGTATTCGGACATAGCTTTAATCTTATCCGGATCGGTTTCTACTCCTGTTCGGGAAATAACATGTCCTAAGTACTTAACCTTAACCATGGCGAATTCACATTTGGAGGGTTTTAAAGTTAATCCTGAATCTACAATACGCTGAAGGACTTGAGCGATATGTGACAAATGATCTTCAAACGATTTGGAATACACACAGATATCATCTAGGAAACAGACTGCAATTGTCCATTTCATAGAACCTAATAATTTATTCATTAAGTTTTGAAACGTTTGGGGAGCTGAAGCTTGTCCAAATGGCATTCTTTTGAAAGTATAAGTACCACTAGGTGTAACAAAACCGGAATATTCTTTAACTTTATCGGAATTCTTAATCTGATGAAAGGCGGAAACAAAATCTAACTTGGAAATAAATTGAAACCCTGCCAATGCATCAAAGATAACATCTTGTTGATCTAGAACGAAGCAGGACTTTTTACATCTAGAGTTTAATTTACGAAAGTCTATTACCATACGGAAAGTACCATCACTTTTCTTAACTAATAGTGAGGGACTGGTAAAAGGAGATGACGTGGGTTCAACTACACCTTGTTCAATTAATTTCTTGACTTGTCTATCAAATTCCTTACGCTCTAAAGGAGATACATGGTAGGGGCGGGATTGGAAAGGGGTACTGTCTTCTAATTCGAAGTCATGTTTAATTAAATTGGTACAGCCAAATTCTTCGTCAGAAAAGGCAAAGGCTCGACGATAATAAGAAAGGAGAATTTTAAGGGAGCTCACTTGTTCTTGATTAAGGTGATCAGCAAAATCTAATAATTCTATTTGGGGGTCAATTGGGAAATCAAGAGGAATTTTGAAAGGAGTAGATTTATTAGTAGAATCAATGGGGATAAGATTATTAATAGGAAGATTATTCAACTCTGCATCTAGACTACCTACAACTTCTAAATTAACATCTAACCTACCTAAATAAGTTTTAGAACAGATGCTAACATAATTATTAGAGGGGTTGGACAGAGTTAAATAACTTAGATTATTTTCAAAAGACAATAGGCAATAAGGAATTAATATATTATGTTGTTGTTGAACTTTGGAAGAGGGAAGGAATACTACATTTTCCAAATTATCCCCAATGCAGGATACAGGAACTATCAGAGTGGACTGGGGAGGGATTTCAGTAGAAAGGCAAGTAAAAACACTTAAATTACTTGGGAAGGACACACTAGGTTCCGGATGATCTATTACATTAGTTTTGTCGGTTTGAGTAGCGATTTCATTAATAAGAGGAACAGATATTAGCAATGGCTTTGCTTCGGAACACTTACAGCAAAGGGGTTTAGATAAGTCAGAGGAAGTCGGGAAAGTTAAACTATTTGTTCCAAATGCAATGTTAGCATTATTTAAATGGAGGAAATCATAACCTATAATTATTGGGTATGATGAATTGGGAACAATTAAGAATTTCCATAGAGTGAAATAATCACTAATCAATACAGGGAGTTCAATACAATGAGTAATAATTAATCTTTCAGTAGACTTAACAGCAAGTTTCAAATAAACGGGATTATCTAAAGGAATGGAGGTGCTACGAGCAGTTGAAGGAAGAGACTTAAAGAACTCCTCACTCACCACACAACAGGCAGCTCCACAATCAACCAAAGCATCTCTATTTAGGAAGGCTATACTAATGGGGAGACACAATAACTTGGGATTAATTAGAGTATCGACTAAATTAGGAATTTCGGTTTTCTCAGAATAAAATGAATTATCATAAATGAATGGGTCAATTGAATTAAAATAAATCGGGGTTTCTACAGAGGAGTTACTATGATCAGCCTGGTTAACCCGTAATTCCAGGCTTACTTGTTTAACGGCTGATTACGGGAATTATTGTGGGACATAAGTGAAGGGATGTTCTGTGATTGAGAGGAGGACTGAGCAGGTTGAGATCTATTCTGTTGAAACCTATCTGCCTGATCTCTCCAATTCTGGGAATTACTCTGAATATTATTTTTAAAAGTAGGGAGTTCATGACGTTGAACAAAATTCTGGGCTTGATAACTAGGCAGGTAGTCATTCTTCATGGCATGGCAATTACGCATAGCATGACCATCACGACTACAGTACCCACAAACTAATTTAGGGACTTGAGGGATAGGTGGAGAGAGCACTTGAGGGTTGTATAATTCGGAATGGGAAAGGGACTCAGAAGCTGGAGTGGCAATGGAGGGCTTAGAGAACAATACAAAATTAGGATCCTCACTATTATACTTAAGTTCCCTAAGGAAATCAGGGACTCCACCGGTAGAACCTATAGTCCTACGAATGGTGTGGGCTAACTGAGTAGGGAGACCCTTGAGCAGATAACGTAGTTGATCTACATCGCTCATGTTGGGATTTATCCTGCGGAAGAGGCTCAACTTGTCAGTGACATAGTCAATGGGACTCTCAGTTCCGAATTTGAAGCTACGGGATTTATTTAGATTCTTAGCTAACCTAGAATCATCCTCTTCCGGAAAATAATTGGTTAAATCATTTTTAAATCTAGCATAGAGAGCCTTAGAAGACTGGGCACATAAAGCCGCAGTGTACACATGGGAATAACAGACCCACCAACTATTGGCAGTCCCCACTAACAATTTGTTTACATTACGCAAACACCAGAATTCATCCAATCTGTAGTGCAGGGCTATTTCCTCGAAGGAAGAAAGCCACTGCTGGACAGATGATTTGCCATCAAATATAGGAAGATCATTAAAGATCTGTGCTACCGAAACACTACGAGCCATAGTAATCAAATACGAGCAGAAGTAAGTGAATTGATTAAATTGTGTATGAATTTGTGAATTGCGATGGTGGTTGCTAGTTTTAGCTGACCACAATGTAAAGTGTAAGATAAACAGAATTACTTTAATAAATTAATGAAATAAAAGAAAGGTAGTCAAACCGGTGAATATTCGCTTGGCTATGAGAGGATACAGGCAACACGTAACTGCCACCTTGGAATTAGGATGAGGTCATTTGAGAGCAGTAAGGTACGTCGCAATGATTACGGATAAGTTACTTACAAAATGTCAAGGTCTGGATTCGCCTTCAAATATCTGGAAAGATCACCCCAAAGAATGAGTGTATACCTCCGACTTCTGCTAATTTCCACAAAAACCTGACGGATGTTATGGTTGACAATGGTCACTTCAATTGGTACTATCAGAGGAGTAAATGTGAGGAAATCCAGAAGTTTGTCAACAGGTTGTTATGGTGTGAAAATCTAAGTAAGAATATGGATGAGGAGATGATTGTGAAGAAAATGACGACAAGAGTTGACGGAAGTTCCAGAGGACGATACCCCGCACCTTAACGCTTTTGAGAGGGGGAAAAGCAACTGAGTAAAGGGGCAAAGCAACAAGGCAGGAAATACTTTTAGGTTATTTTATTAAACAGACACAAACCAAAGATTAAATTAGTTAGGTTAAGTAATAATAATAGATTTTCCCAAGAAAATAGTAGCAGGAGACAAATCAGCACAATGTGCACACAAAGACGTAAGCCAAGAGAGTGAAAACCAAAATATAATAATCATTAGAAATAGAGTAGCATTTCATAGCATCATAATGTAGCCAATAAAATAGATACAACAGAAATAGAATGATCAATAATAAGTAAGAAAACAAGTAGCATAAATAAGTACAATGAGTATTTCTATGACAACATCTTATTTCTATATGGTTAGACATACAGAGCAAAGTAACTCTGGATGTCGGAAATTTACGTTATCCTTAATTCCTATATCTAAGCTTAGCAAGGATGTCTGAAAGTGACTACTTTCCACCTTTTTGCCTCCAAACGCACGCTAACTTGAGGCTAGTCTTCCTCTACATATGTACCTAGCGGAGCGCCATTTGATTACATGGCGCTCCATGCGTAGGTACATTGGCCGACAAGAGCCGTGTTGGGAGATAGTAGTGGCATGATGACAAGTTCAGCGCGAGCCGCTGAACTTGTTACCATGCCAGAAGCAAGTGGAGCAACAATATATTTATAAATTTATTTCACAGCTTTTATTTCCGAAAAAACTCAACATTTATGACAGTTATATTTGAGCAACAGAAATGGATTGTGAGGAACCACATTTTGATTTGTAAACTCATTTGCGCCTTTAAATATTTTTAGTCCATCATTGGGACGTCGGTATAAAGTAGTCGTGGGAAAGGTAGCGCAAAAGAAATATTAAGAATACAAGGAGGTATGGTGATACTCATTACGCTTTAACGGATGTTTAAAAAATGTGCAATTCTTTTCAAATTATTTTTATAAGCAGTCAGCAGATAATTTTTATTTTAGCTAAAATTTCAGGCAAATTCAAAAACAAATCCACCTAAATTTTTGTAAAATAATACATTTATACCAAAAAAGGAGACGATACTCCACAAAAATTCGCGAAGCGAATGAATTCTATTTGATTCTGGAAATTTTCTATTACAGGAAATAGCCAAGAAACTACTTTACAAAATTTCGGAGGCACAAATGGACTTTCTTCAGTTGGGTTTCCCATTTACCCAAATAATCAGATTTAAATAATGAAAATACATGAAAATATCACACATCAGAGTTCAATTCATAAGCTTATGAAAAAAATTTACTCTTCTCGCTCTCTTTCTGATGAGGAAGACAGTTTCTGCTTCCAGCAAATCCTGTCCTGTAGTGAGCAGCAAAATCAACATCTTCTTCTTCTGAGGAAGTCTGACATATAAGCGGGGATATAGTAACGTCTATTGGTTTTCGAAAATTGATGGCGGAAGAGACGCCTGTTCGAAGCCCTCGTAGACTATGTCCGGTTTGCTATCAACAGTCGGATGTAAGGCAACGAAATATTCTGGGGCGGTGCAGAACCTCTGAGGGGCTCACTACAACGTATATATATTTTGCCAATAGTAGATACGTCGTGCCTTGGGACAGGCCGTACAGGTCCCTTAGGAGACCATGATCGATGAATATCTGTTCAAGTGCTGCAATAATTCCTGGTCAGTTATTATTTGTCATCCAAGCATACATAAAAGCATCAGTGACCTGCTGGTTAAGCAAATTAAATATTCACATTTATCGACACTCAAACATTTGGAAGCATTTCTACTTTTCTATGTCAACTATTCAAAACATTCAAGCAAAGCACACATTACTGACAAAGTATTTAATCATACTTTTGTATATTCTTTCAAACATTCGTTATTGTTGACGTTTAAATGCCAGTTTCAATGAATTGCGGAAATATTACTAATGGAAACTTGAAATCTTCGGGATGACCATGTAGATTGACGGATTTTCATAAATTTCTTTTTCTTCTCGAACTACTTCACCGATAAGTCACCATGATCTAACTCAGACAGTTTAGAGTAGTTCAAATCAGTTGGTATGGTTTTTATTATGTGGTTACCGATATTTTGTGATCGTTGCTTAGACAACCAATTCGTGTGCGAAATCCTTGTCGGCAGCATATACATTTTTAGAACTTCAGGGGGTTTATCTTGATCAGATAAATCCATTGGAATATCACGATCACCGTTGGAGACCTTGCCTTTAACAGATGAATGAATTGCAGTGTCATGTTAACTCTTGGCTCGACCACCTTCAACCGGAATTCTTTATTAGTATCTAAAGAGCTGCTAAAACATCCAAGCTATTTTTAGTTTTCACAAAGTGAGCAAAGGCATATTCACTGAAATGTGAATGTGACTCAATGAACTCAATGTGATCCATGGCATGTTGTAAATTATCATATTGCAAGGTTTCTTTCAGCGTACACCCAAGTAAAGTAACGCCCACTTTCTCTAGTTTCCGATTCAAATGAAGGCTGCTCATGTAGTGTAAGCATTTCTGGGGATGAAGTGGGTGATAGTAAAACTTGTTAGCATTAAATTGTATGTTAAATTTACTTCCATTTTTGGAAAAGAATGACGCTAAATCACTTTCTGTACTATGTGAAATTTGTCAAAATCAAAATATTGAATAAATATTTCTGGTTTTATCCATTGCACTATTTAAAGAGGTAATAATCGCATTACAGGAACCACTTTTATGACTTAGATGCACATATAGTAATTTACTGTATCCAAACACCACTTCAAGTGTAGCCAATTAGTAATTTGAAAGGAATCGCAACTGCTGTAGTATTAAGCCATTTCAATTTCAATCCCGTAGCAAATTACATTCAATATCCTCACTATGTGGCGTAACTTATCCTTTAATAAATTAATAATTAATAAATTACAATGAAATCCCAGAAAATATCTTGGGTATGTGGTGTATATGTCTATAGTGTAAGAGGAGGAAAAGTTGGTGAGTTTAGCTCAGCAAAAAGGCCCTGTGGCCAAAAGTGAAATAGAGTACTTCTGGTCATGTCGGTAAACAAAACAAGAGTGATTAACTTTATTTCGGAGTAGTTAGCTCCTCCATTATTAAGCCTATGCTTAAATACATTTCCATTAATAAATCCTGAATGCATTCTTAAATCTATATATAATTCTTAAAATTGAATAAAACGTCTTATTGAATATAATGTTTTCCCGAGTTAATCTTGCGTTGTCAATAGTGACACAACACAATCTCTTCCTAGGGCGGGGGTTCGGTTTAAAGAAGCGGAGACGTTGTTGTTTTCCCAGACGCTTTCTTGGCTTTGACTTTTGCTGGAGTATGTTTGAATGGTCTGAGAAGATTGAAAGCAGAGATTTCACATGTTGTGGTTTTTGAGATTGCTTATTTTTCTCTTGTTCAAGCCATTTGTAGACTTGAGTGGTATGGTCCTTAACCCAATTGAAAGTTTTAGATGTTGGGGATTCCGTTGGTACAGATGAGAGTGTTGGTACTGTTGTCGTTGAGGTTGTGGTTATTCGTTCTAAAATAATTTTTGGGTGATGCATCCATATTTCTCCGAACATTACTCCTTCATCAGTCGTCGTAATGTATTTTGAGGATACAGGGTGGCCAGTAGTCTTTGGTGAAGTCATTTTTGTGGTAGAGATAAGATCTGTAGGAAACTGGATACCATTTAACCACTCAAAATTAAAGGGGGGAGTTGCCGATAGTGAAGTTGGTGGTGATGATGTCGGTGTGGTTTGTCGGGATGATAGATAACTACTTTCAAAGTCATCGTCGATTTCCATAGTTTTGGATGGTGAGTGTCCTGGAAACATTGGAAGAGTCAGAGAAAGTTCGCCATAGTCAAGTACGTCGTTCATGTCATCTATAAAGCCGGAAAATGTAGAAATTGTTGATGTAGGAGGTGATCGGTCAGAGTAATTAAATCTAGGAGTTGGTGGATATTGTCATGATCCAGCTGCGCTTTTTCATTGCCGCTCGTCATCACAAAGTGAAGACGGTTTGGTGTCACGGCTATGCGCCGCGCTTTTTGAAGGTTATTGTTTATTGAATATAATTAATATTATTCAAAATATTAATGGACTGAAGTAGTCAATATTACTAATATTTATTTTATAAAATGCCAGATTGGCAATTGTAATGCTATAAGCATTGAATTAATGTAAAATGTACTGCGGAGCCTGCTGACTGTGACTGATCATCTCATTCTAGGTTAAGTTTTCTTCGAATAAAGTCGTACCTCTTCTTATAATTTCCTCTTATCACGACAATATGGTGATTTGAATAAATGGATCATGGCAGTTTGATGTTTTAGTAGGCGTAACATAGGTCGATTGTGGCAAAGAATCTCCGGGTGTACATTCAATGATTTGGATGTCATCAAACGATGGTTCTACATCAAGAATGTCCATCTAAACGTTAGTGATGAAAGTAATTAGATTGTTGAACGTAATGGTTGGGCGGACTGCATTTTTAATAAATGGATGTCGGATGGGTAGTATTAACGTTTGTTGTGTTGGGAATTGGCAGTAATAATGTTGTTTTCTCTTTTGTCAATTAGTTTAAAACGGCGAGGGGTTTCTTGTTCAATAATTTCATAGGGGCCTTTCCACATGGGGATAAAGTTTTGCACAAAGCCTGTTTTTCTAGTGAAATCGGCTATTATTACTAAATCTCCAATTTTATGAGGAATTATAGAGTGTAGTAAATCAAATTTTTGTTTTTCTCGTTTTAGAAACTTTTCGGTAACTTGCTTATCGATATCTCTCGAGAATTGTAACGGCGCGACTACAGGGTGAGATGACAAATGTAACGGCGCGGCCACAGGGTGAGATGAGACTGCAGGGTGAGATAGCGTTACAGGGTGAGAAGGTGGCCTATCAACAGGGTGAGATAGCGTTACAGGGTGAGAAGGTGGCCTATCAACAGAGTGAGATAGCGTTACAGGGTGAGAAGGAGGTCTATCAACAGGGTGACATAGCGTTACAGGGTGAGAAGGTGGCCTATCAACAGGGTGAGATAGCGTTACAGGGTGCGAAGGTGGCCTATCAACAGGGTGACATAGCGTTACAGGGTGAGATGAGACCGCAGGGTGAGATGGCGGCCTATCAACAGGGTGAGATGCGAGCTAAGCCAGGAGAGAGTGAACGGAGAGAAAATCGAGTGCAGTGGAGAGGAGTTCGAGAGACGGAGCAATGAACTTTATGCGTACGAGGTGAGACGTAGAGAGGAGAGCGTAGCTTGTCTGCGGAGCGGCTCGCCTCTGTTACTCACACTCACTCGGTGTTGTAGTGCATTAGTGTGCATATTGTTCATTCTAATTTAATATGAATTGATGTGAATTGATTGGTAGTTGTATGAATTGTAATTTAATGTTAGTGTAATGCTATGGAAAAGTGATTGTGGAATGGAAGGAAGGGGATTATATTTTCTGGTGTGAGGGAAAAACGACGTGTGTGACTGTAATAAAGAATCAGTTTTCATTTTCTCTACATTTTACCTACAAAAACCCTTTTATTTTCCCTTACACTGGGTAGCAAAGGCTACCACTCATAAAAGGGTAGTTGAATGCGAGTGAGATTAGTGAATAAATATAAAACGTGCGCTGGTAGCGGCGCTGGTCCTTCGAAAACAGACGTCTCACTCCGGGGTGAGACTTGAGTGATCGGAACTTTATTTTACACCAATCTGAGGCTGTAACAAGAATGTTACTTTTTGTACTTTAAGTTGTGGATTAAATTTTTCTTTAAGTTGTGAGGGAACGTTTTGTCACATGGTAAAATTGGTTGGTGACAATAAATCAAATAAAATGGTGAGAATTTGGTCACAGAATGGACTGTAACATTGTGAGCATAAACTGCCCAGGGAAGTAGACGTTCCCATTCATTGTGATTTAGGTTTAGATATCTTGCCATTATTCTTTTGATCGTATCATTATTTTTCTCAGCTAATCCATTTGTGGTATGGTCGTTTGGAGAAGTAATATGTCATTCAATCTTGAAATAATTACAGTCTAAATCGTGTCCTAAATCGTGTGAAGTAAATGCAGTACCAGAGTCAGCAATTATGTTTTAAGGGATTCCATGTCTTTGGATTATTAAACAAGATAAACATTTGATAGCATTATAAGTGTCTTGTGAAGGAACGGGAGCAGCGTCAATGTAGCGAGTGAGATGATCGTTGATTAAAAACGCGCATTTATTTCCATTCTCGGAAGTAGGGTAAATACTTTGGAACTCTACACCTAGAGTGTGAAATGGGGTATTGGGTACTTCTAAGGGACACATTGAGCCAGATTCTGGGTAGTTCCGACGATTATACTTTTGGCAGATTTCGCAGGTCTTAATGTAGTTTGTGACATCTTGTTTCATTTTTCTCCAACAAAATCTGTGTTGAATGGTGTGATATGTTTTGATAAAGCGTAGGTTTGGATTGTCATGTACTGTACGCATAATTTCAATTTTTAAACTTTCAGGGATACAGATTTTGAAAATGTTGTTGCTGAATTTGGGTCTTGATTCGTAAAGTACGTTATTGACGATAAAAAATTGTTTGAAAGAATTCAAGTTGTTGTTGGTTATGTAGTTGATGATTTTTGACAATTGTGGGTCTTCTTGTAACTGAATTATTCTAATGGTATCATAACTTGTGGTTGTTGGGTTTATAGTTAATAAGAAAGATTCTGGGAAGTCTTCTTCTACAGGTGTAGGATCTGATGTGGGGTATATGGATAGAGCGTCAACGTGTTTGTGTTTCTTTCCAGAATTGTAAATAATTTCAAAGTCATATTCTTGTAAGCGAAGTTCCCATCTTGAGAGTTTTACTGATTTAAGTTCCTTGGTTTTCATAAGGTGGCATAGAGAACAGTGATCTGTGACGACTTTGAAGTGTTTACCAATATGTATTGTCTTGCCTTCTCAATTCCATAAATGACAGCTAAACATTCAATGTGTGTAATACCCCAATTTTGTTCGGCTTTGTTTAGACTAAAAGGTAGGCTGGAGGGTGAGATTTTCCATTCTTGATTTGCATAATTATGCATCCAATGCCATATAAAGAACTGCCATCTCTGTGTATTTCAATTTCAGCTGTAGGGTCGTAGTGTGTTAAAATGGGAGCTGTTGTGAGTTTTTCTTTCATAAAGTTGAAGGCTTCTGCGCATTGTTCATTCCATAGAAATTGTTTCTTTCTGTAAGTTGATTAGAAAAATTGAGTTTTTCAATATCCGGGTCTATTGTGGGGAAGTATTCGTTTGTTGTTTGAATTTCATTAATTTCTTCGTCGTATTAAGATGTGTTGTCAATGTTTAATAGAATATTTTGATCGGGAATGTTTTGAATTTTTCCAATGGTAGTATTTGACGGAAACGTGATGCTGTTACTTGCAGGATTAGTGATAAAAATTGAACTTCTGTAGTCTACTATGTCTACAAGGGCAGCAGTTATCATAATTAGATTTCTTGCTTGAAATTTGGAAGATGATTCAAATAGAAAAATTCCAGAGTTGTTAGGTGACTTTATTTCTATTCGCTGGGTAGTGTGGGGTGATATTGCTGTTGATAATGTGATCTTGACAGTATTATTTTCCTGTGTTCGTTTTGGAGATGTATTGGCATTGTTTGAAAGTCCATGTAGAAAATTATGGTTTAGTTGTGCTGCATCGTTATCACAATTGAATTTTACTTTGTAAGTTTTTCAAAATTCTTTGCCGAGGATGAAATCGTGACTACAATCAGGTATGATGAAGAATTCCCAGTTGATTTGGTGATTCTGTATTTTGATAGGTAGTTATTTTGTTTTTAATTTGTAATTTGGTAATGGTGGTGGCTAGAGATAGATCCATTGTCTTCTTTAATTTTTCTGACTTGATGTTTATTTTAGAATGAAGAATGTTGAGGGTGGTTTCATTGATAGCAGATATTGTAGTTTCAGTGTCTACTAGCGCTTGATATGAAGTATTGTTGATTTCAATGGGTAAGTGTATTAACTTTGTTACTTCTGAGTTGTTTTGGAGTTGTGACTTGTTTGGGTGTAGGTGAGAATGGGTTCGTAATGAGGCGTTGAGGGATTTGTTCGGGTTGTATAAGAAGTTGTTGAATTTAGATTTCTTTAGTTTGTGAAAAGGAATCCTTAGTTTTAGTTTTTATCGCTTGTGCAGTTTTATTGCTACGGATTGAGGTAGTTGGAGTGTCTTGTGTTGTAGTACGGTGGAAGGTTTCCGTTGTTGGATATAACGTTACCTGATTATCTCCCTTATTCATCAGGTCAGTTAGTTTCCCGTTCTCCAGTTTTGGGTAAAACTTGTAGGAGGTCCGTTTGGGTTTTTGGTGGTATTCAAATGGTTCAGTTGGGATTGATTGTTATGGTTGTGATACTGTTGTTTTGTGTAATTACTTTTAGTGTAGCTTCGTTTTGGTCCAGGTTGATGTTGTTTATTAGTTGATAGGTGATTTGGTTTTTGTTGATGAGGAATGCGTTGCTTTTCTTTTAACCAATTATCAAATGAGAAACATTGGCGTAGGGTATGAGTGTTGGTGTTGCAGAATCCGCAAGTTGGTAGTGGTTTTTGCTGAGGGGTTGGTAAGCTGGGATTGCCATTGGTTGGTTGTGTATTAACTGGTTGTGACGTTAGAGATGGTAAGCCCGGAATTTGGTAGTTTTGTCAAGTTGGTTGGATGTGTAGAAGATCCTGGCTGTAATTGGATGTTATCATTCTTTAATTATGTTGTGTAGAATTTTAATTGTTCTTGAAATTCTGATATTGTACCACGGGATCCGACTTTCATTTTGATATTCCAGCGGAGATCGGAGGGTAATCCTAGGTATAAGTATTTCAGTTTTTGTGCATCAGTCATATTGGGGTTCATGCACATGAAAATGCTTAATTTCTTGTACACGTATAGTTTCCCGGTAGTTGTTGTTTCCAAAGTTGTTGAAAGATTTTCTGCTTCTGCGAGGGCTTGATCATCAACTTCTGGGAAAGCGCCTTGTAATTTTTCTTTAAATTCCTTAAATTTCATTTGACTATTTGCAGCTGTTATGTTGTCGAGTAATTCTCGGTTAGAAAAAATCCAGCAATGTACTGTCGAGACAAGCCAGGCTGACACTTTACCAATTAAGGACAGGTGTGTTACGCACGCCTCTTTAAGTCTTTTAATTTTTAGAAAAATTGAGCCGGAGTCAACCCTTAAGTATACACTTTTGTGTTGGGATGTTGTGGTACGGACTTGGTACGACTTTGAAGTCAAACCACTAGTCACAGCGACAAAATATTTTGGGGTACGCTGTACTATCTTTGGTACGGACCTGGTACGGCTGTAAGGCCAAACCAAGAAACCAAACCACGGAGATGAATTATTATTGTAGACGGGAAAGGGAGGAAAAGTATTATTTTCTCTGGTACTGGTCTTGTAAATAATACAATGTAACCACTAGCTCTAACCAGTAAAAATATTAATAAATTCGTACGAGTCTGGTATGCTGTATTAGCTAACCGCTAGCTCTAACCAGTAAAAATATTAATAATTTTGGTACGAGCCTGGTATATGAGTCAAGTAAATCACTGGACCAAACCAATGAGAAAATCGAGTCCAAATTGTGTAAAATAAAGCAATTCGGTATAAGGTATTGAATAAAAAAATTACGCCGTCAGTTGGCGAAAACACTTTTTCTTGAACAGGATGGATAAAGAACACCGCACCTTGTAAAAGCAGGAAAAGTTGTAGAGGGATGGTGAAAGTAGCTCATGAAAGGGCACTGTGGCCAAGAGTGAAATGAAGTACTTCCGGTCAGGTCGGTACACAAAACTAGGGATGCCAATGGTCTGGTCCGGACCATTAATAATGGTCCGTTATTGGTCTGGTCCGGTCTGGTCCTAGACTTGTATGGTCTGGTCCGGTCTGGTCTAACACTTGGACCAGACCAGATACAATTGGTCCAGCTTCAGGACCAGACCAGACCAGACCACAGGACCATGGTCCCAAAAGTACGCAAAATAAAAATTTATCAGTTAACGAAATCCTGTGGAACAAATTAAAAATGTCATTTCTGAGGATAAAAAAAAATTTGACTGGATAAAATGTGATTATTCAATTGCTCTGAATGGTTTTCTGGACCATGGTCCGGACCATGGTCTTTGGTCTGGTCTGGTCCGAATGACTGGATCAGACCACTGGTCTGGTCCGAAAAACTGGACCAGACCAATGGTCTGGTCTGCGCTTTGGACCAGACCAGTTTCATAAAATCTGGATCAGACCAGACCATTGGCATCACTACACAAAACAACAGGGATTAACTTTATTTTGGAGTAGTTAGCTCCTCCATTATTAAGCCTATGCTTGAATACATTTCCATTATTAAATCCTGAATGCATTCTTAAATCTATAATTTCTTAAAATTGAATAAAATGTTTTATTGAATATATTGTTTTCCCGAGTTAATCTTGCGTTGTCAATAGTGACACATTCTGCAAAATGCATTTAACCTATAAGGATGCTCTGCTATGCAACTCTAACAGGAGTGTAGATCCCGAATTGAGCTAGGCCGTATCCCACAGACACAGAAAAGACGTTACATGTATGCTGATGTACACTCGCAGTCAATTGAACTTGGGCGACTTATTGAAATGCTCAAATTTGCCGAAAAATCATGTTTATGATGTAGAAACAGGGGCAGTGTGCAATTTATTTTGAAGCCTGTCGTGTGTACTTTAATTTTCATGGTTAAAAAAATCGCGCTTTAAAAAATTAAGCGGGTTACATACCTCCGTTACTATCGGTATTGCAATGTCATTTGAAGTTGGACAATTGAAAAATCCAAGACTTTTAACATTATAATGGGTAAGTTAATAACTTGTTTTACTTTTAACTGCTATAAATACATAAACTAATACTTGCACATAATAATATTTTCGTTTTATAATCATTTGATTTAATTAGGTAGTCAAAAACTGCAATTCAAGCACGTCCTGGTTCCCATTCGCCAACATATTGTTTCCCGGAGTGACCGAGGCTACAACTTGCTCGAAATAGCTAACGAATTAAGCTCGAATTAACTAGTATCAGGAAGTCAACTATGCATTACATTGTTTTTTAAGTATAAACAGACCGGTCAAGTCGAGAACTCCAAGTGTGGATGCCGCATAAAGATTTTTACCCGCGGGAGGTATCGGGCATTATCCGAAAATTCAAAATTTTACCCACCCTCACTGCTCGAAAAGCATTACGAGGTTCGAAAGGAGACAGGAAAGTCTGCCAGTCCCTCTACTATCCGCAGAATTGTGTATAAGAACCAGGGTTGGTTTGGTTTAAACCAAATGATTTAAACCATGGTTTAAACCATGGTTTAAACCAAACGGTTTTTTTATAAAAACCAATGGTTTAAACCAAACACCTGAAATTTTAGTATTTTCAATCCAAAATGCTTATATTTCGGTGTGCACAAAACTTGTGCAGTTACTGTGATATTGTGTAGTTAAACTTTAGTGAAATAAATAATACTATTAGCTTTTAGTCTTGTACATTTAGAAATTCGGAATTGTTTGTAAAACAAAAAATGCCAAACTTGTGTTTGTGCTGCAAAGTTATCGTTAAAATTATATCTAAATTATTAAATATTTAATGCTTCGTGATACTTACTGAGTTTGGGAAATGAGTAAATTTGTTCAAATTCACATGTTTTTGCATATTAATGAATGTTTTGGATTGAAGATTCGTTTAAACCAAAAAAACCTGGTTTAAACCAAAAAAACCCGGTTTAAACCAAAAAAACCTGGTTGTTTGGTTTTTTTGAAAAAAACCAAAAAAACCCCCAACCCTGATAAGAACGGAAGGAATTCAAACAAGAGACTAAGGAAACTCTACTGATATGTTGAGACTACCGGGAACTTGTATCTGGAAGACGCCGAAGGTGTTATACTTTATACGTCACGGAGAAAATAAAGGCAAGCAGGATAACAATGGTGTAAGGCAAAACAAGTTATCCTAGTGTTTAATCACAATAGAAAATGGTCGACATAGTTGAGAAAATGAGCTATTAAAATAGAGCAAATGATAAGTGCATCTATTCTCTCCGATGGTTGGATGGCAACTCCTCCTGAATTAGTTGTATATTGTATACCTACTGTCATTATTTAATCATTAACAACATTCTGATTGGATGTAGTTATAGTGCAAAGCATAAAATATTAGATATTTTTTAAACAAGGCTGAAGCTCCATTACTGCTTCAGTGTATTGTGGCCAATCATTATAGTGACACTTAAATCATTACTTTACATTTATATACATATCCTCAGTCCCTAAGAGCATCATAGAGGGCGCGCATGCATTGAGCCCACACATATCATATAACCAATACCCGAATACTGTAACACCCGATTCCCGTGTAGTAGTACCTAATGTCAACATATGCCACTACCACCAAAAGTCTCTCCAATATATAATACTTGAGTTTAGTAGGCTTAAATGAAAGTGCACGTACTTATTTTCTAGATAAATTAGCACTAAGACAAACCGAACCTAAAATGAGTAACTACTACTATGGAACAGTCATCAACACCTACATTAGCAAGACAAACATCAAGAGACTCAAATGGTGTCGGAAGTAGGTAAAGAAGAACCAGTCATTTTAGGGCGTCCATCAGTCCTGATTTGAGATAGGCACACCTGATGACCTGCTGAGTAGACGTAAAGTCCTCATTTGTCGAATGCAAATACTCTCTCTTAGTTTTAACAAAGGTAAGCCGCGACTAAATTAGCGCGATAGTAATAATTAGTCCATAAACGTTGTTGATTATGGGAAAAAAGTTTCATAGGCTTCCTTCCATACTATGCCCAAAAAGACCGATCCCAAAGTTGAAGGACTCGTTTTGGGACTTTCAAAAGCTGGATTGTCCCAAAGGTCAACAGTTCGTGAGCTAAAAAAGCAAAATATAATTATTTCTAAGACGTGTGCTCCATATAGTTAATTGTAGAGGAAAAGGGAGGATTGCCAAAGCGAATGGACTTTCATCGCCGGTTAAGTATCAACTGCCAAGTGTAGTGACTCCGACAATCCGGCGGAAAATTGATTCTCTGGATTCCAAGGAGAACCCGCCAAGTCAAAATGAAATTGCCAGACTGGTAAAGGTATGTAAAACAACCGTACGAAGAATTATTTAAAAAATCCCGTATACTTAGTCACAAGACCCGCGTTCACAAGTTGTCCCCGAAACACGTGCAGAACCGCAAAACTAATTATAGAAAATTTTATGAGCAGTATCTAGCAGGTAAAAAACAAGAATTTTTGGTCACATTAGATGAAGCTATGTTTTGGGTACACAATACCACCGGCAAACGAAAAATTTGCTACATCAAGAGAGGGGGAAAAAATTCGGACGAATGGGTAGTCGACAGCGACAACTTTTTTAAAACCTTCATGGTGATTGGCGGATTATGTGGGAGAGGAACCCTACCCCTGATCAAAGTGCCAAAAAAGTTAAGGTGAATGCGGAGTACTATGTGAAGTACGTGCTGAAGTCATACATCGAGAGATTTCTTCCAAAATTCTACCCTGGCGAGATGTCGAAGGAGACACTTCACCACGACGTCGCATCGTCCCACACCGCGAATAAAACCCAGGCGTTTGCAGAACAGGCTTGGAATTCAGTGGGTGTAATAATTTTAGACAACAGCCTAATACCCATAAAGTCTCCAGATGCAAGCCCCATGGACTTTTTCGAGTTTGGCCTCCTCAAGCAAAAGATTTTCCTGAAGCGCCCTAGATCGGAGGATGGAATCTGGAAAATACTTCGGGATATGTGGATTAGTGGGAAGCTCGCCATGGTCAACAACTAGGGTTGGCAAGTATCGCCAGTTTGTCAGTATCGGGAATATCGGTATCGGTAGAATGCAATTTTGCGATATTTGCGATAATATCGGGTATCGCCGATACTTTTTGCTAAAGTGATTTAGCACATGAAGTATAAAGAGTTAACATCAACAGATCTAGCTATTGGCTTTGTCATTATATATGAAAAATCTGAATGTTGTAATCACTGGGCGATTACATGGAGAGCGAATCTAGTATGCAAAATATTGAATTTTATACCTATATTACATCTAAGACAACCATTGTGGCTGTCATGTGATGTTACTGAAATTTTAAAAATACTTTCTACTTTTCTGAAGTTTTTCAAAAATGTGGTTGTAGGGCATCTAATATATGAGTCTTAAATTTTCTAATTTTTAAAAAATTCAGAATTTTTCAAAATTGTGAATGTTTATTTGTAAAATTATTGTGAAATTTTAAAATTTAAACTCAAGTTGCACATCTAGGGTTTATATGCGACATTCTACGCTTGTTCAAAAAATTTTAATTGAACCGTTCAAAAGTTTTTTCTCGTACAAGGTCTCGAATTGTATTGTTGTAAAAACAAAAGGTAGAGGATATCGTCGATGAAGAGGCAAAATGGTCTAAGTGCTGTACAAAAGCATGCGCACATACTCCATTTTGCCTCTTCAGCGACGACATGATTGCTTATGCACCCTTTTACTTGACTCGCGCGAAAGAAATATGACAGAAAGTACTCGCAGTTTAAAATAATTTCCGTTGTCGATACCCGATATTCTCGGCATGATTGGCGATAAGTATCGCCACTAATATCGCACATATTTTTGGCGATATTTGCGATAATATCGTATCGCAGTATCGCACTTGCCAACACTATCAACAACATCTACAAATCTTGGAAACTCCGGTTGTGTACTATTGCTAAGAAAGGTGGTCGCCACATTAAAAATTCAAAATATATTCATCGCCGATATAAGTGCTCTGATTAATTATGAAAGAGTGGTTTAATAGGAAGGCCCGCCCCTGTATAATGTATCTTAATATGACTAATGACGAATCTATTAATCAGGTAAATTGCTGTTTCTGAATTTTTTAAATTATTATTATTTTAGTGAGTTAGAAGCTGCAGTTAAAGTAGTAACCATCAAAATATATATCAACGCACTGTTTGATAAATACTGTATGCTATCTAAAATTAGCTATTATTTAATTCATTCAGAAACCAATCATTTAATGTCGTGAAAAAATATGTGAAATATTTCACAAATGTAGACAAGAGCACACTTCTGTAGTTATTTTTTTGAAGTCCTTAATACAACTGATATGGACTCAGGAGCGAAACTGATAGAAAATAAGTTCTGTTTTTCCAACAAACTAACTTCATCTGATAGATAGAGCTCTTTTTTATTTTAGGTATAAGTCCTGATTTGGGATTCAAATAATATGTACACCCTAGTGGTTAACTCCTATTTCCCAATAACAACACCGACACAATCTAGTGGCTTGATCCACCAGTAGTAAAACTCTCTTGTCGAAATAAAATTTCAAATCATATATTTTTTAAATAATTCCCTTTGCTTCTAAAATACATTTTCGTATGATCCTCTCTTCTAAGTTGAAAGAGTTGATAGTCTCCGTGATGGTAAGAATCAAATATTCGCGCGCTCTTGATGCATCCACGACCATAGCACTGCGCCGCTAGCTATTGTATGTACCATAAACTCACATTTGCCTTTTGCTTATCCAACAATAGTTGGTTGTGCAGTGCTAGCTATAATATGGTATCACGATAGAAGAACGGCAAGCATTACACCTTCGACAAAAGACCTTTTCCAAAAGAACTTTCCCAAAAGACCGCGAAAACTATAAAACCTTGGTTCCCAAAAGACCGTATCCAAAAGACCTGGGACATAAGAACTTTGCAGTAACACCTACGACAGAAGACCTTTTCAAAATGACCTTTGACACAACACCTTTTCAAAATGACCTTTGACACAACACCTTTTCAAAATGACCTTTGACACAACACCTTTTCAAAATGACCTTTGACAAAAGACCGCAAAAACTATAAAACCATGGTTCCCAAAAGACCGTATCCAAAAGACCTAGGACATAAGAACTTTGCAGTAACACCTACGACAGAAGACCTCACTCCGGATTGATTTTGAGAGTAACTTAATTGGTTTTGTTTGAATCTCTATGTGGGGATTTTGATAGGGGAAATATACACAGTATTTTGGAAGTTCCGCAGCTGAGAATGTGTGGAGGAATGATACAGAGAGTGGTACTTAATTAATATTTCGATTAATTTAATTCTGTAGGAAAGGGATATGGTTTCCATTTCCTGCGGAACACATGATCGGGGACACTTTTTGCAGGATAGTTAAAGTCGGGGAAGAGGATATTTACTATGCTGTGGATTATAATCATCACTTAAATGGATGTGAGCTGGACAAAATCCAAAAATCATCTTTACTTATTACGGATTCCTTCAACTTATGTTCAAGCTAGGAGAAGGACGCGGGATGAGCAGCTTATGAGTAGGAGAAATTTCGTTGAAATTACTATTTTTTTAGCATAAATTTCTTTAAGAATGGAAATTAGAGAATTTACAGAGCATGTCGGTATTGTTCCTATTAAGATTATTAAGATTGACTGTTGAATTTGTGTATTAATAATGTATCATCTTATTAGTATTTTGTTATTTACAAATGGTGCGTGCTATACAATATGAGCCATTGCATTTATTACAATCAGTTTTATGCAACCTATAATGCAATATTTGTAGTATTGTGATCAATTCAGTATCAGTGTATCATTTTAAATGAATGAGTTTATGTGATAGAGACTTACAGTTGGAAGGCAATTTTACATGATCAAAAAATATTGCTAATGCATTTATCTTTATTTTTCATATATTTAGTCTCGTAAGAGTTTTCAAGCAAAAAGTCCCTGTCATTCCAGAATGACACTCTGCTCACGTCCAGGATTAATCATGTGTCTATACTTGGATCAAGAACAAACTGAAGTATAAGACCACTTAAAAAAACCTAAAGTTTCTTGGTGTTAGATTAAAAAATGTAATAATTAATTTATTGAATGTACAAATTTAATTCATCAATGCTATATGACCTGAATGTGTAATATGGTGACATTTACTGTGACATGATTAAAGTCAGTAACACTTATAATTGTCTACTTTTCCCCTCCCCCCAATAATTCTTGCATTCCCCTTGCATCAATAAATAAATCTAGATATGAGAATTTGTGCTACACAACTTCTTGCTGTATTTTTGCCATAATTATTATAAATGCAATAGAACGAAATGTTTCATGTAAATGTTCCAATCCTTCTTTTAATAGTCCTTAACTCTTATTTTGTACCAGATTACAAAAATACAATAAATTCTCGTGTTGACTAAATCTAATTATTCACATTCCATTTTTTTGACAATCTTTTATAGCCGTATTGTTTCAATAATAATTATTGCAAAAGAAATGAAAAAGAAATAATAAATTTATAAGAATGATATTGTTTTTTAATTGTTTATATATCCTCAATTTAATCTACATTAACGGTATATTAAAATTGACAATATGACAGAGCAGTAAAAAATATTATATTTATGTCAAACGACAATATTTGCATTCTAAACAAGTCCACAAGAGGCCAAGTAACGTTTCAAGTCTAGCATATGAGCCAGCTCAAGGACCCTCCCAACAGTATCCACGGCAATGAGAACATTACCTCCGTTCTTCAAGGTCTGCAAGATATTCGCTGCAAAAATTCAAAAGTCAATCTTAATAGGAGCAATACCGACATGCTCTGTAAATTCTCTAATTTCCATTCTTAAAGAATTTTAAACTAAAAAAATAGTAATTTCAACGAAAATTCGCGTACTCATAATCTGCTCATCCCGCGTCCTCCTCCTAGCTGGATGGTATTCAGTAGGCTGACATTACTCATAATTTTAGATTGAGTGGATGAGCTAAAAACTCACGAGGAGCGTGTATATATAATATAAAAATATCATCGTTGTCACTATTATCTGACTTTGAGGAGAGATTCGAGCCCCTAGTATTGTCGTCTTGGATAGAGCTCATTCCAGTGCTATTTTGCGTCGAGTCGACCAGAATGGCTTCGATAGGTCTGAAGGTAGGGGGAGGCTGATAACAAAACAACAAGATATTAATTATGCGACTTTGTGACGTATTTTGTCACCATGCTATCTACCAATGAACCATTACTATCTAAAAGCAACAATAAATTGTTGTAGTACACTCTCGCTATAAGGCATTCCCTTTATAAGGGGAGGAATTAATATTGTGACAAGCGGGTCCAAATATTTTCCTCGTAGAGAAAAGCTCTTGTGAAAAGAAAATAATATTGATTCTAAGGCGAGCGGACACTGAACATGAAACATTTTTTGAATTACTCACACCGCCATTGGAACGGAGGGTTGTGTCATGAGAGCAGGAGCCATAGGCAATTGAATTTGAGGCACCGCCACCGGAACGGAATTGGGGATTTGTGTGGAAATGATTGATGTTGTAGTGGTAACAGCAACCGGTTGGGGTATCATTGCTGCTTGAGCTTCGGACACTATTTTAGCCCGAATCTCCTCCAGCTCGGGAGGGACAGTCCATCGGCTTTCTTTTGTGTTTACATTATGGTAGTACGTCTTGCCCTGGTCTGAAGTAAACTCTTTCCATGGACATTGCGACAGAAGTTTCTAAAATTTTCACAACTTATATGACGTTCATCCATCTGAATACAAGCGTAAATCGACAGAACTTTATTTACACTATATATCTAAATGGCAGTGCTAAAGTTTGTCATTTGTTAATAATACAATTTCTGAGTGTGTTATTACGGACGTAACTGGATCAAATATTTATTCACTCGTTTTTTTAAAGATAAAGTATGTACTACTTCTGATAGTGACTTCAGGTCATCAGGCTTTTCCCAAGAATTTACTTAGTTACAGCATTGTAATAATAAGAGCGGCCACCAGGTGCCTTGTGCTCAGTCCAGTCTGATGCAGAAGCCGTTCCTGTCGGTCCAGCGGCCACTGTTGCAGCTACAGATACGGGTACACCTGGCATCATTCTGCATTAAAATTCGAATTTTATTATTATCCCGGTAAATAATTCAATAAAATTATGACACAAGGGTCCTTACAAATGAAATCACGCACAATTTTCAAGAAACTTTTAAACAGTGATACTACATTAAATTATTTCACTACTTCGTTACTAAATAAGTTTATATCTCTCCACATTCAAAAATGTCAAAGACTCTGTTTCTGGGTATATATTGAATTTTCACAGGTCTATGATCTAGACGCATTTTGCTAGAACGGAGATATTTGGTTTAAATTCTTGTTTGTTTGGAATGTAACCGAACACAAAATAACGAATGCGTTTTGATCAGGTAGATTGTTTCTTCTTTCCCCTGATCCCTCAACCATCCCATAAAGAGGTATCCTTCCCCTCGTCTATTTTAGTTGATTATTGTTGGGGACGAGACTGGTATACAAAAAATGAGATTCAAAATTGAGAACACATAATGTTGAATGAGTTTTGAAGTTTTGAAGATGGGGTACGTAGGAACGGACATTACAGATGCCCTATCTGGGTTGGTAAAATAGACGTGTTTTTGCGACATTCATCTAATGATCCTTTGAACATTATAATAATTTATTGTCATTGGAAATGCATACGCAACAGTAGTACCAACATATTTGTGTACAGACACAATAAGCAATTACAAATGTGACTTACATGCAGTAATCACATGTTAAATCTGACATTGAAAGAAGTTACAATGGATCCCACCTGTACAGACCCTTATAATTAAATGGGAAAGGACTTACGGAGGAGCTCCGGCCGATGGAGGTTCATTCCCATTCGAGGCATTCCCGGGATCATGTTCATGAAGGGCGGGAGTCCGAACGGAGGAAGCCCTTGCTGTGGCGGACCTCCAAGGGGCATCTGACCGCCGGTCGGTGGCGGATAATGAACAGGAAGACCCCCTGCTCCAAAAGGCATTTGATTACCAGGCATCATTATTGTCCGTTATGAAATCCTCAAAATCCTCCTCATTAAATAAAACGGCCGACCAAATAAGCGCTTGGGAGAGGAGCGCTTCGTTCACACAAATCTCTGCCTCTTCCTTGAAAAAAGGCAAGTCTTTAGATTTTGAGCTACAACACTGTTTTTTCGAAGCTTTCGGTCCAAAATCCTTTCGAGGCAGAGGCAAACTCACTCACATAGTCTCCGTAGTGTGCTGAGAGGAAGGACAGGTCCAAGGAGAGGAGTAATAAGTCTGGGGAGGACTTGGGTCACACGCCATTCACATTCAAGTGACAATCCGACTCTTCACTACGCTACAAAAACAAACAGAACCGCAAAGTAAAATAAAAGCACGGACGCCGTCAGAGCTTTACTCATGTCAAACATGTCAATTCTCAATTATTAAGTAAGTAAATGTGAGCATATACATTCCAAAGCTACAAGTGTCAAAAAAAATAACCATAATAAATCAAACCATTTCACAAATACCCTCCTTTCCCTAGCCACTGAATGACTTCGAATTCGTTTTGTAGCGGGGATACACCTTTACACAACGGAAGTATGAACCTTTTTGTGTATATTTCCTTATCTTGATCCTCCCTGTTTTTCTAAAAAATCAATTTACAAATGCTGTACCACTACATCCACCCACCTTCTTAAACACTTCCGTCATGCTCGTAATAAAATCAATGTGTGAGAATTTCTAAATTACATCAACGTCATCATGAGATCTATTTGCTCGAATACAGCGAAGTTACGGACCCTTTAGCAACTGCATCTTCAAAAATGTGTGTTCTAGCTGCTGAGTAGCTGTCCACCGGGAGTGCTCATTAATGGTAAGGCACCTTGAAAATCATGAAGTGTTTATAAAAACTATACACTTGTAAATGGTGAAAACATAATGTAAATTTTGACATACTTTTTTAAGAAATCTTGCAGTTCCGGGGGTAACGACGATGGAATATCAGGAGGATTTTGAACAACAAGTTGCCCTTTGAGTAACCTCAATATGAGCATATTACGAATGAGTTGAAGAGACTCGTAGAACGAGTCACTTCAAGTGAAGGGAACATCACTATCTTCAAAAAAGTTAGCAACCCAGCAAGACTAGGTTGATCATCCTCGTTCTGCCTGAGATCTCTCACATGAGCCAAATTAATGGCTCGATCAAAGTAAATTGGACTGCTGCCGATATCACCTCCATCCCGGGTAGACCCACGGGAAAATCCAGCTTTTTTATAAGTACGAGAAGTCATCAAGAAGTAACTCCGAAGAATAATCTCCTTTTCAACAAATCCTCCATTCGAGGTCGCTCGAAATCTTCATCCTTGGAAGTCAGTTCCATTCATCCTCCAAAAGTGTTTCCTGGCTTTTAATTCCACAACCGCTTTCTTCGTTTCAAGTTCATCGCCGACCTCCTTTAGTTTCCGGCCAAGATGTTCCTTGAAATATTTAATAATATTATTATTACATTCTCCAAATTTAGATTCTCCAGGACTTGAAAAAATCATTATTAAAAATCAAATTGGGACCAAATGTTAAGGCCTTTTGGAAGCAATTCTTAAAGCAGCTTACACGCTAATAATTTAATTGTATCCAATAATACAAGAAGAGGTGACGAGGTAAATGAGGATTTCAGCAGACAACATTTTACTTTACCAACCCAAACAAATATAAAAGGAATAGGACAAATGTAACATTTGGCTCTAAAATTAGCACAAGAAATGAAACCAAGAAACAAAGTGACACGATTCTAAACACAACCAACAATGAGCACATGTACAACAGCATATAAGTAAGAGAAAACAAGTCATCACTAGTGGAATCTAATGCACGATTAAAACTGAAACCAAAACAAGCAAAATACACAGAAGAGTTAGGACACGATTATATAACTCCAAATTAACCTACACATTATATTCTATGTTACTAGCCACACCAAGCAAATAATTTATAATTAAAGTTTCATTCACAGAATTTTCATGGTTCGTGCTATACAGATGTCCTGTATTCTCCAACTGCGGAAGTACAACGGCATCAATATCGGCCATACAAAAATCAGGAGGCAGAGTACAGCCCATATTTCCCAGTAGCTCTTGGAGATTTAAATTTTCCGAAATAGGCTGCATTTCACGGGTTCTCTTAAAAGCAATACCTGATACCAAATAATCAATTTTTTAAAAGACTTCGAATTATGATTTTCCTAATCTTTTGAAATTACCTGCATAAGACGACGTCTTGCCTAGTAATCGGTCTGCACATTCCCGGTAATTAATTCTCGTAGGATGAGGTAACATGCCAGCTCCAAGCTGAGTTATTTTAAGCTCTGTCAATCCCTGCTCTTGCTTCAACACTTTTATAAACCTCCAAATATTAGGGTGCTCGCCTCCCAAACGCGAAGAAAATCCTCTATGCCAACCCTCAAGGGAATTATTGGTTCTAGCTTCACCATTTAATGTAGCTTCATAAACATTCCAGGACTGAAGAGAGTAAAGACCAACAGAACGTATATTTCCATGTCTGGACCTCTTCCCAACCCAAGTTTCTTCGAAGTAGTCTAGTAAAGACTGTAATTCTGAGTTTTGCAGGAAGAATTCAGAATTCTGAAGCACCTCGAACCCGAAGACAACATCTTTGACGGGTAGAAATGCCAACGCTGCTAATGTTTTTATGTTTGAGCAAATAAATCATTTGATTTGTACTCCTTACAAGTTCCTGGTAACGCTTGAATTTTTCTCCATATGCACTGGGTGAAGTGGAAGAAACAACCTATACAAAACCATGTAATAATTATCACCTCTTCAAATAAGTCTGCAAGGAGTTCAATTTAAATGATTTGGTAAAAAAAATACCTTGGTGCCTGGATGTTGGGAATTTTTGTGTGAAGGCATTAATTAAAGCTTGTTCAAAGTCAGTTGTTACGGTTGCTGGATTCCAATCTTGGGAAACATTACTTTTCAATACTTCAAGCATACGCAAATATGTCCGTTCTTCTTTATTTTTCAAAAGTACGTAGACCAAGGGAAATACTTTACCGTGAACAACCCCATGAATCGTAAAGAATTGCGAAAATAACAGAGGACAGGATTTGAAAGTACCATCGGCAAAAATCTGATTCGATGAGTACAAATGTACCAAATTCTCCTTTGTGCCCAACATTATCATCCTACTCGAATCCCTCCCTTCGTCGACAAGCAGAAAATCCTCGCCCTTGTCAGTTATCTGAAATTCCTGTGGTACTACAAGGTTGTTGACACATTGGGGTATGGCCACCGGCGAATTCACCATCTGCCTCTGACGCTGAATGGTTCTTAACATTGCAGGAATTCGCGGCAGCTGAGCTTGTGCAGCTGGGGATGTTGCAGGAACAACTGACGATAATATCTGATGCGGAGGTTCCAAGGAGGATTTGGCAAGCTTCTTCATCTCTTGAACCGCCTTCCTGGCACTTATCTTGGCCTGTATAAAAAGTTTGTTAGCGGATATTCTTCAGTATTTGAATAAATGTTTCAAGCAAACTACAACTAATGTGTACCTGCGAAGGAGTATGATTATGATTGTCGTTGTTTCGAATAACCTCATCTCCTTGGGTTGTAACTCTGCCTCTGCACTTGGAAATCTTATACTCCACACATTTCCAATGCCTCTTATCTTCGTTTTTATTATGGCTGTCCTGGACAAACCGATATCCTTCGAATACCAGATGATTCGCACCCTTATTGCTTTTGACAAATTCCAGCCCCATTGTAATCTGCAATCTACAATCCACAGTACACAAAAATTAATAACATCATATATAATATCAACCATGTTGAAATAATTGGAATACGTGGATATTGCTTAGAATCAATTTATTTGCCAAGCTTTCGAACTCAAACAGTGTTCATCTTCAGGGCTTAATTATGACTATAACATCATACATATATATCATTCTGAATAACAAACTTTGCCATCCATTACTTACGGCTTGTTTTCACTTTGAAACAATAAATATCAACATTCTAAATTGCTAAGTTAATAACAAGATTTTCGGTTTCACAAAATCCGGGGTGGCATTTTTGTAAATCCCTGAAAGATATGAATTTCCATGCTGAATTTTATTTACCTAGGCAGGTCCTCAACGATCTCCAAAATCCCTGCTAAAACACCAGTCAGTGAATTTCATAATCCCTGCTTGCAAAAAATCCCTACAAGACGTCAAAACCCTGCCAAAAAGCGTCAACCAATCTAAAAATTCCTGTTTGCCTAACGAATTTCCCTACAATACTTCAAATGCCATATAAGGTCAACGAATCTAAAATTCACAAATTTGAAAATCCCTGCAACGAAAAGGTAAACGAATTTGTAGAAAAATCCTAAAAAATCCTTGGAATTCCCTCCCTTTGAAATTTTCCCTGCGAAGATTCTTCCTGTCTTCTCACAAAAATCCGACCCTTGTACGATAGTATCAGTATAGATCTTTGGACCTCGTAGGTAAACATTGAATCCGAATATTTGTTTGTAATTTAATCTCCTGTGCTTTTAAAATATTGCAGCAGTGCCTACCGGGTCTGGGGAAGGGAATACAAGAAGGGAGGACAGCAGCAGATCAACAGACTCCAGGACTCGGGCTGAAGAAGATGACTGGGAAGAGGTGGGACGGAAGATCCAAAAATAGAGTCACGTGTTTCGGGGATTCAATCCTACAATACAGTACACTCACAATTAGCTCTAGGAGTCACACTAGAATTATGAGAGTTCTTCTCAAAGGGTCCGTTACATTGCTCAATTTCCCAGATTTTATGACTGTACTTTTGACGAGCATCAATTGTCACGTCCAAATTTGTCCAAATTGTCCGATACTATGTCATCTCAATGGATCTTTTAAATGTAACTTTTAATTGGATATCGTCATCCTTTTCATGGGTTGTACCCAAATCCTTTAATATCTAAATCATTTGTATGAGCATTTAATTATTATAATAATTATGATTTCATTTATAAAACAACCTAAGAAAAATATTTCCGCTAAATAAATAATTATTACATTGGTCATTGGTACATTCCATCTTTAGCGTTATTTTTCCTTCTTCCCAGACTAAGAGCCTGCAGTGTAAATTTTTTTCTTTGACAAAAGAGACCAGGTGAATTTTATAAAAAATACGTGGCAAAGTACGCATAGAACACATCATACATAATAATAAATATAAATCACAAATCCATAAAAATGACCATGCATATATTTTTTGTACCTTCTTCTTCCAAATCGTTTCCGGAAATAGCAAGGGAATGTAGAACAGTTCACCAAGTGACTCCCATCCAGTAGTTACTTCCACTTTGACCAAAAAGACGCAGAACTAATACAAACAAAAATCAAAGGGCATAAAATTAATATGATTCATACAAACATGAAGACGGGGTCCGAGCAAATAATTTATTATCTTCTAGCAAGATGATGACAAATCACAAGCACGACAGTGACGTTTACCCAATGTGATTCCATCACTTCAAATCAGAACCATATCAATTAATTTGGAAATACGAATATTTGGTACGAAGCCAAGTTTTTACCTACAAATGACGTCACAAAATCCGTAGTTGGGTTTTTCCCTCACCCCGATTATATAATTTGAGGAGGAAAAATAATGAGTTAACTATTAATTATAAATTTACAACTGGAAAATAAACTCTTTCTTCGTTAGGAAAAGATTCTTTTTCCTAACGACCACTTTTCCCCACATCATGAAAGTTCTTCTGTCCCAGATCTTTTTGAAACGGTCTTTTGGCAAAGGTCTTATACCTTTACGGTTTTATACCGTGAAGTTGTTATGTCGTAGGTGTACTGGTTAAGTTCTGGTGTATAAGTTAATATGCCCAAGTTCTTCGTGAACATAAGTTCAAATAGTTACCGCGGTGTTTTTGTAAAGGTCTTTTGACCGAGGTATTTTGTCCGAGTTCTAACGTGAAAAGTTCTTCTGTCGTGGATCCCTATAATATAACAATACAGAAATTCTTTAAACACAGAATTTATACTCGCGAACCAATTAAAGGGCGCTTAGGAGAGACATTTAAAAATGCCATCTTACCTTTCAATTCTAGTATTAAGAAAGCCAATAGCTTTAGTAAAACTTTTTAAATTAATATATTATAATAATTAAAAATCCAACAAATTACAAACCGTCAAATTAAAAACACGATGTACATTCACATTTGCCCATTGTTTCACCTTGTTCGGCAGCATGATAGTTATAACGATCTTGATATTTTCTTCAGACTTACATACCCCTCAAAAAACCAACATACAATTGTCCATATGGAAATAAATCCTTCTTCAAGTCCTTGCCAACACATACTAGAAACCCAGAACTATCGATTTTGCCAACTTGTGCACGCAAAGGCTTGTACACTATTTCACTTAGTTCAAGTTGGATTTAGCCAACATAATCTGTGGATCTGGCAGATGTGCATTAAGGCTCAACTTTTTCAATTTCCCAAAATTTCGATTTTTTTCGAGATTTCTTGAAAACGTTATTCACATGTCAGATTTCACTGGCACAAAGTCCTGACCATTTAGATATGCATAGCACTATGAGTTTTCAGTTTTTTCGAAATTTCGAAACTTTATTTGCAAAGTTTGATACAAAACTGTCTGCAAGAACAAGTAAGCGCCATCTGTTTTATCTTATGCTTACAATTCATCATTCACATATGGCGTTTGCTTGTTGTGGAAAGTTTTGTTCAAAATTGTGGAAATAATGTTTCGAAAAAATATTCAAAGTGCTGGACATCCACATGGTCCAGACTTTGTGTTAGTGAAATATGAGACTGATTTACGTTTCAAAAAATTTAGAAACTCCGGAAAATTTGAAAGGTCGAACCTTACTGCACATCTCCAAGCTCCATGGATTATGTTGATGAAATCCATTTAGCGCTACGCGAAATAGTGTAGAAGTAGAAGCCTATGCGTGCACAAATTCCGAATATTGCCAATTCCATTATATGGCTAACCGGCTTTAATACGAATCAGGCAGAGCTGTCCAAAATACATGGTATTTTAAATACATGTATTTCAATACATTTTGTATTTTTGTGGTTAGGTATGTATTTAGTGGTTTGTATTTTGTCTTACGAAGCAATGTATTTTGTATTTTGTCTTACTTAAGTAAAGTAAGCAATGTATTTTGTAGTTTGTATTTTGTTCGCTGTATAAGCTACTTGTGTTTTTTGTTGGCGCACTTTCTTTGGGTTTGAAAATTCCGTTTATGCCAAAAACCAATCACATCAATGAAGTAAAACGAAATGCAATCGTTTTAACATCCCATAAAACTAAATTCCAGATTTGGGATGTTCTACGTTTCAAGTATGTATTTTGTATTTTCGTCGCCTGAAGAATGTATTTAGTATTTTGTAGTTTGTATTCTCGTCGCCTGAAGAATGTATTTAGTATTTTGTAGTTTGTATTTTCGTCGCCTGAAGAATGTATTTAGTATTTTGTAGTTTGTATTTTCGTCGCCTGAAGAATGTATTTAGTATTTTGTAGTTTGTATTTTCTACGTTTTGAGTATGTATTTTCGACGCCTAAAGAATGTATTTTGTAGTTTGTATTTTCGACGCCTGAAGAATGTGTTTTGTAGTTTGTATTTTCGACGCCTGAAGAATGTGTTTTGTAATTTGCATTTGGGGAGCATGTATTTTGGACAGCTCTGGAATCAGGCACTGTAGTGAAGAGAGAGAAAGACTTTATTGACACTGCTTCTCAATAGAAGTAGCCCTTATGGACTCAGTATACTATTAACAATTTTCAATTAAGTAACTAATTAGTATAATTTATGACTTATAAAGATGATTATTACAAAGTAATGCACTGTTCTTAAGAACTAAAGATACTATTTCTTCAATAACTTTCATTGGTATCCTAAATCGTTTTAGGAATGTTACAAAAAAATTTGAAATTGTTCCTCGTGCCCCAATGTACAGTCCAATTGTTTCCACTTCTTTTAGATTGAGTTTTGATTGAAAGTAGGGAATGCATGGATCATAAATTGATTTCTTTTCTTGATTCACTTTTTCAGGCTGGTGAATATCTTGTTCCATTCTTATTGTTGGATCTAAAATGTATCCTTTTTTAGAGTTTGGTTCAATAGCAAGAATGTCAACTCTTCTACTTGTCCCATTTTTATCTTCACAATATACTTCTTCTTGGACTATATTTATTTTCTTTAAATTTTGTAGCTAACAATGAGCGAATGCTTTGATGACGATTATTACGTAATAATTCACCTCTGAGGCATTTACCAAGGATATGTCCTAAGGTTTCAAACTCATTGCAATATCTACAATGGCTATTACCTTGGCTGTAACCCGGATTTGACTTATTAGGCAATACGTTTCCGTTCATTTTGATTGCATTTATCCATTCAGATGTTGATAACCCAAATTTATTAGTTATCCATTTGTTAGCAGTGGGACATTCGGAAAATTGTGCGACACCTTGTCCTTTACTTGGAAGCTTACTCCATTTTTCATATTCTATCTTTTGCAATTCATTCCTAATAAGTTTACATTTCTTTAACTTCTTTTTTGGTTGTTGTTTGTCGGTGTTATTCATTGATTCTTCTCTATTACTTTCTGAAGTATCTTCATCTTGATAGATGTCTACAAGGGATGATTTGAATTCTTCAGTCATGTTTAGATTATCCAAGCATTTATTTTTTCATTGTCAAAATTTCTTATTATGTTCAGAACTTCAATACCATTATTTTGTAGATTGTCACATGCATTATAATTTTGAATGTTTGCTTCCCATGATGTTTTAATAATTCCCAATCCTTTTACCTTTCTACTAGAATAAATCATAGCGTCAGGGGTTGATGTTGGTATTTCCAAAATTTCTTTAACTGCACTTTTAAGGATTTTATCCACTTTATCAAAGAATGAAGGCGAAATTTTATTTAAGGGAATATGTTGTAAGGGGAAAATTAAAATCGGCCAGATAAATTCATTAATGATATTCAATTTTTGGTCTAAAGTAAAGATATTGTATGCATAAATTGTGTGCGCTTATCTTAACAGTAGCGCGCGGAGCTGTAAATAAACGGACAGGTAGCAGGTAGTTCTCTTTAACAATAAGGATTAAGATACCTATGTACATATATGTATCTGGAAATGATAGCAGTAAAAATTGCTCTGAATTTAGTGTCTTCTTGGTAATTAAATTCATTATTGATGAAAATAGAGAAAAATAATGTGCCAAAGGTTAATGTATGTAAAAAGGTGTACATTATGCGCTGAAATAATATAATAATACCATATTACAATGTTTTATTTTTAATGACCTGCTTTTCTCAATATTCATTCATCTCGAACATGAAAACAGGAGTAGAACTAATTTTCATAATTAACTGGCTCCAAGTTTTGAAAGTCTTTACTCTCTAATGTAACAAATTAGGATCATTTATACCTGTAAATTCATCCATGTCATCTTCCAGCTCTATATCCAAGTCAACGATGTCAGTATCCTCCAAAACATCATCCCTCTCTAAATCAAAATCTGATACTTCTATCAAACTGGTTGACCAAACTCCATCACCAGAAAAATGACATTCTTTTTCCATCATGTACAATACCATATTCAGAAAGTAACGGTCCGTTACTTGTGCTTGCCTGGTGCTGATGGTCTCTTGAAAAGCTGTCTTTATTTTCTCCACAGGATAAAGCACAATCGGCAATGCTTCGAAAATTATCGAATCATCAAGCTTCTCTTCAAGTTGAAGGAAATCAAGGACTTCTTTCATGTTCTTAAGAGGACATGACAGCCAATTAGGGTTTACTTGCAGCTTTTTTCGAAACTCGGTTCGTGTTTTATTGATACCAGTAATACGAGATTCCAGAAATATGAAAATGTCTGATCCATGCCATCTCGCTTTTTCATATAAAAAGGGTTCGTAATGTTTAATATCAGCAGACAAGGTATTTAAGGAAGAAGGTCGCGGATTTAGCTGTTGAAGTCGTTTCTTGGCCGTTTGCTGATAGTAAATTAATCTGCTAACACGAGGATGACTTTTAAGAACTTGTAATTCTGGAATTCTTTCTAATTCTTCCAGCCGGTGCCGAACAGTTGAATTTGACATATTTAATATGTCTGGGAATTTTGCAACTGCTTGCATGGGAATACCGTGCAACTCACAATCCCTTTCTACTTGTAGTAAAGATTCTGGAGTTTGAGTCAATAATCTCGGACAGGATAGAGCCAATTCAACTAGTGGGGTATCCGCGAGTGTTTTTATAGAACTATGAAGAATCCGTAGCTTATCCGGAGGAACCAAAATCAGATACCCATTCTTTTGTATCTACAAATCATTAGAAGAAGGCATATTTTACTCACTGTCAGATAAATCAAATACTGGCGTAGCGACTTTCTTATAAAATACAAACAGCATGACATTTTCTGACCTTCCATCCGTCAAAGCTAAAGTACTCTTTAAGGATTTCTACAGTTGCTTTAATCCAGCAGAAACTTCTCATTTTAATCCCCGGATGAATTTTGATTATGCTTTGAGATGTTTTTATGTCACAATTTAGGGCCAGAGCTAGATAAGCTTCCATAATTAATGTCCGTAACTTGCATAGTTCCATCTGTTCAGAAAATATTTCAGACAGTTCGTCAATACATTGAAAAAATTATTGGTATTTTTATAATCATTTAAAAAATTAAAACAGTAAAACGTACTTACGATGTTACGATTTCATCGACATGCAATTAAATATTATTACTCACGTTTTCCACATCAGAGGAGATGAAGCCTTGAACAAATGATGTTTCATTGTCTGAAATAGCCAGAGCTTCAATATAATTCTGAACTACATTTACTTTACAAGGAAGTACGCCAGTGTTTCTCAACGTACTTATCCGTTTTGACATTATGTTCTTAAACCTATAAGCAAATGACATTATAATTTCTCTGGTACGCAAATCAACTTTGAAGAGTATTTCTAGGTTGTTGCATTATTGCCTGACTTGTTCAAAAGAAACGTGTTCTTGTAATTGATCCCGGTTTCCTTAAATATTAAAATCTTGTTCTCAAGATACAAGGGAGAAAAGGTCAAAAGAGACGGCGTCACGATGTGTGACAGAGGAGGGAATCCGTACATCTGTGCGTAAACGACAAAAGTCATTAACTATCATTTATCATTTGCTTTACTCAGCTAAATTTAATTATGTACTCCTTTTCACCCCAACTCATTTGAATGTTTCAAAAGTCATAAAAGTCATTACATCTAATATCTTCGGAATCTGCTGCAAACTCTCTGGTTTAACATTTACAACATCATGATTTCTCTCCATTATTCTCTGGGTACAGGCTGGCGTCACTTCTACACAAGAAAACATACATTAATTAACTCCCAAGAAGGTATCTGATATGAGAGTTCTTTCCCACAATCCCACATTAATGGAAAAAAATAAACAAAATTACAATTTCTAATGACTGACTACCAACTCAATCATGTCATCTGAATTCAAAAGCACAACGCAACACGATATCCTTCAAATGAGTAATTGCAATTATTGGCTCACCTAACAGCTTCGCTAACTTTTCACTATTTTCTTTGACCCTCTTCTCATCAGCTAGTTTAGCTGCCGTTCTTTTATTCCCTTTGGCATAAAACCGGCAGCCATATTTTAATGCTGGTAACAAGCTCGATCTGACAGTCTGTACAGGAAACGAAATCATGTTTCCGAGCCGAACTTTCCTTCACTATCCAGCTTCTCCTGTATCCACAATTTGGAGGTAACAAAGTCTTCCTTTCAGTTTACAAAGTCATGTCCGACGATGCTACGTAGCCTGGAAGAAATTAAAAATTAACCATTAATCCCACATCCCATCCATTTAACTCAATTCAAAATCCACTAGTTAGCGTCACGGATCGAATTCAAAACCAGTTGCAACAACTAAAGAATATCTACGAAATTGACAATCCAAGTATTAAAAAATGAACCTTTTCTCACTTGATGGGATGCCTTTTAAAATTTGCAGTGGCAGGAACACTCATCAATTAACAATAAGAACAGGGGGGCAGTAACATCAAGCCGATTTTAATTTATTTTTATAACTCAATCTTTGTATGTTTTGTTTTTATCGCCCTTAATTGCGTAAATAATAAATATCGCACTGCAAGCACGTATTACGACAATAATTGCATATAGTTATTATAATGCACTATAATTTAGTAATTATTTTTATTTTTTAGTTATGTAAACATTACACACAACTAAACTCCGACGCGTTGAAAATCTATATAGTGAAATTAAAGTACAACTTTCGCGCTCTGAGAGTTTCAGCGGCATGTACACAAATGCAAAGGTTGATAGTACGTCTAAGTGTTGAACACTGAACAGGTATAAGTAAGTACTTATAGATAGATATAATAACTACTTTTAAATTAAATCTTTATGCGGTTATACAAGTTATAATAAGAGAATTTTATAAAAGTTTACCCATTTTTTGTAGCCATTCGTTGGGATTAAAAGATTCAAAAGATTACGGATTTCAGGTCCAAGCTCCAAAAGGTAAGAACAGAAGTATTAGCGCTGATAGATTCTAGATTCTATGGTTGTCGTGAAATCTTGGGAAGGAAATATGTACGATGCACGTAGTATTTTGGTTATAATAAAAAACAAAGTACATAATTTTTTTTACATTAATTCCAGTGTTAAACAACATTCAGTTCGAAAATTGCATCTGAGCAATTGGAAGGGTGTCAATCGTGGAGTAACGAACTTGTAAAATGGCAGCAAGTCGTTTGGATAAAATAGCCAATATTTTTTCCAGGTGCGTCAAGGCAATAATTTTAGCGAAATAAAGATATATAATTCATATATTTTATTCATATATATTCGTCTATATAATAACATTCAGATTGTTGAAATTAGCCCCTAAAAAAATATTTGCTAGTTACTGAGAATGTTTAAACAAAGGGTACGGCAATTGCTTGTGGTTCAAAATGGCAACTAATTGAACTTATTACAGAGCAACGGGATTGTTGCGAACTGGAGCCGTCAAATATGAGGATAGACCAATTTGGTACGATGTATACCGGGTGTTCCCTCCGAAGTATGAGCCAAGATATAACCGTGAAGTAGATCCAAGTATTGAGATAAAGCCAATTTTTTACGAGGAGGACCTGGTCAGAGCGTAAGTCGCCCTTCTGTTTATCACCATTGCATTTCAAGGATTACAGGACATCTTATACTTCCAATTGTTGTACAGAATTTTTTACTTTTGGCGATTTATACAATTATTTAGTTATTACAACTACCTAACTAACGACAAGATGGTGTCAGGTTCTCATATCCGTGTCTGTCTTTGATCCCAGGCAATTCTTTGAGAAATATGGACTCAACCCGGGTGGCATGGTCCGAGATTTAAAAACTGTCGGTGTGGAGGACGACTGCCAAAGATTTGTTAACAGCTATAATGAGATCAAGAAGAGTAATCCCAACTGGGCGCATTCTGAAGTGTTCGAAGCCACCACTAAAACTATTGTCAATCGATCGTCAAGCCTACGAGATGATCCCACTTACCAGGATGAAACCACCGACACGGTTAGACGTCGTGGACACATCCGACTACTCACTCAGGACTCACTCCGGTCCATGTTTGATGAATCTATAGCTCGCACTAAAAATGATCCCAAGAAGTCAAGTTAAAAGACCATTTCTAAATGGTAGCTCACTAATTCATCTGATTTAAAAAATGAAACTGTACCTACTGTTACAAAAATTGACGTAGTAATTCTAGTATTCTTTTTCTATTAAAGTTGTTCTCATTTAGCGGCACATTGTTGTTAACGTAAAAAAAAAACAATTTCTATTACACCTTCGTTTAGCATTTGAAATTCCACATTAAACTGCAAACAAACATCAATTTTATTCATACTAGGAGTGGCTCCAGAAGATTGTTTTTTCCTGTCTCCTATGTATTTGTGTCATAAATTATACAACCCCAAGGTTTTGTTTTGAACATTTCTCACTGGAAATATTCAAATAAATTCATTGTTTTTTCCCACTATTATAATTTATTTGTTGTATAATTATGTTCCAAAGTCATCAGAATTTTTGTATCTTCCAACTCATTCAACATAACTATTTGAAATAGTCTATTTCTCTCATATAGCACAAATGTGCCGTTCCAGCTTTTTTTACTGGTATACATACATAGGTAGCTCTACTACTTACAATAGTACAATACACCAAACTATTATTACAACCTAGATATTGAGTCAGCGTGGAGTATGCATCGTACTGGTGTACATATTGTATAAGTGTACAATAGTATTACCTCCATCGCAGATGTGAGATGTGGTAATAGTAAGATCTGCCTGTACAATATTATATACACACAAGTCAGAAGTAGGAAGCCTCGGCATACTTTTAGGGAAAAAGGAATGTGTGTGAGGATTGCATTGTATGTGTGCGTTGTGGACGTGGACTGGTAACTCAGGCGAAGAGAGCGTAAGCGGAAAAGGGTATATACTGAAGAGAAGATAGTGAAGAGAGCTGATTGTGAGTTTGACTCAATACCAGCGGTTCAGTACAAATCTTGCCACGAAGGCAAGAGTTATGTCAAGTTGCTATGCATGAGGCGGGTGCCGTAGAGCCCGAGCGGGAAGGTCTTTGGAACATCCGGGCATTCACTTTTCTAATTCTTTGGTACATATTCTCAGGATGTACTCTATTCCTCAACAAGTACATCATGACCACCCTCAATGGGGATCCAACATTATTGGGTAAAATAATTTTTTTTTCTCACATACTGTCTGTCTCTACTGCCACATGTTATAAACGTATACACTGTGAGGATCACCTGTATGTATGTACTTCCTTACATTTCTCTTATGTCCTACATTTTAAAGCTTGTCCCAGAGAGTCTATAACCACTTCCTGCTTACACACCTAGTGACCTTAATTTTGGAGTCTAGAATAATTTTGGATAATTAGGATGTGACTGTATGTATGAGTGAAGGATGTGGATTGGGATGATGGAGAACGTACATATAAATGTGTGGAGGAGGAAAAATTAAAATTGAAAAATATAATTTCTCGTTTGACAAATGATTCTATAGGGACGTGTCAAATGTCGATGACCCTGGTATGCGGATTCATTCAAATGTATTTCCCCTGTGGGATGTACCGAAAAGTTAGGAGATACTCTCGGCCGCCAGGATTTTTTAAACATATGATCCTGGTCGGTACTATGAGGTAATGTTGGGATACAGTTTAGAGTTTGAAATGGTGCTGTATGAGGTTATAAAGATTTAAGGGGATTTTGAATGGATTGAAAATTTTTTGTTTGATTTTTCAGATTTACTACTGTAGTTTTAGGATTGGTGGCCCTTAACTATGTTGCAGTGAGTTTCACGGAAACTATAAAAAGTTCCGCACCGATTTTCACAGTTATCATCTCAAGACTTATTTTAGGAGAAACGACGGGACTTTATGTTAATATGTCATTGGTGCCTGTGATGGGGGGCCTTGCCCTCTGCTCATGGAATGAACTATCTTTTGACTTAAGAGGTTTTCTAGCCGCACTGGCCACGAATTTCACAGAGTGGTTAGTTTTGGATATGATTTTTCAGTTAGAGACTTACCTAGTGGGTGTTGAGGTCATGTTTTTTATGTTTTGTTTCTTTTGTTTTTAGCCTTCAAAATGTTTACTCGAAGATGTTGATCAGTGGTGAAAGATACCGTTATACGTGAGTAAAATAACTTTGTATTTTGGATGTATTTTTTTAATTGTAGAAGTCAGAGGATTTGTGTGGGGTAAGCAAAATGTGGCTCTGAATACGGTTCTGACTGTTGAAAAGTGTAATAATTAATTGGTAATATCCTGTAGATCATTGTTGTAGGGGGGAATTAAATTCTGTGAATGAGTAAGAATAACCGGAGTTATTTTATATATGTACTTGCAGACCTGCGGAACTCCAGTTTTACACCAGCATTTCCGCCATGGTGGTTCAAATCCCGGTGTCTTTTCTCCTTGTGGATGCATCTGGGATCCTTAATAATAAATCCTATATCTTAGCGTATATTCTCAACGGGATTTTCTTTCATTTTCAAAGTATCTCTGCGTATGTTCTCATGGACTACATCTCTCCTGTAACGCACAGGTAAGATGCTTAACTAATTCCTTTGTTTTTATGGGAATTGATATTCGTTAATTGTTGGACTGGTGCTGTGACCTCTGGACAGATCAGCCGCTAGGTTTACTGTACCAGATGTGTTCTTTTATGTTAGTTACTTGAATTTAGGTATATTTAATGAGCGCTTCGATTTTATTTCTAGTGTGGCCAACACAGCAAAGCGAGCCTTTCTCATTTGGTTGTCAGTGATGTTATTTGGGAATCAAGTTACCATTTTAAGTGGATTAGGAACAGCCGTAGTTATATTGGGAGTACTTTTATATAACAAGGCTCGTGATTTTGACCTCCAGCGAATCCCTGGCGTTACTACTTTCGAACCAAAATATTTCGAGAAGAAGCTTGAAGCTTGTTAACGGCGTTTTAAACGTAACCCGTCTTTGCATTCCATTCTATACCAGATTTTAACTTCAAAAGCTAACTCACCACAATAATTACTGTAGAGGGTTTATTGAAATAATTTAAAAATAATACTTCACTTGTATTGTTCCTAGAAATCCTTACGTTCCATTGTACCGATCTTTCTATATTCCTGATCTATAAATTCAATTTTTTGATTCGTAGTTAGGACTATTTGATAACCGTGTTTAGTGCAGTAGTTTTTAAGCAAGAAATTCATGCGTTCGGGTTTTAAGAAGCACTACATTAAGAATACGATTTTTCGCCTTTCAAATTGCTGTTTTACTAAGGCAAAAGCCAAGCGAGATTTCATACAAGCTTGAAAAATCTAATTGTTAGATGCCAAATCAATGTTTATGCGCATCAGTACTGTAAGTAATGCTGGCCTAATATTTTTTATTGTAGTTCTAAGGATCACGTTTTTCATCAGCAGTCATTTCATGCGCCGATATTAGAAAGAAACTAGAAATTATTATGGTAATAGTAGTAGCCATAAACGACCTTTGGAAAAGATTTTGTGGTAAGTAATACCAGTAAACTTGAAGATTTTCTGGTAACCAGTCAGTTTTATATGTGATACTTTCATTAAAGAGAAATTATATTATTTATTACAATTTAGCCTATGTATCAACTTGGATCCTCCAGTATAGATAATTTGTGAGAATGTAAGAGTGTAATATATACCTAGTATTGTAGGAGCACTGATAGCAGAAAATTTTACTCGTGTAATCGGTGCAGATAGGTTTTCATGATGAAAAATCTGTAAAAATGCTATCAATGCTATTTAAATGCAAAATTTAGACCTCGGGCACACATTATTGGCTTTCGCATTTTCTTCCATTTATATATTTCTACACGAAATTAATACAGAAGTTCAAACTGAGATATGATGACACCAGACATCTGTGTATGTATTTAATAATCCAGCTCATCAGAGTTGCAAGTAAGTACATAAAAGTAGGATAAGGACATCCATGAATTGTGACGAATCATGTCAACCGGTACAAGATTTTTGAAGTAATCATATTCATACAGCAATTATGTAGGTGCCAGAAAAATTTAAATGCTATATTTATTCCATTATTTGCATCTTTCTATTTTCAAGTTATTGAAAACCTTGTACTTTTACACCCATCCGAATTTTCTTTTGTAAGTATATCTCTCTACTACGGGAATTAATATAATTTAATCAATGACATCATGTTTGATGGTGTCATCTTGACCAAATTAATTTGCACAAAAGTCTCATTTTAGGTTGCAGTGGATTTTAGTCCTGGTTATATGAATGTCTCATTTTTATACGTAAATTGGTAGTATGTGTTTTTGGATCGATGTTTTTATTTTGGTAACTAAACAAGGATTGAAAGCTGACATTTCTAATTGAGTATCATTTTTTCGTCACAGTTCGTGACGCCTGGAATTTGGAATTATTTAATTACATTATTTTATCACCTTGACGGTGATGATTTAAATTTACTCTAATGCAGTTACAGTACCTTTAATTACCAGAATATCGCGTTTTTGTGGATTTCATACTTACAGTATACACTAGTATTTATGTACGTTACTTTTTCATTACAGTAATTATTATAACCAGAATACTGATACTGTGCTCGTGCTGCTTTTCAAAATGATTCTTGACATGTTGAGTTAACCTGACCTGATACGAGTATAAGCAATCGGTCAGGGTCAAGTGAATAAATTCCATTGGAACAGTAATAATTGATAAAGATTAAGGAATACTGCATTTCTATAAGAGACATGTTAAATAATTCTTGATATGTTGTCAGTGGCAACTTGCCAAGCAAAATAAAAGAATCTAGTAAAATTGTACTTGAATGGACGTTTTTTTATTCGGCTAATTTCTGAATGACATGGCACGTGTGTATGGCGCGAGTACCACACACAAAACCTTGTGTGAATATAAGTATAATATACTTATACTTACTGATAAAAGCAACCACGAAACATTTTCAGTCAATGCATACAAAACATATTTTTAGCAGCTGCAGACATTGTAATCACTGGGATGCTTTCTGTCCAAATGTGGCATTACTAAGGGCAAGTCAAACGGGATTTAAAGCAAAATTTATGATCCGATGAATGGTGAAAATATCTGTGCAACTAATATATTAGCTTCTCTTCTTTTAAGTCAGAATTTCTTTAGACAATAATTATTTTCATTATTAAAATTCACACCCCGTTAACTCTGTTTCCGTTCGTACCTCTTGTTTTCTGGCTTAAGTCTAGCTTGTATCTATGTACGTACATATGTATATAAGAGGCGATTGACCTTGAGAAATTGCAAAGTATAAATTCATGGAACGTATACGCAAAACAACAAACCCTAAGCTGATTTCCTAAACATGTTTTCGGGCACGGCCCTCCTGTCGATTATGAAGTTATTTCAATAACAAACCTAGGACTGAATTTGTGCTCTCGGACATAATTATTATAAATATTGATTCAACACAGATACTTAAGCGTCAAAAAATCGGCGCATTGAAAACACTTAGAAATATGCAGATTGACTACCAGCATAATATGTACATAGTGTGCAAAAGTCTCTCATTGATATTTTTTAGACCATTCTTATTTGTTAAAACAGGTTTTCCGAATATTTCAGGCAAATAATAAGTGTAGCATTCGATTTCCTTACGCATTCACATGCACATTTTTTATTGAGTTTTGGCAATTTCATTCGAGGGCCTGAGAGTAATAATCACGAAAAATTTTGCGATTGTGTATGGGCTTAAGAAATTACAGAGTCTTTGTCCTCTTGACGAGCGGTTGTAACAGCTCAGATGTCCACGATGACAGACAAGGAAGCAAGGCTCATGCACTCAGGCAGTATAAATCAACATGCTAAGTGCCAAATACCATGTTCAACCCCACAATGCAAACAAGTTCAAGGCAATATTAGTATTCAATGTGTGGGCTCTGCACACGATTGTTGCATAAATGGTATGGGGAAGATTTCGTATCCAATACATGCAAATAAGTCCTCCTTATATCTAGTAAATACACACACCTGAGAGGATGACCACCTTTGAAGAATCTGAACCTTTGCGGAAGATTATTAAAACCAGATTTTCTCTCTTGCCCCCATCACATTCTGCTTCATTGAGCTAAACCATTTCTTGTCGGACGGTCGTGGACGAAAGAGTTAATCTTCGATTTTGAAACAGCGGGTAGTTTTTATTAGTGTTTACGTTCAACCTCAAGTTTTTTTTCCTCACGGTGTGAAAATGACCCTGAAGCTTTTGTTTGTTTTTATTTTTGCTCCGCATATATGGTCTCTCCCAGTTCCAGGCACTTTTGATTATCATGACGTAAACTACGTAAATTTGGAAAACACTTTCATGAGTAAGCCATCCTACGACTATGCAGTTCCATATCAAATGCATCCGAGTAACTTCCAAAATGCTCATCTCCCATCATATCTGCGACAAGGTACGTCCGTTTTTTGAAGGCAGTTCCAGAATTTTTTTTAGGAATTGTCACCGATTTAAAGTGTAATTTCCGACATTTTTATTTCCAGAAATCCCAGCTTATCACATATTGAAACCGGAATACCCATCACATTTATACCCCCTCCATACAGTATTTTTCATTACTGCGGGTAACAGTCAAAATCAAGGAATACGCCCTCAAACACTTCAACAAAGGTTTGACTACCCTGACGTAGAGTACGATCAAACTCAGGGGGATGTGCCATCCGAAGCACCCAAATTCCATGTGCAACCAGAATCAGCACCAGGATTCCCAGCACAAGCTGACGAACCCAAATTCCACGTACAACCCGCGACGCCCAGTTTTCATATTCAACCTCCGACAACCGAATTCCATGTGCAACCAGAGGCATTCGAATACCATCCACAGCCTGAGACACTACAATTCCATATAACACCTGAATCAGCAGGATTCAATGATCAGCCTGAGACTCCCAGTTTCCATCTTCAAGTTCCACATTACCAAGATACTGTCAAGGATGGCAGTCCTGCTTTCCCCATCATTGTCGAAGAGTCTGACCGTGCCCCAACTGGAAACGTCGGACCAGAAGGAGGCAATAAGAGCCCTGAAGTGTCCCCAGAATTTGCTATTGTCAAAATGGAACCAGGGAATTCTAACGAAAATGTTAACATCAACGATCGTTTTGGCTCCGATTCTAGCGAAATTTCCAAGATGCCCCAAGGTATTCCTCCTCCAGTGCTAATCTCGGTGGACGTCGAGAATGTGAAAGTTAACCCACAATCCACTGAATTTACACAATCACCAGAAATTCCATCCTCCTCAGGTGAAGCGAACATGAAGCCAACTGCTAATGTCGATGTACCTGTGGAAATCCCATCAATCCCATTTCATTTCCAACCATTCCAAAATTCAGCTGTCCAGACTCATGAGCCAATTCAAGAAGAAGATGATGGTGTTGTATCCGAGGTCGAGCCATTGAACAGAGAAGAAAGCAAGTCAGAAAACCTACCAGGTGCTCCAGTAGAAAGTGAGAAGGGAAGCTCAGAGCAGGAATCATCTGTGAATGTTTCAGTTGTTCCTGATAATCTCCCCAAAGAAGGCACAGATAGTACAGCTGTTGATGATGAAATCCCAATGACCACCGAAAATAACGGTGTAGAAGTTGATGACACTGTACAAGCTCAAAACACTAAGGTTGTGGAATTTGAAGCCACTACAGAAACTGCTCAGACCAGTTTCAAATAGTGGCACAACGGGTATCTATTGTTATATTCATGTAATTATTATCCATAAACGATTTGAAGAGGAGTAATAATAGGACTAATTTTTTTAATACAAACAAAAAAAATTGTTTGTCTTAAAAGTCTCTGAATCTCTGTGAATAATTTTATTAATAAACCGTTATGTAATGTGTAAGGATATATAACGCATTTTATTTTAATTTCGGCCTTTATTTGAATGCTAACCTGTGCACAATCAATGATCCATCGAGTGGAAATGTGTCATGGGTCTCATATGTATGTATCTATAATAGTAAGCAATCGACCGTCATTTTTAAGTAAAAACTCAATATTCCAAGGGTGCCATTTTAGCAGTAAATTTTATAAACCTGTCATATTTGTAATAGATTGTCTGTACGAGTCAATGGAGCGTCTGCATAAACCAGAGAATTTATTCATTTGTCAAAATCGTGAGTAATTATAGGTGAAGATGGAATTTACAATAAAATATCCATTTATTAACATTACGCTCACATAGTACATATAGCGTACATGATCTGCTTTGCAATTTGTGCCGCACTAGTTAGATGAATCTATGGAAAGGAGGGATGCGGTATCTAACTATAACTATGTACTAAATTGTATTGTCATTATAATTTTGCTAAACACTGCACCGACACCAGCTTGATACACACAATGGGCTTTTGTAGGGGTGGATTTTAAATATGGGAAAATTATTATGTCTTTGTTGTTGAAGATGAGGTTACCAAAGTTGAAACTGTTCATGAACTACTACTTCTTCCCAGTCTCAAACAACTGATGCCCTGGCATTCACACTTACAATAAATACCCACATGTATCTTCAAGTTGTCAAACCACCTCATATACGAGCAGAACTTTCGCTACAACTGTACCTATGATGTTCTCACTGGCAATATAAATTCATCTCGTAATTTTCTGTATTATTCATGCTAGCATCTTCCGCACAAAGGGGGTGATCTTCTGCTAAAGATAAAGTCTATGTATAAATACCACGTCGGCATCTACTCATCCATACATAGCATTCTGTAAACATTCCTTACTTAAAATTAGATAATATCAATGACCTAAGGATGTTTACTTATAATCAGGATGCGCACATATGTGATTTTGTAATGTTCTTAAGAAGAGATCACAAGAGCAAGGAGTCGCATCCTCGTATGCTTGAAGAAACCTTTAATTCCTGAGCTGCAGAACCAGTGTTCGTACCAACATGTACATTACCTTATGGAGTCAAAGGTTCAATTCTGTGCTCAAAACATTCAACCGTCCACGAATTTCCTCTCAGTGGCCTTAAAATAATGCATTTGTTAGTTGCATCAAATCTTGAAAAATGTTTCACCTACTTGTGAAGCCTTGTACCAGTTTATAGAAAACCATTACTTTTAATTATTATTATTTAAAGTGTAGAGTGTCCGCTGCTTAGACTATAGATCAGTAATTAATTAATTACTGGGGAAAAGGAACTACAGAACTCCTGCCTATAGCCTTGCATTATTCCGTTTAAGATAACGGAGGGTTTGTACAGTACACACGAAGATTTCAAAAATGCATTTCTTCTTTACCTTCAAATTTCCTAAAGGGATATACCCCGGTTAGAAAGCTTGCGTGCAAAATTGTAGCTGTTTGTATATAAAAGCATCAAGTGCAACTTTCCACTTTTTTAGATGTACTGTAAAATTCCAAACTGTATTTTAGGTCCTTGGAATGCAAATTGATCAAATTAATTGAAATGTGTGTCCTCAACTTGCTTGGGGGGCTTATTTTTTTAAAAATTTAGTGACAATATAGATAATTTTTGGAAGCCCAAGTACAATAATTAATTGTACTGCACGCAAAATTAAAAAGCTCTCTATTAAGAGCTCTCACAACGGCGTGTCAAACGAGGTTTGATTTTTAAAGTAACATCCAGCCATCATATCTCAGATCAATGTAATTGATCCCGAAATAACAATTTATTTATATATTTATTTAATGTCCTGTCGGTAAATGAAGTCTTAAAAGAATGAGTTGACATTTCCAAGAAAGTTGGATGCGAAATGGTATACTTACTCCGAACAGGGCTTTTCGTGATTTGTTCCCTTGTAAAACAAGACATGAGCCATAATTTGAAGCGGTACGTTCTATGAGTTTACTTACATATGTATATTTACTTATTTGCTTGTTTTTACTTAATAAGTACCTACTTAATATTCCAAGCAGGCATAATTTGTATACAGCTTCCATATTTGATATAATGTAATGGTGATTACACGTAGTAAGTGATAGCATTTGAGCATTCAGTTTTTACTGTACCGACATATCCCACGAAGGACTGACGCGAAGATTGAAGATGTAAAATTGCCTTAATGTAAAAGGATCCTCTCAATTACTACACATGATGGCGATCAAAGGTCGGACAAGCGAGTACTGGCATTACACTAAATTATAATCATGCACACTGTATTTGTATGCATATGAGCAAATCAGTGTGGTCCATATTTTGGAGGAGTACAGACACCAGATACGACAATGTACAAAAGTATCATGCCACTTGAAAAAATGTGTAACATTAACGTCCCAATGTTTTTAATTGACTGAGGTTTGTTTTCCCCATCGTTTGATATTTATTATCAGGAATAAGTCCATTTAATATATTCAAAATTTTGATTATAGTCGATTTTTGTAGCTGGACAGCAATGGGCTACTGCATTTGTATGCAGAGAACTGACACTAATAAAAGTTGATTTTCTTGCTGATCTCCATGAAACTGTGGTTCACCTTGTCTTTTCATTATCATTTAACTATACACAAGTATGGCATTTCTGCTGTGAATTTTGTACGATGATAGCTTACATGAAAAAACATTAACATTCAATAAAATGGTAAATCTTGTAGGAAAGCTCTAAGGTGCTGGTTCTGCTCATCCAGTTCGTTCATACAACACGGAATTTTTACAAGTTCCACATACACATACATTTCCTTTGTTAGACCCTCATAAAAATTTACTTGTTTTCTTGAGTCAGCCAGTGCACATTGCAAGTACTGAGTTGTCTGGCCTACTCTGGAAATTACTACTATGGTGTCTACGTTATCTATTCCTGGCTCCTAGATTTCGTGGAAATTGTGAGTCGTGAGTTGTATCTGTAAATTCCAGCCCCCAGGTTATAAACTCTTTGAATAATTTTAATTATTATTTTACATGCACGAGCGCTGATGGCTTCCCAAGTGTCCAGTTTGCGATGAAGCTCAATCAAGGATCTTGAAATAGTGCTTCAAAATGGTGAATAGGCACCCTTATTTCGGTAGGAGGTGCTTGTTGACCACTACAGTTTTAATACTTGGGATTGGTTTATCTGTAGTAGATTTAAGTAGTGCCGATGGATTATTTAGTTTCTTCTTTCCGGGAAGATCATTTGGAAGCACGCGAGTTGGAGCAACCACGCGCGCACCCTACAGACCAAGATCGTTTCGGATAAACCCAACAACACCAAGTCAGCTATATTCAGGATTTCACATGCAAAAATATGCTACCTCGGAAATATATAATTACCGTAAAACCTCTATTAGTGCGACTGCTACAAAATTATTTTTTGTATCTCGGAGATAGATAAGAGTAGCGTGAGATGCGTTGCGTATAGAAATACAAAAAGTTGCAAAAAGATAATTATGTGACGGTGCCAATGGAGAAAGAGTAATGTTTTTACATGTCTTGTGCAGAGGGGAAATTTTGGACTGAATTATTGTGACGTAGTAGGGTTGAATTATGAATAATCCCCAGAAACTACAAAATTTTACTAAAAGTAGAGTTCACGAGTGATTTTTCAGAACACTTTTTTTGCACACAAATAAATAGAGTTTTTACGGTCTTCACAGTATTTTGTGAATGAATGTTAAATTTTGAAAATCCTTTTTTACTCGAATTTCAAATTTCGGCTTTCGAGCATGCATACCAAGAGACGATTGAATTAAAAATGTTGGACACATGGCATACTTAAAAATATATTTGGATAAGGATTGCACCCATTTTAGTTAGTGAAGTCTAATGAAATTTAATTTCTTGGGGTCAAAATCTGGTCAAATATTTTAAAATTTATCCTTACCTACACACCTATATGATTTAAAAAATGTCATTCTTTGTTTTATATTTTGCAAGAGTCCTGGCGGGATATTTTGGCATTTTATGATAAAACGGTTTACACCTTCGCATCCATCCCTTTGATGTTGAATTACTGTCTCTATACTTTTCCAATACGGCATCCACATGTTTACTTGTCCGAAAGCCATTTAAAGTTACGAAGGATCGTGAAGTTTATTTTAATGTTTTTTGCAAAAAAAAAACGGATTTTCAAAATTTCACTTTTTGAAGATTTTTTTTCCTTTGACCTATTTATTATGATCTTGGTGCTAGATGCAGATAAATTACCGCATCATGGGTTATAATTTTTTACTATTAATTCTTGTCTTACTTGATATTCCTCAACAGTTCCGAGACTTTTTATATCTTCACAGCCGCCGGAATGGGATTATACCAAAATGCAACCCAATTATCCTGTCAATGGAAACATGCAATACTCTTTTCAGATCGTTCAAACCGTTGGAAAGCATGATATGAATGAGAATTTGTCAGCCAACCATCCGGAGTTGCAACAGTCGTCCATGATACAGGAAAAGAGAGTGGCACCGGGGCTAACACTGGCAGAAGTTGCAACTGGAAATAACTATGATAAATTTCGAAGAACTCAACCGATTCGAAGGGGCACCATTTATAACAATCGAGTCCTTGACGATAATATCAGTGATATTCCCCCCTTGCCGCAAGTAGATTTTGATGAGGACGCCGATAACAATGCTGTAATTTCCGGAGAATCAGTGTCAGGAGGAAACCCTCCAACAGTCACAACAACAATAGACCCTACTACTACATCAGTATCTACTACAACCACTAAAGAAAGAACTACCAATACAACAACACCTACAACTACTACCACAGCAGTACCTACCACTACCACAACAACAGCACCTTCCACAACAACGACACCTACCACTACCACTACAACAACACCTACAACTACCACCACAGCAGCACCTTCCACTACCACAACAACAGCACCTTCCACTACCACAACAACAGCACCTTCCACTACCACAACAACAGCACCTTCCACTACCACAAAAACGGCACCTTCCACTACCAAAACAGCAGCACCTACCACAACAGTAGCACCTACCATTACCACAACAACAGCACCTACCACTTCCACAACCACTACAGAAAGCACTACCACTACCACAACCAAAGCTCCTACCACTAAAAGTCCTATTTCAGTTGCAATGAGCAATTTAGATACAACATACGAAAATTCTGAAGAATTACGGGATTTGCCACCGCTACCAGACTTTGGGGAAGCGGATGATGAGGAATATGTGGAAGTAGAAAATCAAGGTCCAAATAATGAGTCCAATGCTCCTCCTGCATCATCTACGACAACTACCCCAACTCCAGCTGTAACAATACCAACAACAGCGCCGGTCACAGTTCTAGCTCCGGTCAACTCGAACGCTCAAAGTGGTTTTGATGATTTAGCACCAGTGTTGATCAATGAGGACTATTCAGATGAATTGGAGCAGCAAGTTTCCTCCACTACAGCAAGACCTACAATGGCACCAATCTCAACATCTACATCTAAACCCCCTGCTCCCCAAGCTACTCAAGGGGACATTTTAGGAGACTTACCTCCCGTGCCAGTATCTTTGGAAGATTATGAAGAAGATTCTTCAGAAGAATCGCCGAAGGCACCCCCTCCTATCCCTTCAAAGACTGCAAAAACTTTCCCCGCATCAACTAACGCACCTACTTCCACCTATGCTCCATCCTCGTCAACATCCAATCCACAACTTAGTGACAGTATTGAAGACAATTTTGACGACCTTGCACCAGTTCCGGTTTCTTCGTCCGAAGAAGAAGAAAATTTCGAGCCTCCTCCACCATCTCCAAGACCAACAACCCCAACAACCACAACAACCACAACAGCACCAAGGCCAGTACCTGTCGAAGTAACAACTCGAAGGACGTCAACCACACAAAAGCCAGTAGTTCGGACCACAACCCCATCTATCGTAACAACTAGACCAATATTCAGCACAGCGCCTACAACAAGGCCGACTACACCTCCCCCGGCAGTTCCCTTCGTTCCTCCAGTTGCGGCAATATCACCTGTACAACCTGCAGTAACTCCAGCACCACCTAGAGACACGTCTGTGAATACAGCACCAGTCAATGTACAGCCTGTTACTTCAAAACCTGCTGCTACACTTCCTCCACAACCACCAGCTATTTATAATCCAACTTCCGCGCCACCAGAGGCCACTGTTAACATAAATGATAAAATTACGACCGATAGCATTCGCCAATTAATCCAAAATATATTTTCAACATTTACAAGTGGGTCAGGTCATGGTCTTCCACAAGTTTTCCACTTAAATATAGGAACTATTAATTTAAACAGCGGTCAAAATTCTCAAGTTGTTTACAATGGCTATAATGATGAGGAGACCCGTAGAATCACGCGAAGGCCACCCCAGGAAGACTCAACCATTCCACCCAATCGGGCGAACCCAAATAATGCACAACCACTAGTTTCTCCGGGTAGTTCCGGATCCAACAGGTTTCAGCCTGATAGTACCTTCGTAAGAATGAGAGTAGAAATTCAGAGCTCAGTCCCTAGCGATTTCGACCGATTCAGCGATGCATCCAAGTCAAAACCTATTAGCGGGCGGCCAGTTGTGGAGGAACCACAACCAAGCGTCAGTTTTTTCCCGAGTGGTCCACCCCTCCCATTACCCCCATCTGAGCCTCAAGGTGACTACGCTGATCTTCCACCTTCCCCTAGTTTTACCGGAAGCCGAAGCTTTAAAATTCCTTTGGGGGTTGATTCTAATAAACAGCCGAAAGGTACATAAAAACAAAGTATACTAAAGGGGTGGATTAATAAAATAAATGTTGCCATGACCCTAAGCCTCAAATATGTAAATGGGTGGCATTTCCGTATGCAATCTGAGGGTCGTTATTTTTTTACCCTGGCCGGGCCAGGGTGGGCCACGCCGTCAATCCACCCCTAAAAGTACATCTAATTAAGCAAAGACAAACTATTCAAGTCCATTATCATAATATTAGAAGGCAAAGTGATAACTGATAACATTACAAAACTTGTATACGAAACATAGGTAATGTAAATTTTGGACCTCCTCTTCCTATATTTTCCGATGATGACCAAGACTCCGAGTTTTTCCGCTAATATGTAAGAATACTAACTTTGTTCTTTTCCAAAATCTGGTAGCCCTAATATTCCTAACTTTGTGCAATATTTATTTTAATTTCCCAGAGAAACGAAGTCAACCTTCCCGCTGAGGTGCATACATTCCTGTAACGGTTACAGGGGAAATTTATCCATTCCTCAAGAAAACTATTGCCTAAGAATCCAGAATATAACTGGAACTCTTAATTGAGACGTTATCCCAATCATGGCAGTAATGCCAGTTACAGTAGTCATACTGCGTGGTTTTGTACAAACTTACCTTCTCAAAAATAATTGACAATTGGAAATAATAAAGACTGGTATAAAAAACTATTTTTCTGTCTTCTGAGTAATTAAGTACTCTCTGTAAACATTAAATGCTCAAATTTACTGTATTATTTTACTTCAATTTTTCTAAAAACTATTCTCACAAAATTACTCCAGAGTTCAACTACAACCTGCAACCACCTTTACATGCAGGGATTTATTAATTTGATTTTCCTTCAGGTCACTTCTAAACCTTTACAGTTAAATTCCGTTGTCCGTAACTACCGTGTATTATATTTGTGTATTATTATATTGTATTTAGCAAGCGGGTATAAATGGATAACATTTGCGGAAAGGAAATCTCTCTGAAAGAGTAAGTACACGTAGTGCAATATCTGTGGTTGCTTGTTATCACATCTCATGTTTTTGAAGTTGATGTCCTTCTATTGTAATGCATGTAGTAAACCTTGGCCCAGGACTTTAGTATAATAGCAAATAAATAATAATATTTAAGTGAGCTGCAATTGACTAAATACAACATGAAGACTGACAGTGGGATATGTGGGGTTACAAGTTCCATAGATATGTATTTGAGTAATTATAGTCAGCTATTAATTTCACAAGGTAATAATATCAACCTGTAGCTTGTTATTTCCAGCAATCAAAAATTGCAAACCGAGTGCTTACTTACAATTAGTACATAACACCGGCATGTGCATTTGTTTTGTATGGTTTACCTATTTTATTAAGTAAAGCATTCCTATTTAGTATGCATTACTTTTATTTAAGTTTATTGAAAAAAATTCAGTATATAAACTCGAGAGAGTTGATTTTATTTAGGGAATAAACTCTTGGATAATTATGTCACATATGTACATATATTTAATATGTCAAATTTCCGTTTCTTTCTTCACTTCAATTTATATCCTGTAATCAAGTTCATTTCCCATTCGTCAAACTTCCATCATTGAGATCAATATCATCAAATGACTTTGAGAAATTGTAGTAAAAGTCGGCGGGGAAGATCTTAATGATTAATGGGGTAATTGTCCTATCACGTTAGTCAATTCAATGCAAATTTCTAGGCAGACTGGTCAGTCACATTCAGAGTACGTGTATCGACCCTCCGTCCTAACCACTGATTATTATTGATACTTCACATGATGTTGGCAGTTACTGCATGATTGATGCACTTTAGTATAATTTCCTAAACAGTCGGTAGAGTATCTGTAAGCAATTATTCATGTAGTATAAGTGCCATAATAATGTACAGGGTGTTTCATATGTGTTTTCTCCCAATCCCTAGTACAATTACTGAAGCAATTCATAAAATATTTGATTCCCCCAGTTTGTAGAAAATTCCTTTCCAGATTTTCTAAACTTTATTTCAATGATCTCAATCAATTGTAAAGGTTTCTTGAGAATTGTTTGAGCAAAATTTATGAACGGTTTTCAAGAGCTGCAATAAAAACAATTATGTATTCTGTGTATCAATCTTGTCTCTCAATTTTAAGTCCTGATATTTGAGTTAGGAAGATGATATTAGACTCAAAAAAATTCCTAAGAAATTTACTACAATCACAGTACTTGCTGTCACTTTCACTCCTAATTCTAAATTTCCTCAGCCTTGTTCGTTGTACTTATGGGTCATGCCCACATTTTCGACGTAGGGATCTCGTGCATGTTAATAAAATTTCCTACAGTCAAGCGGCAAAGCTTATTTGGAAAAAAAAAATTATGTTCAAATAAATAAACTACTATTGAATTCAATGTCCATCAAAATCGACTATGGTTCACATCCGTGACCTCGATAGAAAAAATTCTTCCAGGTCAACTAAAATTTGTTTAGAAAATCTAAAAACGAATTTTCTGCCAACTGGGAGATCCTATATTTTATGAATTGCTCCAGTTTCTGTACTAGAGAGTGGGAGAAAAGGAAGTATGAAACACCCTGTAGTTAAATTGCATGCACCATTCAGCATTGACCAACATTAATGCAGATAGTGTGCAGAGCTGTAATAGTGCCAGTAGTCAAGTAAATGATCAGATGTGCATTCAAGATTCTATATATCCCATCCAGTTTAAATTAATTGACTGCTCAGGATGAGAAAGGAGCTAGCGACAATAAAAAGTAACCTTGAAGAAGAATTGAACCGAAATCAGAGGATTGAGCATTCATTGAATATTATCATTATTAATGAATTTTTGCTAAGGACCAATTTTTCACAAGGAATCCTGCTGTGGTGATACTCGTTTTTATACAGCTGGATGATTCAAATATTCCAATTAAAATGAAAACCTACACTTTGTCATAATGTGTCAATATATTGACTGTATGTAGGTGTGTCGTAAACTCCAATTTCTGACGATACCTATCTCACTGTAGTGGGCTGAATGTTAACGCTATGCATGCGACGCTACCACATAATATGTCAGTTCCTATTAAAAATAAATGACTGCACCCTCAGCAAACAAGAGACGATATTCAGAGAATAAATCAGTAGCATCCACTCTTATTAAGCGACCATTTTTGCGTATACAGCTTGTAAAGTTCATGCAAAAATTGCAAAGTTACATTCATTTGTCCACCGTAAATCCCCTGGACTTGAATGAATTGATAATGATGATGCACATTGAATCTTGAGGAACCTCAGATGCTCATGCCAAATCAGCATGAACTCATCTCGTTAAAGATTTAACTAAACAATAATGGGATTACAAGAGAAAAAAAAACTAGAAATACTGAGAACTCTTAGCTAAATAACAACGTCGAATCAGTCATAATCCCAAGAAATAATCTCGACAGTTTGCATGAAACCGAACAAGAATCACCACGGCTCAGGGATTATACACTGCCATTGACGTTGGCTTCGAGCCATTTCCTTGACTCTCTAGAAACATGCACACACTTTAGCAGTTACGAGGAATTTTTCCGTGGGAGTCATTGTTCGCTTGTATAATATCTGTAAATACTATGAGTTACGACTTCTTTTTTAACATTACGAAATCCCATGTTTTTTCACCGAAATTTGAGCCAATGCAAGCCAGCTGAAGATCCAGTGTGTTAACCTGTGGTCAGGTAGTAGTAGCCCGTTCTGGGGATCTTCTCTATGAAACCGGTTTTATAAATTAATTTCTTTATTCACGCAGGTGTTCCACACTTAACGTGTCGCTAATACAGACATTTAAAGGTATAATAAGCCCCTTCAAAAATGTTGAGGTATCAAAACGTCAGGAATCCCTTGTTACCCCTATCAACAAAAGGTCCAGGTAAGATTACCTCTTTGCTGAAAGGTGAGCAATCCCTATCGAATCATCTTTTCTCGGCAGGACTGCCCTGTCTGGACTCATTCTACTTCCAACTCTCCTACCGGTAGTTAGGATTGAAGCACTGTCACTCTATTCCAGAAGACTTGTAGAAAAGTTCCCCAAAGTAATTATATAATAATGCATTGGCACATTATCAGGATGGAGTTCTTGTACTTGTTGATTTCCGCAACCTTACTTCTCCTACCAATGGGCGACAGCCTACCCGGGGGTTACAGTCAAGTTGGATTTTCGATTTATAAGAATAGACAAGAGTATGACAACGCCAGGAATCCGTCCGGAAATGGTAACCCTCATACTGTCGACCAGAGTGATAAAGTTCTTGTTACTTATGCCGTCGGTCATCCTGGGACTCAAGGTGGGTCTTGTACTCGTAATAATTTGGCTAATTAGTAAAAAAATTGAATTCATTTTTAGCCTTTTTTACCTTGTGTTTTAAACCAAATATTTTAAGCACAAAAATCCCTGTGAAATTTTGTTTCTCAAACGTTAGGCATTTACGGGGTCTTTTAATTTTTTTGTTCTTGAACGTCAAAAACAGGAGGTTATGACACTTCCGGCACTGATCTATCCCAGACTTACTACGAAATAACTCCTCAATTTTCTAACCACGGACAACACCAGAGGCAAGTCGAGTCTTTCCGTCAAGGTTTGTCATCACCGGCAGCAGCAGCAGGCCCGGCTACTAAAACAAATTACTACTCAAATACACCTCCAAGGACCCCACAGAACCCCGGACCTGAATCACCGGTTCAAGTTCATTACACAAACCCGCATCTTCATCAGGCTGCTCCTCAACAACCATCATCAGCAGCAGCAGCAGTACGACAGCCGGTTCAACCACAATTTGGGAATGTACCTGCTACTCAACCTAAAATCTCCCGAACACAGTCTTATCCAGCACCCGCTAGTACAGTACCGCATCAGCAATCCCAAATTTATGGTCGTAAACCAACAGAAACTGTGAAGCAAAACTTGGATTTAAGCAATATTATTCCTGGGATTAAAAACAATCCAGCCCTCACCGGTGGTTACCAGAATTCCAATTCTATCTCAAAAGTACCCCCAAAACCTGAAGTTGTAGATCAAAATAATTTCCCGGACGCTGCTATCAACGCTGCTTTGGATGATAGATTCCCTGTGCAGTATTTCAAAAAATAATGTGTTAACTAATTGCAATTAAAAATCTTGTTGAGTCTAATGTTAAAATATTGGACTGTGTGAGCGTTGGATGTTTTTGAAATTTGACCATTTATTATTCTAAAAATTATTAAAAGTAGACAATTCATACACAAAGCATATGCTAGCAGCACGTCACAGTTCACATCACAGTTTGTGGCAGACTTCACTAAAGACTAAATAGCAGTATAACTGTCATCTTGAATCTACGGCGTGATTATGCAACTAGAATTAATTGTTAACTTGCAGTGGCAAGTATTGAGAAAAGGTGTAGATCAAATAGTGTCAGAAAAAATAATTAACAAAATTTACAAACAGTAAACAAAATAAAAGTTACTGTTTCAAGTAGTAGTCGGCCAGCCGCACCTTGTTCTATTTTCTCCTGTCCACACGCACACTGACAACAGAACACCATTCAAAGTTGAGCTTGAGCTTCGTATCTACATAAGTACTGCATACATTTTTCAACATTCAGGAAACAAAAAGAATGGGAGAAAAAACGCAATTCCAATTTTCGATTACAATTAACCAAGAATTATTATTTTCTTTCGTTATTGCAGCAATGGGGGGAAATAATGGAATCCATACGTTTACACATACATTCCTGATAAAAATCATTGGTATGTATGTATGTATGTATGTATGTGCTTAGTACTGATTATTTCCTTATATATTGATTAAATCAATGAAGTAATGGTGAGTGCTGATAGTGCTCATGTAAAAAAAATGTCACGATGGACATGCAATATTTTAAATAGAAAACTCTGCAATCGGCAATCCAATAAGTGACAATGATTGGGGGCTGCCAAAGAGCTGATAATTATTGAGAATCTACTGATCCCACAGATTTCTCACTCAACGTGAAGATCATGTACTAACAAGTTTTTTTTAGAAACCAGCACCGTGTAGGAAGTAATACATCTTTAAACATCTTTCAAAATTAGTATTGGCGGATCTATTACGATAAAAAAAACTGTGTAGAAAGCAGCATTTCCATTTCCAACAAGATCTCCTCACAATCGTATGCAGATTCAAAAAAAAGCAAATTGATTAGATTTAGCCAGATTTTGCTTCTTAATACGGATCGTGCATGTCAACTTCAAAGGAAATGTTCCAATAAAATTTGTTTTCTATTTTCTCTTCCCAAACCTCTCTCTCCTATTATTGTTATGTCAAAAAACTTCTTTATATAACAATGTGTGTAATATCCCCCGTCACAGTCCCAAGAACGTCCCAAGTCCCAACTGTAAATAGGAAATGGCAGCAAAAGATGAATGGAAAGTTGGGCCATTAAATGCTCTCCATTAATATATGTATCTATAGACACTACTTATTTATGTATGAAGATGGTTTTGGAATAAACCCTCAATGTATGGGCTGGTTTCCTTGGAGATTGTTCCAAGGTCTAATAATTGAAACTCCTATGAACATATTGTTAGCTCTTGAATTAATTTTCACCCCAATAGGTAAGACAGCTGTAACATGTTAGACACATGCTCATTCAATTCCCAATAATTGCTGGTGATAGCTTACTACTCACATTAACACTACTATAAATATTAACAATTGGTGATTACCTATATCTGAGGCGTGCACTTCTAATTACTACTTCATAGTAATATTAAATGGTACGGTAGTACTTTCAACAGCATTAATTGTTAATTGTGTGTGTGTGGTTCATGTAATTTAAAATAGTTTCCCTTTGCGAACATATGAGCCACAACTGCTCTTCCTGTACTTATGCGTAATAAAATATCCGCAGTAATCAGTAAAGATAAACATGACTCGTCTTACGGGTAATTGTTAGCATTTCAGGTAGGTAATAGCGTAGTCAAACATATGTACATATGTTTAATGAGTACAAACTTCATTTGTTTTTTCCCCTTCCTTCGCTACCAAAAACAAGTGTTTTAATGTGTTGTGCATACATTTACATGCTGATTTCTACACGCACTGAAGATCCAGTATTGTAAATCATCTCGGACACAAAGTGACTTTTATCATTTACTCTTACATCCACACAATCTCTCCATGGTGAGAAAACACTACGGACAATTTAGGGAAACCTCCCAAGAAATATTTAATTCACGATGTACTCCATTTGCAATAATAATTTTATTGATGTATGGAAATGACAGACTTATTTCTGAAAAATTTAAAAGCAAAATCATTATTAGTACTTTCAAGTTTAGGTTCTTACTTTGAAAAACGCACGACATGACTCAATAGAAACATAAAATAACTTACTACAGAAGAAGAGGCTCTTAGCTTTATGTTTTTTACTTTCTTCCCTGCCAACTTAACTTTCGATCATTACTTTGGGTACTTCCATAGTAAAAAAATTTAATGTCTTTAAAACATGACAATTTATCAATGATAATTTTCAGACCATCCGCTGACATCCGACAATTATGGTATGATATTTACATGGCTCCGCACACTTTTTGGACTCCTTGAAGAGTCTAAAGGAGAGGCAAAGTTCCAAAACGGATTTGATGTCTATCTAATTTTTATTTATTTACATTGGAACTGATCATGCGATGGGTCGCCCCACACCTTATGACACTTTATGACGCTCAACAGTATCCCATAAATCAATGCTTGTACAATTCTCACTTTTCCCATCATATGTCCCTGTAATTTTGGAATACAAAATTATTTGATGGGTTTCTGTACATTTTAAGAAACCATACTTGAGAAGAAACTCAAAACAAGGGGTCTTCAAATGTGGTCTGACTATTAAACAAGTAAAAATGTGAGCACCTGTGAAAGGTTACAGAAATCAAGTTTGCTTCCTTCATTTTTACAAGAAACTCTAGGATTTTTATTCTTTTCTCTTACATGAATATAAGTAATTATTATTGAACGAAATTAAATTAACGAAATGTGTAAACCTAGAAAAATTACAAGAAAATTCAAGTAGCCAAAGGATATTATATATTTCGCTAACTCATAACATTATCTCATCCTATGTAAAGAGTTTACGTGAAGAGAAGGTTTTTGGGAAGAGCAACTATGATGATGAACTTGTTTGACCAGTGTCGGTGGTCGAAACTTTATCCCTGAGTAAGTGTCAACCATATATTCAGAGATACATATGTACTTATGATCCACCGGTTACAACCAAGTTTAACAGATAGACCATGTGCAAGTGAACCGGCTACACAATACACCATACTTTTACTCCTCTCAACTATATAGAGAGTCATATGGTGATAATTAGCAATCTTTTACTCCGTCAAAACAAACTCTGCAATGCATGTATGTATGTACATAAGTAGTATAGTTATCTACAATTCGGCTAGATTTTCTTTTCTTACTGAACCATCTTCCACTCTCATTAACAGTCACCAGTCACCACAACTTCTGGCACTAACTTTTGTGTGGAAGCGATGACAAGAAATATTTAAATAGGAATTCAATGACTGGATGGAATTTATGGGGTAACTGTAAAAATTAGGAAAGCCGACGATTAATTTAATAGTAGAGAGAAACAAACATTCAAGTACTGAATTTACGACTGGCGTAAGGTTAGAGGCATTATAGTATCCAAACGAAATTAGTTTGTTTGTCCGCTGATACAAGATAAGGGACTTCAGAGATAAGAGAGAACTCACCAAGTTATAAATACTAAATTTTAAAAGCGGAAATGAAATAGAATCTCCCTGTTAATTTACACATACATATCTATAATAATTACGTTAACACAGAGTTACGTATTTGGGAGAAACCAACAGGGAATTCCTGAACTACAGTACGAACTGACACTGATATTGGGGGACTAGAATCTAATTGTACGTATAAAGTGTTATATGCAGAGTTTTTTTCTGATTTTTTTAATCTTTACTATTAGGAGAGAAATACAACACAGTGAGCCTGTGGCCTACGTTCCGTGAGGTGCATGTGGCAAGCCTGAATGACAATATGTATTTTTTGGGGACTGGTTTTTGAACAAATTACAAATTCTGTGAACACTTAATGTCAGAGTTGGTGAAATGACAACAAGTGCAGGAACTATCAAATTTGAATCGAATGGATATTTAACTAGACAAATTCCGATGCTACTACAGAGTGATTTCTTATAGGAACATCTTCGGCCCTCAAATATCAAAAGTTAGTGACCCAACCATATATTATTAGTTTGGGAGTTCACTGACTCAAATGTCATTGTTGTCAATGACTGTTTCTCTTTCTTTTCATTTTCTGATATTTTCACTGAGAGTGGTGACTCTTGATGCAAACTTTGGTCATAAAATTAAGTGGAAGGATATAAGTAATTATATAAATATGTACACACTCCTCGGGTTACTGAATCATGGGTGTTGATGTTGTGGTTTTACCACTAGCAGAGAGTCAAGGGGCAGCTTTTACTCTAAAAGGAAAACATCATTACTAAAGCTGTTATCCAATGGTTAGCTAAAAATTGAGAGACTATGTCACGATTGTATTCTATATACGACGATAAGATATTAGGAACCCTTCATGTGGTTGGTGGACTGGCTTTTGACATTTTCTGCTTTGTTTATGTTAAATCATCTGCATAAGTGCATCTTCTCCCCAGAATCCTTTACTGAGAGTTGGAAAACGTCCCACGTTCAAACAAGAATACCCCATCATGATGGTCAAATAGTAGTAGCTTGGAGGATTCATCAATATAAACTGTTGTTTGAGATGGGGAGTATAACTCGGACGAGGAAGGAAACTGTGTCAATGGACTTTGCGACAGGAATCCGCATACACTTTTGTTTTTCAATTTTTGCGTAAGTTTCTTATACCTGAAGTTTAGCTATATGGGCTGCTGCTGGGGTGGGACAATTGCTAATATTATTACTCAGGGAGGATTTTGTCAACAGACGGAAGAGCAAATGTCAATATGGCTGACCCCTTAGCTCATCCGCCTTGGTAATGGAAACGGAGGTGACTCAAGTTTTAATCACTGAAAAAATTGGGGAAGACTATATAAAGAAATTGGGATTTGATCCGAGTAATCATTTGGTGTCTTAACTGTGCTCACTCAACTTCATTCTGTCACGAGCCAATATGAAGTTGCGTCAATGTGTCGTCGGCACCTTTGTGCTTTTGACAGTTTTTAATTGTGCCTTTTCCGGGATTGTTACTAATCGGATCACACTCATTCGGTCCCCACATAGTAAGTCGAGTTGAGATTTTAAATGGAAGAAAGTTATTGTGAGACTAAAATTGAAGGTTCTTTTGTAATTGCGCTTCTAAAGCGACCTTTAAAAGTAATATGGGTTGGGTTCTCTTAGGATTTTAATTATTTTAAAGCTATTAGTGGAACTGAAGTTTCTATTTTGAATTTTGTCAAGTCAATTGTTATAAAAAATTACATAGAGATTGCAGAAAAAATAGTTTATTTGAAAGTATATATTTCGACAATGAAAGATCAAAGTTAAGGTTAAAAACGTTTGTGTGATTTTTTAAACAGTTGTGGTTCCCCAAAATTTACCACAAACGTTCTTCGGTGGACCTCTGACCCCCGTTGGCGGCCCACCTCAAGGATATGGTAATCCCGGACAACCTGCACCCGGACCTCCCCAAGGTTACAGTATTCCTGTAAGTCCGGCACATGGAGCTTCACAGAATTTCGCAATTCACTCTAGTCCTCCGTCTGGACCACAACAAAATTATGGCATCCCTACAGGACCGTCACAGTCACAAGGTTACACTATCCCTGCACCAACCGGACCTATATCTCCAGAAGGTTATGGTGGTCTTGCACCTCCACCACCTGGATCCTCTCAAGGCTATGATGGACCTTCAGCTGGGCCCAATAACCCAATTCATGTAGTTAATCCCGGCCCGGCTTATGGTCCTCCACAACAATCGCCATCCCCTGGACCTGCACATCAAGATTATGCTCCTCCGGGACCTGCTCCCCTCCCACCACCTCAGTCTGCTCCTTCACAAAATTCCGGTGGTCTTCTCGGTGCTCCCGTCTTACGACTGGTACCCACGCTGCGATTATCCCATCCAGTACCTATAGGTCATCAATTGAATCATTCTCCAATCAATCTAGTTGTTGTTATCCCGGATGGTGACAAGCTAAAGAAACTTGGATATAAAAATACTGCTGCTGGTGGCCCATCACTTTCTAGTGCAGGATCTGGAACTTCTAGTTCTGCAGGTTATATCGGATCTGGATCAAACAATCCATCCCAAACTGCTTCTGCTCCTAGCGGCGGATACTCTGGCGGAGCTCCCACAAGTCAAGGTTGCAATGGAGCTGGTGGACCTGGATGCGGCGGGGGAGCATCTGGAGGTTACGAATGTAGTGGAGCTGGTGCTGGAGGACCTGGATGCAGTGGGGGAGTATCTGGCGGTAATGAATGTAGTGGAGCTGGTGCTGGAGGACCTGGATGCAGTGAAGGAATATCTGGAGGTAGTAACGATTGTAACGGGGCTGGAGCTGGAGGTCCTGGATGCAGTGAAGGAGTTTCTGGAGGTAGTAACGATTGTAACGGGGCTGGAGCTGGAGGTCCTGGATGCTCTGGTGCAGTAGGCCCTACGGGAGGAGGTTCTGGTTCCGGAGGCAAAAGACCTGGTTCCACTTCTGGAGGAAATCGTCCCGGCTCAACTTCTGGAGGAAATCGTCCCGGCTCAACTTCTGGAGGAAATCGTCCCGGCTCAACTTCTGGAGGAAAACGTCCCAGCTCAACTTCTGGAGGAAGTCGTCCCAGCTCAGGTGGAAAAGGTCCTAAAGGATCAAAAGGAAGTATTGGCTGTGATGCTGCTGGAGATGGTGGGCAAGGTTGCGACAAAGACACAAACAATGTTGATGAAAGCGAAGATGAAGATGAATTTCTTGATGAAGACTGTAGCGAAGAAGGAGACAATGGGTGTGTAAGCAGGCCCAGTGGTGGAACCAGTAGACCAGGTAGTAAAAAACCGAATACAACCAGACCTAAAGGACGACCATCTGGAAGTAAAGGTAAAGGAGGAAAAGGAAAGGTTACCACTGGTGGTTCTTCCAAGAGACCACGTCCTGGTGTGGAGAATAATGCAGATGAAGATGAAGAATATGATGAAGATGAATATGTCTCTGAAGAGGACTTGGATCGAACTGAAGAAGCTGGAGAAGTAAGTGGAGGACCAATTAAAGGAAAACGGCCCGGAAGTAAAGGTGTTAGACCTGTCGCAGGAAAACCTGCTAAAGGAGGCTCTAAGGGTTCAAAGACTAAACCAGGAAGTAAAGGTAAAAACAAACGGCCAGTTTCCGGAGGAGATAATAATGAAGACGCAGATGAGTATGAGTATGAAGATGAAGATGAGGAAGTTGAAGGAGGTGCTGGGGGTTCCGTTGGTTCTGGACGACCTGTAAATGGAGGCAAAAAGAATAAACCCGGGAAGATCGGAGGAAGTAGCTCCAGCGGTGGCAAAGACGGATCTCGTCCAAGCAGTGGGGGCAGAGGAACAAAAGTCAGTGGTGGAAATAGTAGCTCAGGTAGTAAACAAACTGGTGGAGCAGGTGGTGGAAGCCAGGGATCTGGTGGACGAAGACCTGGAAACCAAGGATCTGGTGGTAGGGGAACTCGTCCTAAAGTAGTCGGAGGTACTGGTAATCAAGGAGGATATAGTTCAGGTTCAGTCGGCAATGGAGAAATCGACAGCAATCAGGCACGCCTTAACAGCCTTTTGAATGCATTAAGAAATAGATTGAATAACAGAAACATTGGAGGAGGGCTTTCTAGCTCCATCGGAGCTTCGGATGCAGGAATCGGTGGTTCATATGGTCCTCCCAGCACCACGACCAATATTGCTTTTGGGGGTCCCAGCAGGATTAACAACAACGCTTATGGGGCTCCCGGAAACGGTGACAATGTAGGTTATGGGGCTCCCAGCAACGACAATAACGGAGGTTACGGGGTTCCCAGCAACGACAACAGTGGAGGCTACGGAGCTCCCGGAAACGGTAACAATGTAGCTTATGGGGCTCCAAGCAATGACAATGGTGGAGGCTACGGAGCTCCGGGAAACGGTAACAATGTAGCTTACGGGGCTCCCAGCAACGACAACAGTGGAGGTTACGGGGCTCCCAGCAACGACAACGGTGGAGGTTACGGGGCTCCCGGAAACGGTAACAATGTAGCTTACGGGGCTCCCAGCAACGACAACAGTGGAGCTTATGGTGCTCCAGGAAACAGTGGTAAAGTCATCGCAAACGTAGCCAACCAACCTCCTAAAAGTTTGTTCAATGGTAACCAAGGGAGTGGGCGAATTGCCCAGAACATTAGCCCTCAAATATCCCTAGCTCAGACCTTATCTGAAATCATTAACTCGCCCTCAGGAAGACCGAAATCTTCAGGAGGTTCTCAGATTGGTGGTTACCCTATCTCAGATGAAGGAATTGTCACACAAGCCTATGGTGTCCCTCAAGGAAATGATCCTCAGAACAATTACGGACCCCCAGGACAAGGTAGCCAGGGTCCAATTAATAACGGACAAGGTCCCTCCAACGAACCCAACCAGGAGTATGGTAATCCTGCACCACTTCCCATCAACCTAGACGAACCTCATATCATTCAATATGGTGTTCCTGGAAACGGTCAAGGATCCGGTCAAGGAGGAAATGCACAAAACGAGCCACAATCAGGATATGGAGCACCAGTACAACCTCAACAATCCTACGGCCCTCCTCAACAAGACAATGGTAACGGACAAAATGGTCCCCAAGGCTCTTACGGTCCACCACTACAAAACAGTAATGATCAAAATGGTCCACAAGGAGGTTATGGTGCACCTCAAGGTGGGTACGGTTCTCCCTCACCAAATGGGCCACAGTCAGCCTATGGTATTCCAAGTCCAGGAAATGTACAAATTAACACCCCCGCAATTCAATATGGACCTCCTGCTGAAATCCCCAATTCAGCTTACAGTGGGCATGGTCAACCCCTCAACGCAGTAAGTTACGCCGCCTCCTTCAGCCGCACCGACAACGAAGATCTTCGCCAACAAATTGAAGGTATTGCTCGACTCCTTCGAAAAGATAAGTCCGCATCTGCTTCTGAAACTGACGAAGAGGAATCAGATGACTCCGCCGACGATGAAACTTCAAATGAGTCTGATGAAAGTGGCGAAGCCGAAGCGGACGAAGAAGATGAGAGACTCCTTCGGGAAGGAAACCGGGAAACAAGACTAAGAGGAACCTCCAAAACTGTTCTCAGTGGTGGCCGGTTGAAATCCAAATCTGCGAGAGCCCGAGCAAGTGTAAAAGTACAAGTAAGTGAGGATGACGTGACTGATGAGGAGGATGTTGCTGAAGGATCAGCTTCGTCAAGGTCTTCTGCAAGTCGCACTCTCAGTGTAAATCAGAACACTGCTCCAGCTTCCACACGCAAAAACTCTCGGAGAGTTGCCAACACCAAAAGGAATCCAGGGACTCGTAAATCTTCCGCTGTTTCCTCTGAAATCACTCCTGAAGAGGAGTCTTCCCAGGGAGGCTACTCCGGCACAGTGGAAGTTGAAACGAAGGCAGTTGCCAAGCGAGAGGATACCATTAGCACAGATAATTTAGCCCCAGTTCCTCCAGGATTTATTCCCGAAGGGAAAGCCATTACTTTTAGGATTTCCTCACCAGTTTTAGGGATTGAACCATTACAAAGAGTTCAGTGGTAAAGACGTTACTTGTAAGTAATTAAGACTCTAGACACATCAGACAGTCCAAATATGTAGATACCAATCATCCCTTATTTTTATGTCCTAAACTTACACACCTCAGTTATATTGTACAATTTAGTTTCAACTTGGTTTGTGAATGTCGATATTCTTGCATTTTTAATGTACTTCCATGTAGAGTTAGTGTGACAGTATTGTTGGAATACCAGTAGACGCTCGAACGAATGCCGTACTGTGTGTTTGTGTCCCGAGAATGAATGGAACTTCCTTTTGTTTGTGAATTATATGGAAAGTCCATAGTCTCAATTGTGAATGCAATTTTTTCTGGGTTCATTTCAGGAAAAGTTTGTAAGTGCGAAATTTTTAGGCCTATTTTGTACGCTGTCCGGAACAACGTATTTGAGAAAAATGAAAGAAATTAAAAATGTTTCAAAATCTATATCGATCTCACATTATTTATTTTCAAAATATTCATTCATTAGGTTAATTATTACAAAAGTCATTAGTTCGGATTGTACTAGCCCCAAGCTCATTCATTCCCAAGTATTCAACATCATTGGAAGGGAACTTCACAGCATTGCATTGGAAAAAGTTTCTTCAAATGGTACTATAAACATTTTACGGCCACAGCAATGCCAACCTCTTATGGACTTTTTTATCATTTTCACCATTGCATTCAAGCCAAGTTTTTGAGATACATTGATTCGAGCCAATACTTTCTCATTCAAGTTGAATATCACCATCATCAGATCACATCCGTTAATTATTACAGTTTGCTCGAGGGTCAAAGACCAAAGAATTGTATAACGTTGTTTCATTACCATTTTATGTACCAATTCAGAAATATCCCAACCACCCAGAATTATTCAAATGTAGATAAACAGAAGATGCACCGGAACTCTCTGTAACTGTTTAGTTACTACATATCTTGTCACCAAACCGGATCATCAATGAGCTTTAAAAGACTCCTTCAGAGCTTCCAACTTGAAATGAAGTTGACACCCAAGTATAAGATAACCAACTTTTCACAATCATCCTCACCTTACCTACTGTGAGAAAAAAAACTAACATTTGGAGGTACCCCTACTGGCCATGTATGTATGTATATAAAAAATGGTAAGCTTACAGTAATAATTATATAATCACAGCTAATAATCTTCAATACTAGGATATGTTTCCATGCAAATAGGAACTGCATAAAAAAAAAATCCCGTAAACATATTTCATGAAAGATGGAAATTGTTCTGAAAGTTTCGAATTCATTTCGTGTGAAGTATGCACCTTCATCAGTTGTGCTCGCAATCACAATCAGCCCAAAGAGTAGGTAACCCTACTATTACATATGCATGTACATCCATGGGAGCAAGTTATCTCGGGGCATGCATCAGCTAGTCACGAGATACTGTCAATTTTTTTTACCACTTGCACTCAACTTTCATATAGGACCTGTCAAAACTACAACATAGTGGTCACTCGTCTGGTTTTCTTTTCTAGGGTATTTATTATAATAGTAAAGCCATTGCATTGGGCCTACCTACGCAGTAAAGGGCCTGAGTGGCAATTTATCAAGGTTTACTTAATTGGGCAAGATCAATTAATTAAATACTAATGTATTGAGGTTTCTGATCACTTCGCTTTTTGTACAAGCAGGAACAGAAGTATACATTTCAGTATTATATGCAATTCAAATATACATTTGCGGTTTTGGTGTATGTATTGTATGCAGAGTGCCCAGAAATGATTTAATACCCCTTCCTTGAAGGAGGGATGGTAAAAAAAATATTGCACTCTTCTTGGTTCAATATTTTCCCAGATTTTTTCAACTTTTTTTCATCCCACTAGCTCAAAATCTCTGATCACAGCGGACATGGAGGTAACGTAAAGTCCTGAGTTGGTCTCGAAAAACAAATATTTTCAAAGTTTAAAATTTCTTATTCCTGGGCAAAATATTTTCCAAACATTGTTTTGACGCTTGTTTAGAGACAATTTAGAGAGCTTTCAAAGATGCACAGCTTGAGATTCGCCATGTTGAATAGTGGAGACATGGGCTGTAAAAGATTGAAGCAAAATTTAGCCACAAAATTGTAAACCAACTGCATAGATTGAAAAATAAAATAAATCAATTTAAATCGTTCTAGTGCTTTAATGTTTATTTAAATTTAAGATATTTGGTCACTATAAAAGTCAATGACATGACTTCGCCGATCCGGTGGGAAACAATAGGTTTCTCGTAAATTTTGCATTCCTACCTCTCCTAACGCAGCACTGATCGGATTAACACTTCTTTAGGAATAGGAATTGGCCACAAAGTTAATATTTGACTGAACAGGAATTTCTTACAAATTTAACATTGGGCTGGGCAAGACTTCAGAAATCAGATGAATAAATAAAACAAAATCCCAATTTAGTACATGGATTATTCTAAGAAAACAGCATAGTCAAAGAATGGGTTATTCGGAACTGAAAATGTTAGGCCAGGTTGAAACAAATAAATGCAAATTTTCTTACAACAATTCATAAACCTGGCCTAAGTTTTTAATTTCCTGAGACCACAGTTTTCGTTGGAATTAAATGAAATTAGACTCAAATGAATCCCCATGAAATTGGCTACAATTCCAGTGTTATGAAATTATTTAATAAACAGCAGACCATCCATAAAAAATGGCAAGACCAGAAACTTCTCCCTTCCCTATCTTTGCTTCAGAATTTCTGCAACCTTGCTCTCTGCTCTTACGAGACGGGTCAAAAATTCTCAACGTAGATACCTCTGTTATAGCACTCTAAAAGCCCTTTAAATTCGCTACAAACAAGAATTAAACCTTCTTGGAAAAAAGTTATTTTGGACGGGAATAAAGAATCTTAAACTCTGAAATTTTTAACTTTTCAAAATAAAATCACGACTTTACTCCATTTCCACAACCGCTGTGTCAAGCGTTTTTGAGCTAGGGGGATAAAACAAATTTTGAAAAATATAAGAAAAGATTTGCTAAAACACGGCGAACTAATAATTTTTACAATTCCTTCTCATATATGCTATGGGTAGGAGTAAATCATTTGTTCGCAACCTTAAACTTACACACGTACATATGTATGTATATGCATACATTGACACTTATCAATACTGTAGGTATGATTTATCTCTATAAATTTGTATTGTATAATGTATTACTAGCATTTTATTATGTACTTATGTAGTGTTGGAGAAAATTAATAATTATTGCTTAGCAGTATGCTTTCTTACGGTGAAATGAAGATAATACGACTCAATTATATTATTTTAGGGTATTTATTCGCATAATTTTAGCCGCAAGACTTCTCGTGTAGTGTCTGCAGAAATTTATTTTAATTAGTATAGATACTGTACGCATATAGGTACTCATAATATTACAGAAACCAGAAAAAGACTGAAGTAGATACTCAAGTTTAATGACGTGCCAAGTTTTCCACAACAATAAAAATGTAACAAAACACGTAAATTGATTTACACTCCTCCCCCTCTTTATTAGTAGATGTTCTGACGAGTCTCTTAATTTGAACTTGTATTTTCTATAGCTATTTTATTTTTATTTTATCTCTATTTTCTATTGTTTGAAGCCACTGCCGTGGGTCGTGGTATAGTTTGAACTTAGCAATGAGAATTTTTTCTTTGTGAGAATAGGTACGCCAAAGGTTGATGGAATGGGTGTGAACTTTACCCCATTTATTTTGCTTGTAAAAGCCAAGCTAAAGATAGTAAACATTAAATCTAAATTATTGTTTTATTCAACTTGTCTTACATGGGAATGAATGTTAAGAGCTCCAATGTGTTTTTCTAAATGAGAACTAACCTAACCTTTGGAAATACAAGCCAAAAGCAAGAACTCCGCCCGACATACATAAGAGGATTTTCTCGAGATTATAAAAATAATCCCGACAATGAGCTATAAATCATAAATAATTAACAAATTAAGTTTACAAAGCTGGGTGTACTAAACCAATTATTGTCCACAAGGGAAAAAAACACTTTATGATACATTTTGCTTGATAATTATTATTCCTATAGTTTATGAAAAGTTGCTGGGGAATTTGAAGACTACATTGAAAAAAAAGGTCCCGTGTGATGGTATATAGCAATTACAGCATGCATTAGTGTTAACGTGCCAAGTAAATTCACTACAGCCAAATTTTCCCTTGTATGTATATGCATATGTAATATACCTATACAAACTTACACAAAAATTATGAAGAGCTGTGTCACACAGCTGTGTTCATGTAACAAATCAAGTGTGGAGGGTTCAAGTCAACAAACTTTGTTTGTTTGTCAATGTGACCATATAATAATTGACTGCTGAAAGGCACAGAAGAAAATCTTAAGAGAGCCATTCCCCTAATTACTGACAAAGTTTGTACACTATGCAAGAGCCGCAACGAGAATGGCAGAAAAAAAAAGATTGGAAAATAGTGGACAAAAAAGGAAAACAAAAGAAATGGAAATAGAAGTTCTCTCGAATTCATATCCTGATTGAAATAAAAATGACAGTGTTCACAGAAAAAAATAACAACTCTATAAAAGTTTTGCTTGGACTGACTACCGGATCGTACTTAATTTTAGTGGCCCTAAAATGTCTTAGTGGTAAATTTCCTTATTTTCTAACCAACCAGACCCATTTAAATTTATTGCCAATCACACCAAAAAGCCATACAGGACATTGTCACGGTATTGGAATTAATTGCAGGATTGACTTCTCCCTCTCTTCCCCCTCTCTTGCCTCATACATACTCAAAATCTCAATTTGAGTGTCTTCTTTCTTTTTATTAACTCCCAAGTGTGTAAAGTTAGCTGATGCTTTGAGGTAGGCGGACTTGAGCGAGCCATCATCTGCACGGGAAATCTGCTGAGGGAAGAGGAAGAAGGAGAAGGAATCTTGTTTTATTGCAGATGGTCCTCGTTGGAGGTGCATACATAACAACGACAAGATATCAACAATAAATTTTGAGAGAGAGAGAGAGAGAGATGCGGCACGTAATTTTCCATATTTGCATACTCGTAGACAGCTTGCTCATTACAGAGCGGACTCATCCTCAATTAATACATACGTGTAGTATGATTCTGCAATCCCTAACATGCTCATACTGTATGGACACTGGCTCTGTCCAACTTACATCCTTTCCCTCCACATTTCTACAGTAAAGTAACAAGTGTTGTTCCGATAACAATATTCTTACTTTTGAACCAATATCAACATAATTTTACACATTTCTCAAGTGAAACCTTATCACATTACGACAACTCTGCCAGACATCCCCCTTACATACATAATTACATACATACAATCATACACCAAAAAAAATTCCTACATACAAAGATTTTTTGCCTTATTTTTTACAATGTGGAACGTTAATAGAAGATACGAGAATAGGGGGTCAATTGACACAACAAATCGACGAGAGGCATGCATCCTCGATTACATGTACACCACTCAGAGGTAGTTTGTGCATCACGATTAGACACACAATAATATTGTGGAAGATTATATAATATTTACAACTCCTGTCAATCTCTCCTTCCTCCCATTGAACAAGACTTTGAGCCAGGTACATGGTCTCTGAAAGAAGGAAATTTTTTTCACAGCTATGTGAATCCCATGGTTGAGGTTGGAGGAAGACTGCAGGAGTAATTAGGGATGTTGTCCTGCAGGCTAATGTCTTACTATGGTACGGCAGAGGTTGTGTCGATCCTCATAGCCCAATGACCCATTGAAACATAAAAAGTAGTAGATTTTTCCTACTGATGAGGTAACCCCAACCTAAGCCAAAAGACAAATGTTTGACGGAGGGTCGGAAAGTACATAAATTTTCACTTTTTGTGCTTTCAGTTTCATTCACGTCTCACTGGTCTCATCGACAGGAGCAGTTCTTCCCGCAACTGTAACACGCGTGTGGAAGGGAAACCGACGAGAGTTGCAGAGATTTGAGTAGTCTTTGCCATTTCCATATTTATTTTCTAGTCACAGTTTGGATTGTTTTTTTTTCTTTCGTTTTTTGTAATAATAATAATTCTTACATCCTGAAAAAATAATCTCAAGTGTGAAGTGAACGTATTGAGATGGGTGTGCTACTCAAGTTCCTAGTGGTATTTGCGTGTGCAGTGGGTGTTCACGGGACTTTTTCCCGGGTAAAGGGGAAATCTATCAGTTTTGGATTTTGGATAGGTAAATTAAAACTCAATTTAAAAAAAACTCAAAAAAGGCTATTTTTATTGGATTGCAATTTAATTACCTTCAAAATTGGCTTGGGTAGGGAAAAATGAGGGTGAAATTACGAGAGCGGGTTAAGAATCGGGAGAGCTCTGGAGGGATTTTTGTGGAAATTAATTTTTTTCGCTGTTTTTTTTTGTAGGAACTAAAGATAAACCTGGACCACATACACCGAACCTTATTCCTTTTACTGCTGAGGATGCTATACCAACGGCGGGATATGATAACACGTTTGTTACTTCTGACATTTCTGGGGGTGGATATACAAGCGGCTCGACAGGCATTGACAGTGGGGCCTCAGGGCACTTTTCAAATTCAGGAAGTGAAAGCAGCTCTGACGCGTATTCTCACTTTTCATCTTCTTCCTCGTCAGGAAGTGGTAACGTTGATGGATATGATGCATCTTCAGGAGGTAACCATCATATGAGCAAAATTTAAAATTTATAAAACATTTGTAAAGAATTTTCCACATGGATCTAAATTTATAATTTACAAACAGGAATCTCCTCAGGAGTAAGCAGTAATTATGGGGCTCCTGCACCACAACCTATACAGTCTCCAGGCTCTGAGTATGGAGCACCACAACAGGGTAGTGGTTTTGGTTCTGGCAACGGCGGATCTGCCGCTTATGAAGCACCACAACAGGGCAGTGGTTCTGGTTCTGGCAGCGGCGGATCTGCAGCTTATGGAGCACCTCACGGACCATTGGCTCCGCCATTAGGACCCAATGAAGTTCCAAGTTCCGGATCACCATCAGCAGAATATGGCGCTCCGTCCCAACAAGGACCAGCTGACCATAGTTCGGGTTCCAGTAACACTGGCAGTGGTCAAGCATCTGCAGCTTATGGAGCACCTCACGGACCATTGGCTCCACCATTAGGACCCAATGAAGTTCCAAGTTTTGGACAGCCATCATCGGAGTATGGGGCTCCTACCCAACAAGGACCAGCTGGACCATCTTCACAATATGGTGCTCCATCTGGAGGAATCGGGCCTTCATCGCAATACGGTGCACCATCAGGAGCAGTAGGACCATCTTCACAGTACGGCGCTCCTTCAGGACCAGAAGGTCCATCTTCGCAATACGGCGCTCCTTCAGGACCAGTGGGACCATCTTCACAGTACGGCGCTCCATCAGGAGCAGTAGGACCATCTTCACAATATGATGCTCCATCAGGAGGAATCGGACCTTCATCTCAATACGGTGCACCATCAGGAGCAGTTGGACCATCTTCACAATATGGTGCTCCCTCAGGAGCAGTAGGACCATCATCACAATACGGCGCTCCTTCAGGGTCAGTAGGACCATCATCACAATACGATGCTCCCTCAGCCTCAGTAGGACCTTCTTCACAATATGGTGCTCCTGGTCAATCTGCGGGACCATCCTCAGAATACGGAGCTCCATCACAACAGGGACCTTCTGTACAATATGGCGCTCCTTCGCAACAGGGGCCCTCATCAGACTATGGTGCTCCCTCTCAATCACAAGGGTCTTCTACACATTATGTCGCTCCATCTCAGACGCACGGCCCATCCTCGGAATACGGTGCTCCATCTTCGCCCCAAGAATCTTCCTCGGAATACAATGCACCATCTAATGGACAAGTACCACCAGCTCAATATGGCGCTCCGTCTCAACCCGGCGGGTCTTCCTCCCAGTACGGAGCTCCTTCAGGATCAGTTGGACCATCATCACAATATGGCGCTCCTTCAGCATCAGTTGGACCATCATCACAATATGGCGCTCCTTCAGGATCAGTTGGACCATCATCACAATATGGCGCTCCTTCAGGATCAGTTGGACCATCATCACAATACGGCGCTCCTTCAGGACCAGTTGGACCATCATCACAATACGGCGCTCCTTCAGGACCTGTTGGACCTTCCTCACAATATGGCGCTCCTTCAGGACCTGTTGGACCTTCCTCACAATACAGCGCTCCTTCAGGACCAGTTGGACCTTCCTCACAATACGGTGCTCCTTCTCAATCTGCAGGACCATCCTCCTTATATGGTGCTCCTTCAGGACCAGTTGGACCATCATCACAATACGGTGCTCCATCTCAGTCTTTTGGAGCTACTTCACAGCATGGTGCACCTTCCCAGCATGGAGGATCGGGAAGTTCCTCATCGGGTGGCATTCCTCTTTGGGCCCAATTGGCGTTTTCTTCATTTTATGGAGCACCCATGAAACGCCCTTCATTAGGAAGCCGCGGAAGACGTCCGTTATTTTCTTTGGGATTTCCGGGAAAATTCCGTAGGCCCTCTTCAACTTCGGGTACACCAGTATGGTCCCGTCCACCATCATCGTTTGAAACGCCTTCCTTTGCTTATGGTACACCTGCTCAATCTGGTCCGTCTTCTTCGTATGGAGCACCTGCTCAATCTGGCCTTTCTACGTATGGACCTCCAGGTCTATCAAATACGATAAGTGGCGAATCCGGACATTCTAGTTCTTCGTCAAATTACGAGGCCCCCGTTCAATCTATTCCATCGTCGGCTTACGGAACACCAACTCAATCTGATCCATCAGCATCATATGGAGCTCCATCTCAATCTGGTCCATCATCAACTCATGGTGCACCAGCACAATCTGATGCATCCTCAGCCTACGGTGCACCCACACAATCCCAAGGACCATCTGTCTCGCAAGGAACTCCAGCTCAATCTGGCCCATCATCATCTTACGGGGCCCCCACACAGTCAGATCCATCATCTGCATACGGAGCACCAGGGCAAACCCAAGGTCCATCGTCATCTTACGGGGCCCCCGCACAGTCGGATCCATCATCTGCATACGGAGCACCAGGGCAAACCCAAGGTCCATCGTCATCTTACGGGGCCCCCACACAGTCGGATCCATCATCTGCATACGGAGCACCAGGACACGCTCAAGGACCATCATCATCCTACGGAGCACCAGGACAAGCTCAAGGACCATCGTCATCTTACGGAGCACCAGGGCAAGATCAAGGACCATCGTCATCCTACGGAGCACCAGGCCAAGATCAAGGACCATCGTCATCCTACGGAGCACCAGGGCAAGATCAAGGACCATCGTCATCCTACGGAGCACCAGGCCAAGATCAAGGACCATCGTCATCCTACGGAGCACCAGGGCAAGATCAAGGACCATCGTCATCCTACGGAGCACCAGGGCAAACCCAAGGTCCATCGTCATCTTACGGGGCCCCCGCACAGTCGGATCCATCATCTGCATACGGAGCACCAGGGCAAACCCAAGGTCCATCGTCATCTTACGGAGCACCAGGACAATCTCAAGGACCATCGACATCTTACGGAGCACCAGGGCAAGCTCAAGGATCATCGTCATCTTACGGAGCCCCCGCTCAGTCTGGCATATCTTCATCCCAAGGTATCAGTTCTAGTCCATCAGCATCATACGGAGCACCTACGCAATCGCAAGGACCATCTTCCTCATACGGAGCTCCCACGCAATCGCAAGGACCATCTTCCTCGTACGGAGCACCCACTCAGTCTCAAGGACCATCTTCCTCATATGGTGCACCCACTCAATCGCAAGGACCTTCTTCCTCATACGGAGCCCCCACTCAATCGCAAGGACCATCATCATCATACGGAGCTCCTGCTACTTCCAGTCCATCTAGTTCATATGGAAGCCCCGTTCCATCAGGCCCAACTAATACTTATTTGCCACCATTATCAAACCCGGCTGGCCATTCTCCGGGTTCGAATTCTCCAGCGCAGTCCGGCCAATCTTCATCATCGACTTCCTGGACTCCGATTCAAGGTCCAGGACCATCTTCTTCTTACGGAGCACCGTCTCAATCACAAAGCTCTGCCTCCAGTGAATCTTCCTCTGGGTCCCAGCAAGGACCTTCAGCATCCTATGGCGCTACCAGCCAATCGCAAGGAGCATCATCATCCTATGATGCACCCGCTGCGCCCTCTCCCTCTTACGGAGCTCCTGCCCAATCTCAAGGTGTTTCCTCTGGATACGCATCTTCTTCCCACCAGGGATCATCTGGACAAGCATCCGGAGAAGTGTCTTCCCAATACGGTGCTCCATCCCAGTCTCAACAATCTCCATCTTCCCAATACGGTGCTCCATCCCAGTCTCAACAATCTCCATCTTCCCAATACGGTGCTCCATCCCAGTCTCAACAATCTCCATCTTCCCAATACGGTGCTCCATCCCTACAGAATCCATCCTCTCAGTATGGTGCTCCCTCTCAACAAGGTTCACCTTCCCATGTACCCTCTTCTCCGCAATCCTCCGGTTACAGTGCAGTTGCCCAAGAAGATCAGCCTGCTACATCAGCAGTCGCTGGAGCAGATGCTGTAAATGCTTTGAGTCTCATTCAACCAGCTCTCGCATACCAGTTCCAACCAATCACCCTTCAATTCCAATCCTTGTCCGACTTATTACCAGAACTGCAACCTCAGTTGTTACAAGCTTTAAACAGTATCAATAACCTCGACGAACTTCACTCTTCTGAGCTCTCAACAGCTTACACAATCGGTCATCAAGCCAGTCAAGGAGAAACAGCTCAATATGGCGCTCCAGCTCCAGCTGAGCCCGCTTCTTCATCATCTTCCACTTCCTCCTCGCAATCTTCCTCTTCACAGTCATCCTCAAGTTCGTCGGGATACTAATTTTAGTTGTATGTGTAGACCAAGATAGTACTCAAATACCAGTTAAGAGATGTGTTCTTTATTTTTTTACAGAAAAACAAATTCCCGATTGTGGGATACCTTTTAAGTTTTTGTTCATTAAACGTTGCAAAAATATCCACTTGTCCATTTAATTTATTCACTCAGCGTCCACAGCCAAGGACACCTTCAAGATGAAAGAGAAATTACTAAGCACCTGCATCTCACTTAAAATGTATTTCCACATTTGGACGTTAGATGTTGCAGTGCTTGATAATCGTTTCACCAACTCACAATTACATAATTTGCTTTAATAGATCCTTTCCATACATTCATCATTAATATTCAAGTTCCGCCGTGCAGTGCATATCCTCACTCATTATTTCTGGGAATTGATTCTGCTACCCGTTTTTAGAACCTGTTTCGCACACGTCAAATTCATAGATTTGAAATATTTCAAACGCATACCCCATATATGAATTGAAACTTTGACGCACATTAATCATCAAGCATGCATGAAAATATTACGATACCTATGTAAGAACGAAATACGCCAGAAAAATCATGATGCTCCAGAACGACTGACGTCAGTTAACACCTTCTCAAACTTGAATACACTTTGTAATCATTAAATGAGCATTAAGCAAGTGTTAATAAAATACTTACTTCCACGTCTTCGTATTTCACCCACAGTTCCAAGTGAGAAAAAAATCTAACCTTGTTGTCCCAGCTATTAACTTATGTTTGACTTATGGTCAATCCATGCGTTCTACTGTAACACCAATCCTAGCAGTTTCACACGTTTTTTTCCTCAACTCTCTTAAGTCTTTACACGTACAAGAGATGTATTTGTATGAGTAAATTGAAACAAGTCATACGTGTGACATTCTGGTTCAACAAATGTACTCATCAAGTTAAATCATACTCATATACGTAAGTACCTGTTGGTAATTGACATGGAACAGTGCGGGTGAGTCATTTATGCTCCTTGTCTTCGTCTAGTCCCCTCAACCTCAACTCCTCACAATTTTTATCAAAATGGACTTTCACCACTGACTCAAACGAACAGTAAAGGTGTATACATACTCGAGCGTTGAGTAATCTGAAATTAAACTGGGATTTTCAGAAATAATGACTCAGTTTTTGAAATGACATGAGCAAATACAATGTCATGCCCTAAAATGCAAATATTGACACACAAGCATTAAGAATCCTGGTAATATCTGCAGAGGTACATTTGTTAGCCATGCAGTGATGAAATCTGATAATTCAGTGAGTGCCTAAGGTCCCAATAAAATAAATGATTAGACCAAAAATGAATATTCATTAAAATTCTGTTGGGAAAAATGCGAACATTAAGCAAATTAACACTGTAGTACTTGGATATTGAACTTTCGAACCTCTGAGACTATTGGCTGTAATTGTCAGCGACAGAACTAAATCAAGTAGGTAATATTTCATGTCACGTTGTAGGAATAAAGAATATTGTCTGTCATTTTTTCGGTAGCGTTGTCGGTTACAAGAGCTTTCCTTTTCTTATGCAATTTTTCATGGAGATTACTCTTCCTCAAGGTTTTTTTTTTGACGGGGTGAAGTGTGAAATTTACAGAAGTGCATATATTTTTTATAATGTATTCATATCCTGGTACATTCTCATTACGGTGTTTTCCACTGTTACACGGACAATTAAACAGTTGTTGCACTTCCAATTCCTATACGGTGATTAATTTTCCCAGCCTGTCTTCAAATGTGCACGGCGTGACCTGTGCAACTTCTGATATGCAATTTAAGAAAATGTGTTGGGGAAAAATTATTTCAAACGTTCACGTTCACATTATAACCGTCATTACTGGTTGTCTTATTGTCTGCTCACATTTTGCCACAAAAACTACATGTTCTAGTCTTCTAGGATGATGTCTACATAGATTTATGGGATCTCTCATGCTACATATCTAGTGTTTTTGGTTCACATAGGAGCAGTATAGGGAATCATATTTCTTGTCTCATAGTTCTTTTGCACTATTTAGTTAAGTGGAAATGTGTCGGATGGTACTGCACTCTTATTATCCTTGCACAAAACATGTATGTAGATCTTGGCTCTAAAATCCTAAAGTTATCTTTTGTTTCTGCTGCATGCATATTCAAACCCAATTTCGGGACTAATTGTCAAATGAGGAATATCATCGTTAACCAATTCTGCTATGTTAAGTGGAGTCGTGCAATTTGAAATCAATAATAATAATTCCTGCCTCAGGGTACAAATGATTGTTCCTGGATGGATCCTCCCGAGTAAAATTGCACTTTCACAATATTGATGAACAATAATTATTTTATACAAGTAAGTGTATGAATAAAATGAAATGGATATTATTGAAGAACATATAACACACACACGTACACAGAAATTCAAACATTAAATTGTATGTCATGGCTTGGAATAATCAAGTGTGCCTGCCTCCCCAAGATCCATACTAAAGAATTATGAGATGTGTAATTTTAATTGTCGAAAACGTCAAAATCTGACATGTGAACATGAACATCCAAATGAATTTTTTCCTTTCACATGCAATGATCTTGTAACTTGTAAAAGATATTATACTGAGATTCCTCCTTCACAGGACACTCAATTTTGGTCAAAAATTCGATTTTTAATAAATTGCTATTCTCTCCCATAACATCTCTGAAGCAAGTAGTGAGTTTTGCAAGCAATAAATATTCCAAATACAACGATAATAAATTGTTTTGTAATAGGCCACATGGCCAAAAAGATAATCGGAATTTCATTAAAAGAAAACAAACAACGAGCGTGGGCAGCTCCGATTTGCATACAAGTGAAGATTAACACTTTTTAAAATCAATTCCCAACCCTTCCATACAACCATATGCTTGGCTGCAAAATAGACATTCCTTTTTATCAAGCTTGTAACTGTCTGGATTCTTAGATGTGATGGGAGTGCAGACACCACAGCGAGTAATCGTCCATCTAATTAATAATGACCTCTTCCGTAGTAACTACAGAAGATTACCATTTTTTTTTCGATAACTTTACAATACAAGGAATGCATTCTCGAGAAAATTCCTGAATGGAAAAGGGAACTAACTCTATGCACGAATTAGATGACAATTCTGAACGTGATTTTAACTGACTAGTCCAAATACAGGTAAAAATCTTCTCATGAGGAGTCCGTCCCATCACTCATCCTCCTTTTCCTTCCGCTTGTAAAACATAGTCAATTGGAAGGACAGACCGGATCCCTCAATGAACGGTGTGTGTTTGTGTGTGATGAGGACCGGTTGCGTTTATACAAATTTAGTAGTGGTGGTTAGTTTTGATTATTTGAAATGAGAAACTTAATGTTTGACAAAATGTACCGTAAGTTATACGCAATGCATACAAATTACCCAGAAGTCTGATGAATGCTATTGGTGTTTATGGAAGAATTATGGGAACCTGAGCCGGCTTCCCGCAATGCTTCCATATACAATTATGAATTCGTTGGAGAAAACATGTTTGCAGGCATCCCCATCCCCAGAGACAAGTCCCTTTTCTGATTGTCTGTTTTCGGCTAAAAAGAGCAAATGAGATTTTAAAGGGTGTCGAAATCACTGAATGTAGATATAGACGAGACAGGGATAGTTGTAGGTTTTGATGTGGATGTGGGTATAGGATTGACTCTGTGACTTGAATGCAAATCTTCCTGATTTGCTCCAAGCATTTGAACGGTGCTGGTTGTGGTGTTGCGATTATGATGAAGATAACTCTTCAAATTGACGGTCCCGTGTGGCACATAATGTATTCTGCTGTGGAGTAATTCCCCTTAATTTATACGCATACTCACTTGTTTACAACTAACCATATGTAATGGATTATGAAAGGGGAAGTGAATACAAAAAGTGTACTTAGGGCTCTCATGTCTGCAATTAGTAAGATTCATGAGAATGATACGAACTTATACAATGACAGGACGGACCCATCAAGGGTCAAATAGTTCAGGGATTGAAGGTAAATTTTTGGTCTCTGGCTTTGGGTTGCTTCTGCATAAATAACAGACAAGAATTTTCGTTGTGAGCGGAACCATGTATAAACTTAATTTTTGACTTGATAATCAGCTCATTCGCACATAAAATTACTTAAAGGAAGCAAACTTTTACTTTCTTCTTCCATTTTGCTACGACTTGTTCGAGGGGTCACAGGAGAGTTGGTTATCTCAGAGTTGACAAATTGGAACAACCCGAAACTCAACTAGTTCACCATGGATCAGCTCCAAGGAAGATTTTATAAAATAATTTGTCTGTATCTGATCATTTTGAACTTGGTTCAAGGAGGTGTTTTACAGTATGGTTTACCAGTGTACAAATCCCCTTACATTGTGGATTCACCCGTGAAATTTTTACCGTTTTTTCAGTCCCAGCAGTATCAGCAACCTTTAGGTAAGAATTTGTATGAAATAATTAAGTATTCTTTGGATTTAAAAATACAATTTGAATTAAGAACAGGGACTCGTTTCATAAATTCGTGGATTCTTATACAGATAGTAATACTTGTATTTTTTTTAATTGAAAGAAAACCCTCGCTACATTTAGTTAATTAGACAGTTTTAAGGACAATTTACTAAAATTTTTAAATTATACAAAAATTATTGAAATTGAATAATTTCAATTGCAGTAGTAAAGGCTGTTCAGACAGTGCCATACTTGTATCATGACATACAACCACTGGTGTACTCATCCAATTCGTACCATGCCTCTCAGCCCCAGAGCTCTGGCTATCAGGAGTCCTACCAGAACTACGGAAACACTCAGGGCTACCAAGGCGGTTACAATTATCAAAGCTCCGGGGTTAGCAATTTAAACGGAGGCTACCCAAGTGACCAGGGGAACCTCGACTACAGTAAACAGAACAACCCGGACAATTCCAACCTTGGGGGGTACGGTAGTCCTGAGTATAGCCAAAGCCAAGGTGCGTACAACAATCGAGGTAGTAGTAATATCGGGTCTTACAACTTAAACAATAACAACCACGGAGCTTACAATTTAAACAATAACAACCACGGAGCTTACAATTTAAATAATAACAACCTCGGAACTTACAATTTAAACAATAACAACCTCGGAACTTACAACAAGAATTACAATGAAGGAGCTTCCAATAACGACGACTACTCCACTCCTAACAGCTATAACCAAAATAACGTGAATAGCATTCAGTCTCAGTATGAGCCCAATTCCTTCGGAAATTCTGCCCAGTCCTTCCAAACACCAAGTAAATATCCCACCGGGTTCTCAAGTCTAGCCAATTCTTACACTAGTAGTAGTTTAGCCCATTCAGGGGATGCTGCTTTTAATGATGGAAGAGCTAACAACTACCAGTTCAGTAGCATTGGGCCGAGTAGTATTAATGACAGTCCTTTGGGATCTGGGAATTATCAAGGTCCATCAGGCTCAGGGGTAGGATTGACAGAGAACAGCTTCTCAAGCTCCAGCTCTGCAACAGTACCATCCGGTCCTTCAGGATCCTGGAGCTACCCCCAAAGCTCTTCCTCAAATATGGCAGCCGTCGTTGAAAAAATTGAGGCAATTGACAAAACCAAAGAATTTGAACAAATCCGGAAGATTACTTCGAACAAAAATATCAAAGACAATGGTCGTCGTAAAGTGACCAAAGTATCATCAGCCCCAAGGGTAACTTCAACCTTGAAATCAACAAATTCTCTAACAGCCGAACCTGAAACGGTCGTTGATCCAAGCACGTCCGAAATTTTTGGACAGAGGATCAAACCTGGACGGAGTCGCAATCGTAGTCTCAACTCCGCCGAGACAACCACAACAACAACAACAACTACTACTACAAGCTCCCCTCCCAAATTGTACCTCCCCCCTAAACGAAATAACAAATAATTTTTGAAATTACTTTTCAAAGAACAGGTTTCGATTTTATTTTTTTATATTTATCAAGCTTCAGTAGCAAAATGCTACTTACACTATGAACCCTTGTATCTCTTATTGTAATTATATGATCGTTTGCGAAATCCTTTGGTTTTTGGTTATGTTATGTGATATGCTATTGCTTACACCTTTTGTTTTTTTTTTACAATTTTACACACTTTCGTGAAAATCATTTCCTTCATTAACATGCGAAGTAGTAAATCTTTCAATAAAACAAATAAAAACGCCCTTACACTCGTTGGTACCCCTCATACACATGGAATTACAGTCGCGGTGTTACCGTCATTACCAAAACTTGAGCGAGTATATTCTCACGCATCTCCAAGTCTCAAACTTGCTAGGGATTCCCGATTCCCATTTATGGCTATTAACCCAAGTAAAATTCAGTGATATTTTAGATTCTAAATTTCATCAGCATTTATGTATTATGAGAAATACCCTATGAGAAAACTACATAATTACAATTAAATGACCTGAATTTATGACAGTAATTATAAGTATGAGGAAAATCAGTTAACCTGATTTACAGGATGAAGGGTATCCGTGGCAGTATCTGCTTATTTTCATATATGACTCACTCCCATTGTTGGAGGTTGTTACAAGTTCGATTCCAGGAGGATAATTTATAGTACACATTTAAGACCATAATTTCTAATAAATATATATATTTGCTCCATTACTGCACTTATAGCTCTAATTCCAGGTCATTTATCATTTTTGTCGGTATTTACACATGGAAACCTACTATGATATTCTGGCAAGTGGTTTTTTACCTGGGGATTAGTAAGGCACGGATAAATTATATAAACCATCATTTTTTCCTTTACTGTATTTCTCGTTAATCTTGTTATCAGTGTCTTCATGCCTAATTTATTCTATCTTTTACATATATCTATCTAGATACTATCATGTAAAATGTCTCTCCTCGTATTATGCAAAACAAGAGGATATCCTTCACCCGGGCTTTTCAGCCTCTGTCACAATAGAATTCCCAAGCGTAAGGAAAAAATTGCGGAAATTATTAGACGCATGTAAATTATACACAGATTTTTCAATGCTACATCGCATGGTTCATTTTTTCCCATTGGTAACACCACTCGTGTAATTACTAATGGAAAAGTGCACCTGATAAAAAAGGATAATTTCCTACATTAGTTTCATTAGTATCTCTGCATCTGAATAATAATTGTTACTGAAAGAAAATAAGCAAAAAGTTCCGTCAGCGTTGCAGGTTGTAACGCTCTAAAAATTTGCATTCTCTGATGTTACACTACACTGCAGGTTTAATTTTGAATGAGGAAGCTCTGCCCTAATGCACTTATTATTTCTCCTGGATTTTGAATTTGGAATGCTAATTGCGAGACTCTCGTCGCCTTTTAGTATTCCACTTGCATTTCATATGACATGGACTTTGTTCTACCGTAAACTTTTCTTGATTTACGTAAAAATGTGACGAGATGCAATTGCAAAAATTTGCATATCTCCCGAGGGTTTTTACTTATATAAATACGACCACGCCGTGTTTACCTCTTTCTCGGAAAACCCCACTTCAAAAAAGTTACATCAGAAAGGGATGGTAATCAGCATCTTGGATTACTGGGAGAGCCAGTCCTGGAGGGATTAAGTCATGCAATAATTTACCATATGCTCAGAAAATAAAAATGAGGACAAATCTTCAACATGAGTTTCACCAGTTTTTTTTATCATTCTCGGATAACACTCCTTCCATTCGCTAATTTATTTCGGTGTACTAAGTATAATTGATTTGAACTTGAGCTGCACCACTCTGTTTGTTAATTATTATGAAAGGACTGACTAATTCCTAAATCCTTGACCTTTTGGTATTTCCTCGGGGGAGGGGGCTTGGTCTCTTAAGGAAGACCTAAAGTAATGCCTTTGGATGACCGCAGAGCCTGGACTACATTCCTGTCCCTAAAAAATGCAATATAATTTATGAATAGGTGGGACAGGGTCTCCGAACGTATGTATATTTCAGAGATATGAATAAATTCCAGGCCAGTGTCAAATTTGTCAGCTACATGGGGGTAAGGAGAGTTTGGGTCATAATAAAACAGGATTAATTATCGTGATGAATTGAATTATCAATTATTTCTCGTGTCTTGATTTCTTTGATGGAAGTTGATAACCTTGAGGAAATTTGTGTAAGTTTATGGATAGAGGAGGAGATTACAGGTGAATCTCTACTTCATGTATATGTAATTATGTGAGTCTCTTGGAACAAATGCAACTAATAGCTAGGATTTCCCCCTTGTTTATGAGGACACCAGAAAAAAAAACACCAAAACCAGAAGTGCCACTATGTGAATGTCCTCTCCTCCTCATACATTGTGACTTGTACAGTTTAACGCATTTGCTATTTAGAATGTGAGTATTTTCAATTTTTTCAAAATTATTTAAGCAATTTTCACAGCTCAAGGTTCCAGTCATGTCATATCACGAGACACTCAAGGAATGCCGCTGGAAATTTTAGCAGCTACGGACTACTTCGTATGTATAGGTATATTTACGTCCACATAGGCACATACATACATATGTACATCTGATAAAAGGCTATTAACAAGTAAAAGTAATTTCTGAACTGGAAGAAATCAGATATGCGAACTTCAACCTTCGGGTTTCCCACAAAAGCTCACCTCATAGAATTTGTTTTAGAATCTTAATTAATTCAAGAGACTCACTCACGATTGACGGCAGATTGAGCTAGATTTATTTACTTAAGAGCAGTCTATATGATCGTTTTATGGTGTTTTAAGATAACTTCAATACTAAAGCTATAGGTATAGTATGATTTGGTCTCCTCAACTAGTAAACCTTTTAAAAGTTATAACCAGTTTCAGTTTCCTGGCTGATTATAGTATTCCAGAGAGTCAAAGGTTCTCAACAAAATCATCTTCACAGCAAACCCTAGAATTCCCAGAAAACGCACTGTTGACTTGTTTTACCTGGAATCATAAAACGTCACACTACGCAATGTAGGTAATTACTATATGATTGTATGTTTTTACTGCGTACCTGAAAGAAAGGGTGGTACAAAAAAATTGCTGAGTGCCAGGCATTCCATAGTAGTCAGTATTGTTAACACTTACGCTGAGTGAGCCAGAACTGGAATTTGCGAGAATGGCAAATACCTAATTATACATATATGGAGTTTTTTATTCATTGCTAAAATGCTTCGCAGATTAGATTTTACAATCCTCCTTCAGTTCCCCAGCCATATTGTATTTAAGTTCCTGAGAGGACTGCTAAAATATTTAACTGATTTATTGCAACTTATAGATTGTATTATAAAGACTGTTTGTACAGACCCAATCGTTAAGCCATAAATTATGGATTTAATTGAATTGTTCCCTGTATAAATATTCCCTACTGAACAACTCGTCAGGTGAAGGTTTACAATCGCTATTAGTATTGTTACACTGTAATGTGAGATCGAATAAATAACTTTTTATTTAAAATCCTTTAAGTGTACCCACAAAGTTTGTAAAAACTGTCCGACCTTGATGCTGCTCCAGGAGAAAACGTGACCGTCAATCCAGCCATGATTTATATTTTGAAAACTAATTTTAAAAAGTCCGTGGTTGAGAAGTTTCTGAAGCTGTGGTCGTTTTCAAACCTGGAACTGGAACTATAGCTACAGTCTGTACATTGTACACAGGACCTATGCATAGATAATAAATTATATATGTACGTATGAATACATATGCATACGTGCAAATACCTGCTTTTGTAATGAGAGCAAAAATTAGCAAGTGTCCACGGGTTAAGGAGAATGTCAACTACTTTTTCTGACATTATTTTAAATTGCTTGTCAAAGACTCATATCAAATATGCTAATTTGAACAATCCCCTTTAAATAGCAGATTTGAAGCAGTAACTTTATTTGTAGGAATTGCTTACATGACCTCCTATAGTCGCACTTTGCTTGAAAATGATAAGGGGGTTGAAGAAAAAAAAATCTATTGTTGTATTTATTATTATGACACTGCTATAAAGTTATTTGTCATAATACTTAAGTGTTTTTCAGTTCAACTAATTCATCAACTTCAACTTCAGTTATGTAATTTCACAAGTACACTAATTTTGCGTACATGCAATTTGGTATCACTGGAATGAGCTCAGAAATCATCGGTGATTAGGACCATGGTATTGGGGCTAAAAATAAGCTTCAGAGGGGCGCAGTGAGACATTGTACTGTATAAAGGTGTATACTGTAGATGGGTCCGGGTCTCAAAAATACATTGTGTATATATGTGAAGTCGCTTAAATTAATTTTGAAAAATGCGAATGATACAAATAAAAGCTTAGGAGCACACTACCATTTTAATTTTAATTTACGGACCCATGGGCTCATATTGGATATAAAATTGGGTTGGCACGCCATCTAGCAGTTGATACTTTTACTACGCTTATAAAATTCTCATAGTTTCTTCATCCGGCGGCTGCGACATCTAGCGGTGACTTAGACATACATACATGTATTCTTGAGGTTTATTACCTTACATGTTTTAATTTTCTGAGGTCAAATGAGTGACCTCACCCAATCCAGAATCAGCATGCCTTTTGTAAGTATAAGATGAATCCCTGTAAAATTTGAATCGTCTGATGACAATACAGGTTAAGCAGTTGCTGTGATGACTCGCAGCAAAGCAAGCACCCAACCAGCCATCGCAATGATTGCAATAAAGAACTCCATTTCACTTCGCCCCTAAAAAGACCATAGAAATTTATCTAATTACATGTAATAGACCTGAAAAGGATCTCAGCCCATCCACATGATCATGATGCTGTTTGTTCCCGATAATATTTTTATTTTTCCCTAACCCCTCCAATATAATGTCACGGACGCAGTTAGGGCATACCAGGATGAGAGAGTATTATGTCCAATGATAAATTAATGCATCGGAGTACAAAGTGTATCACACTTGTTGTCACATATCTCATTGGACGTAAACTAGATTTAAACACCAAAATAACATTGAGCAATGAAGGATATGCAACTTTGACACTTGGGGAGGGATTTCCTCCCTGAGATGAACAGTTGTTGCATAAATGTAATCGCTTTATCTCCACTACTCATCTGCATGACTCCCCCCAGCCCAAACAGTTATTATTCATTTGTCTAGACATTTTTATTTGGAATGAGAGTGCAGTATTATCAATTATCAAGAATTTTTTTTTGCCAGGTGGTTCCATAAAAGTTGAGGTAGGATTTTAATTGAAATTTACAGATTGACTGATGGGGTTTTCCTTGTCAATACTACAACGCAACTTGGATTTTTCCCTCTGTGACAGCTGCTAATTCCGTGATACCTTTCAGACATGTTGGGCTTTGAGCTAGACCCAAAACTACGACCTACATGGTTACATATTCAAATACACAGTAGGATTTCAAAATCTTGAGTATTTCTCTACTTAATTATTATTTTTCCTAAAAACAAGAGTTTTTTGAGTTCCAATAAAAATATTTCAGTCAGACTTTCCTCATTGGAACTTATGAAAATAGACTTGTTTACAATCCATGATATTTCGTTCCAATTTAAAATAATGTATTTTCATTATTTCAAATCCAACTAAATGAACGTAACAATATTCCTATTGTAGAGGTTGTTAGTTAACTGAAGTAGTAAAAACTTGATTGGGCTTATTACCTGGGGAAATTTTCTTTCCCCCTTCAGAAGTTCAAACTTCCCAGGAATATACAAACAAGATTTTTAAAACTAATTATATGCTTTGGAAGTTACATCAGTTCTTGCATCATCGTATAGCTTTCTTGTTAATACCTTATTGGTAATTCTGTAATAATTACCTATAAAGAGTCTTCGACTGATTCATTTCTCACTCCAACCCCGCCTCCTCAGGTGTAATTAAATAAGTCAAAGTCTATCTGTACATGAGATCGGTGAGTCCAGAGAACTTGAACGTGTCGTTTAATTATTAATAATTATTAGAGATTACAGATATTTCACACCTCCAGCCGTGAATATAAATTAGAGGCAGATTTATCACTTGTTTGTAAACATCCATGGGGCCTTGCATTCCATGAACATCTGGAAAAGTGTCATATGCAAGAACGTTCATCTCGTCACGTCTCGTTACTCATACCCTGCACCGTCCAATTCTAACATCCAATTTTCACATGAGGGCTCCCTTTGGCAGATTTACGATTCATAATCATATGTTACATAAACAGGCAACGGTTATTTTTATGTCTTTTGATAACTTATATATAGTTCTCACTTGGAAGCCCTGGGAATTCCACAGGCAGCAAGATGAAAAGGATTTTTATTTTCGTACAGCAATAATTATTACATTGAAGACTCTAATAATAACAAGGAAAAATTTGTATTCGCTTTTCTCCTTTGTTCTTAAACAATAATTATTTCAAATGACGTACAATAAAATTATTATTTATAATATTTTCGCTAACTATAGGTGATTCCCTAGACCAGACTTCCTTCTACAAAAATTAAATCGCTCCTGACAGTTGGTATTCTAATTAATTTCTGAGTTTTTATTGATAGATTTTTACATGTATTTTAAATGGTTGGATTTGTGCGTGTTTTGTATTTTCTTGTATTTTTATTTTAATAATAATTTATTGTACATGTTACTGAACACATTTTCCTCGATTGGATTCTTATTTCAAAACATTCGTGATGCTTTGGCTGGTCAATTATTTCAGAAAGATACTACAAAAATGTACAACTGCACAACAAAAAATGTAAATCAAAAACACTAGTTGCGTTTTCAATAAGTGATGATTCGTCGCGGATGAGTATTGAGCAAATGTGAAGGTGCTACACAAACGCACTTCTGAAAACGTTTCTATATGTAGATATATGATATGACCATAACCTTAACATGAAAGAACAACATTTTTTCCCAACTCACAAAACATGCTCCATGCTGCAGTTTCAGATTGCAAAGAAGGATGACCAAGCCATATGACCAGTCAAAATCCCAAAAGTTTTTTTTATCACGGAGATATCCGGAAGAAATAACTCAGACTCATGGTGATTCAGAGATTTGAATCAGCAAACGTTCAAACAATCTTCCTTGAAGGGTTAGAGGCTTGAGATTCTAGATTCTACTATGGAAACTCCATAATGGAACTCACTGGGAGCTCTTGAAGAATATGGAATTTTCGTTCTTTTTTTTTCCTTCACACCCCGTACAATAACTTGGGGAGTTCCATACGACCACTCTGTACAGTATTAAATAATGGATTCTGTAACTCTTTGGAATCCGCATAAACTTTATTTTTATACAGGTGCAAAAACGGGTACTTCCCATAATATAGTGCAATACCCTTCCAAATATTTTTTTGCACTGCCCTCCAGTTCCCAAATTAAGGGTCATTAGTGAAGGAACCTGAACGTGTCTAATGAGAGACTCAATTTAAAGGATGTGATGCTCTCAATGTATAAATAATTACGTATCTACACGATAGGCGAAATTGGACTGTGCACTATGGCGTTAAGGATAATTAACCATTGTTTATTTTTTATACGGGGGTCTCTCAGTATAAGTATTGTTTCGTCAAGCAAATTGCAGCTCGAGATGATGGTAGGACCAGATATAGGAATTATTATTGCATAATTTACTTGCTACATTTTCACAGGTTATTTTTAAACGTTTTTTTTTACTTGTACACAGTCACCCCATGAGATTAGTATACACAGGAGAGACTGGAAGGAAGAAAAAATTAGCGAGGATATACATCGGCTCTGGGTACACTTTGTAATTAGTTGCTAAGTAAACAAAAAAAGATTGGTTCAAAGACCTTGGATGTAATTTATGGATACTTTTGCGGTTTCAAGTTTTTAACGAGCTCATCATAAAAATCCATCCCTGCAAAGATGATGAGCTTTCTGTTTGTTCCAAGCCATTTTTATTGTTGGACTCTTGGGAATCCCCAAAACTCAATACGCCTTTCAATTGAAGGAAAGGGACTTTTAAAAATATTGTGGTATCATTACAGTACAAGTAGATATCTATACTAGGTTCTTCTTCTTGCTTACTGTATCTTCAAAAGTATAGACACAGACACAGAATCATTTCCGTCCCCTTCTGCCTGATGGATGTGAGAATAATTCTCTTGTCAATCACTCACATATACAGGCTGTTGTTGCTCTGAAGGATGACTGTATAACGTATAATTGTATCTAATTGGATTCACATACTTGTTCAAATATGAGCAAGTACAAATAAAGGAGATTTGCTTTCTCTACTTGTAGTATAGAGAAAGTTCTAATCATCTCAAATAAAAGGTCATGGATTGAAGAAGCAGTCCGATTGTAATACTGTAAGTGTGTGGGGCCATTGCTGCTGGGAAATTGTAACTTTTTTAAATGTCTCTAAATGACTTGTTTGCTGAACGTTATAGGATCAGTTATGATCTCGAGCGTGACTCAATCGACTTATTTTTTTTAAATGGGAATATATAGTCCTATTAAAGGATCTATTAAATTAACAATTTTGTCCTTAGACTTGGAAACTGAAGACGCCCTTTGGCCACTGGGTTTCCCTCTTTCTGTGGTATTCCCCTCATTTGCAACAAAAGTTACAATCATCTTGTGAAATCAATACGGCTTTTTTCATTTACACAGGTAGTTATTATCGATTCAATCTCTGACTGACTGAGTGAGCCTATAGCTCATGTAAGCCTTGTCTAAGGTCAGAAATTGGAATAATCACGTATAGCAGCTGTCACTGACGCTGACCATAGTCAAGCACTCATCTCACAAATAATGGCCTCAAATAAGAGCAGTCTACGTGCATAATTACATGTATCTACAAACATATGTTGTCCAATGTCCATGTGATACAATTAATGGATAAAGCAGGGCCACGAACGCAATTTTGTTGTGGGGATAGGGTGCTTCATACTAACAATAAGCCAACAGAGACCTGCTATGTACACACACGGTATACTAATGGACTTGCTTCTTCTATGTAAAACCTTCTCTCGAGACAACGGATGGAAGATTCTCTCATGGCCTATAATCCCCTAAAGTACATACATACTTGATTTGTGGAGGAAATGCAGGAGCAGCTATTCCGACCACCTTAATAACAGCTCTTCACATCAGAACGTAATAAGCATAATCATTCATCAATCCTTCAAATGTATGTGAGTTCCTTCATATGTATGTAATTATGTACATATGTACAAATGATGCTTCGTTTATTTGAACAAATCAATGCAGGATTTTTTTTTGCACAGTGATTTAATTTGTAATGTGAAAAGGTTCTTGTCAGTGCAGGAACTTTTCGTATTTACAAGTATTTAGTATTCATTACAAATACCCCTGAAATTAAAAAGTTCTCAATTTTTATTCAACGTACAATTAATAGTAATGAGAGTAATAATTTTTTTTATACTGTTTTAAAAAGGATGCAAAAGTACTGTATGTATATTTCAAACGAGGAATGAACGAGCGGGCCTGTCAATGCTATAAGAAGAGTTAAAAAAAGTGGGTTTCCTCTCAAACTGAAAACCATGTCAGGTTTTCGATCATATTTGATAAGTTGTAACACATGTCACTGTTTCAAAGATTAGGATCAACACATGTTGGAAAACCTTGACAAAAGCTCACAAAACATATGTGGACGTGCGTGTAAGCTTTAAAATTAATACGTGAGTTAACTATCCAGGAGTTGCTGGCCATTTGTGTATCCTTTTGCTCTTCAGACCCTGCATGCTTAAAACGTGACCACTGGACATTTGCATTGTGCATTTTTCATTTCAAAATAGAAAGAAATATAGAGTCAATTCGTATGTGAAACATGACTTTGCAGAATATGTCCATGTGTGAATACATATACCTAACTATAGCCCACATGTGTGTGGTCATTGCCGGTGGAGTGAAAGAAAATAAAAATAAGGAAAAAAATTCAGAAAGCAAATTGTATTGCACACGTCGATGGAAAATCAAGTTTTCTTTGAAATGCCCAGGATAAGGTTTGTGAACGTATATAATTATGCTGGCCCGTTGTAAATCAAAGGAATCTGGTGCACGTCACCATCATCTTGTCGTCCTGACCAGTTCGTAGGAATTACATCTCTTCCCAATAAATTTCACTAAATTCCCTGTAACTCTGTTTTTCTCTGCTCCCTCCATATTAGCATGAAGGAGTACGATGAGAAGATTTTAGAACTGGTGAGGATGATTGCTGCCTCTGAGGAAAAGGAAACAAAAAATTGTATTGGACTCTAGTGCATGTGTTTCTAATGAAACATTAAAAAGTGGCTGTGAGGATTCCTGCTTGCCAGACTATTTTTCGATAAAAACTGAACTAACCGGACACCTGCCAGAGGATTTTTAACTTTCCCCATTTTAATAGTTACTAATATCTGGGATACCAGTAAATTTAAATACAATAAACATAAATTGTCTGGGCAGAAAAATCCTGCCGACTTATTCGGACTCGGTGAGATGCTTATAGATTTATTGGTTTGAATTTTTTAACAACCACATTCCCTTTTGCGTCATGAGAAAGACACATATGTATATTCTTTTGTTTGTAAACATCCCTTCGGAATTAAAAGCTCGCTTAAATAATACTCACCTTGGGCAATAAAATCAAGGAGAGAAATGGTCATAAAGATCACAAATGCCACACTTGTTTCTTCCAAATACAAATAATTACTTATGTACATATATGTAAACATCACGTACGCATGAAAATTGAAATGCGTGGAAAGAAAAAGAGAGAGGAAGGAGGTGCGTTGAAGTTTAAGCGTAAGAAAAAGGGAAAGAGTTATTTCCTGTAAATATTATTCACGTTCATTAACAGGGGGAGCAATGAAAAAAGTCTTAAATAATAAGTATTTTCATAGTAAACAGTTTCTTACCGTTGGACAACGCACAGCTCTGGAAATCTAAAAAAGTTCTCAATTACCGGCAGTAACAACAATGTCTACACTGCACCCAGTACCCACATATGTAAACGAAGTTATACATACATAATTATTAATTGTACATGTTGCGTGTACGTCATTCGTACGGTAATGATGTCAGACAATTGTAAATAACAAAAAATGTTTGGTTAAAAATTCCTCCGACTATTTAAGTTTATAGCAGAAAGGTAAGTAAATACGTTTATTATTAGCAGAGGCGGGGAAAATACGTGAAATTTAATATTAGAATACAAAATACATTTCCAGAAACCTTAAAATACAATTATAAAATACAAATACCAGGAATAACTTAGTTAAGTTACAACATATAATATACATATCTGTATATACAAATATCCGGAGTAATTTTGGAAAGACACAAAATAAAATGCTTTGCTTCCAGAAAAACCGAACATAGGAAATGAAAATACAATATTTTGAATGCAAAATACATAATGAAAATACTCTCGAATTTATCTCAAAGTATATACATATCTGGGATGTATCTGTATCTCAAGTTTCTTCTCTCAAAGTATCTTGGATAATTTGGCCAAATAATTCGATATACGAAAATTATTCAGCAAACGTAAGGTAACGGGCCCTTGATTAAAGTTTAGAGTGATGCATTTCCGTAGATCAAAGTAGATTAACATGACCCCTAGATGCAGAATATTTTTCCTTCAAACGAATAACCTTATCACTCCAAGGAAATTTATTTACGGATTTTATATTTGCATCACTAATTTAGCCAAATTTATCACATACACTGAATTGTATGTACAATTCAAATTGTATTTATGCAGTAAGTACTTCAAACCACCCAAAAAATTTAAAAAATTCGCTAATGTTTCAAATTAGTGATTTTACCTTTAAAATATTTTTTTGGGCATGTGTTGCATATGACCTTGACAGTTGACAGAGCTATGTATTTTGAAATTCTATTTTCTATTTGAAATACGGGATCGGCAAACGTTACAAGGCAAATAAATACAAAATACAAACGCTTTCGCAGATCTGAAAAATACGAAATACAATAGGAATTTTGGTGCTGGCAAAATACGTAATACAGAATACCTTAAAACAATTACGGCGAGAAAAATACCATATTTCAAAATATTCCACATCTCTGATTATTAGTAGCTTAGGAATATTGTCCAGTGAAGTAAAACTTGATAGTTAACCCTGCTTTTTTTAAATCGCAAAAGTCATTTCCGAAAATGATACTGTAATATTCTTGCTCCTGTTATATAAGTGAAACGTAATCACTTTTTGCTCTACCGTCCCAGTATAATCACTACCCCTATCAATGTTGTGTTACAATCAAGGTGTACACAAATGACGGAACATTACCAGCACCTAGTAACAATAGTGATACTGTATAATTCCATGCGATCATCTTGACGTATTTCTAAACATCGGGCATGAAACGATTATTGCGTGAGTTAAGGTGACATTCGGTGGAGTCATGTCAAAATACTAGTCCTTTAATCACAACAGTATAAGTACAAGCTTGCGAGTTGTTTACTGGAAAAGTTGTTTGTCTCCCACAGGTCGACACAATTCCATGATCGAAGATACGCGTCCAGAAGAACGATTCCGTCAAGTTCAGGGATGATCAAATTGTTTGGGAAACTGGATGTTTGTGTTCAGCTCAACGCTCAACAGATTGCCGTTGCTCGGGAATAAAATCTTGAGGATGCTTCATATATTTATTTGCACAGACAGTACATATTTAGGAAATTAAAGGTTCTCGTAGAATCTTTCTAATCAAGTGGAGGTCACGTCATGCCTATGTTTATCAAGGGCAATTAAATGTAAGTTACTGCATGTCCCAAGCGGATGAAAATTTAAATATACAAATAGTTACATACTTAATTACACTGAGTATACATACATACATATTCTGTAAATTGTGTAGTAACATTTATTTAGCTTTGGCTCTGGTTAATTACGGAAATCAAAAGTGAGCCTGGGAAAAACAACGAGAGAGATAGTGCTATATAGTGACCATCCTCATTTATAGTACAAGCATCGACACCCGATTGTATCAATGGGAACAGCGTTGGTGCTGACTAGGAGTCCTTAATGACAACTTCCAGCACGATACGGTGTCAATAGACTTTTTAATACAATAGTAGTAGTTACTAGTTACTACACTATTTTGTCTTATATGTGGATAACCAACACGCTTACTATTAGCAGATAGATACCCACAGTCACCTAATGTTCATCATTAGCAAGATCCATGCTGAGCATTTGCTGAGTCCAAGAAGATTCGTGATAACAAAACAACTGGAACGTACTAAGGTGGTCAAATCCATCGCACGACGAAGATTCTAGAAACTTCTTTCAACACTCCCTCGTATATTTAAAAGTAATTTACATTGAACAAATCTTCGTTTCCTACTTGTTCATTTTTATCTGAGCAAATTATAAAAATCCACCCACGACATTTACCTCATAAATGAAACTTGCTTTTAATGTATGTATAATCTGCATGTGCATGTTTGTATGTAGATACACTTGTAAAAATCTCTATAAAGCCTTATCCACGATCATTTCGAGGCCTTAGGGCCAAAATTGGAAATACTTCAAGGTTATGAGTACGTCCGTTTGGATTTGTATCATTTTCATAAATTATTTACACAATTTCAGTAAAATAATAATAATACTGCGCTTGGAGTCCTTATTTATGAGATAATTTTGATAGCTTTTCAGCAATAACCTCAGATTTATATTAATTATTTTTACTCTTTATTAATGAACTAGAATTAATTGTGCGGTACAGGAAGTTCAGGGAAGTTTATGTTTATTGGAAATTTACTCTCTCCGCAATTATTGGCTTCGTTTGAATTAAACTATCGTCATAAATTTCCAGAAAAAATTAAATTTATGAAAGTTATTCTGTATTATCAACGTACTATTATGTTTTACCAGGACAGTCAAATGGAATTCCAAGTGGGATCCGAGACCACAAGTGCGTGAAATATGATTCCCTGTCTGGAGCCGCAGTGAGAGCTCCACAAGTTGGTAACAATTACATAAATGTAATGATGACCACACGGCGTGTCATATTTTTCTCATAAATTCCAGATGGGAACCGTCAGCACTGCAATTAGCTGCAAGTGTAAATATATACAAATGGAAATCCACCCGTCTCATTGTCAGAGTGGACTTGAATTACTACCATGGTTTTTACGTCCCATATAGTTTTATCCATGTTATGTCATCAAAGGCAATGGTTTTGCCAAGTTCACCCCACACAATTCCAAAATCCCAAGAATCCCAACCATAACATTAACCTGGGAATTGCGTAGCCACAAAAGTAGTCAAGAGTCTACAGTATAGGAAAGCAGGCTTCTAATGATATGACACACATTCCGCTTCTATACGATGTCCAATATTGGAGTAAACGTTTGGAAGCAACAACATTTCCTATGGGTGCTCCAAGTTCCAGGATATAGTAGAGCCTGTCCAATCTCCAATATAAGCAAAGGGTGACGGGAATTCTTAGTCAGCATATGGAACTTGCATTGTTCGCTGATTAGGTCATCTGATTAGGTGCTCCGGTAAAAAAAAAAATACTTGTTGTCTTCTCTGTAGCTACACGCTATTATTATAGTCAGAGTGCAAAATGTTTCATTAATATTTGTTGTTCCCCGCTGTGCCACGACGAGTCAAGATCTACTATGTATAATCTACAATGATAACTTGAATGAATCTATAGATACGGCTATGTCCATAAACCAGGAGTAGATATGCAGGCTTGGTACAGGATGAGTATTGGCATCAATAAATATTGGGAGATCACAGATCACGTCAGACCTACTCATATGTAAAATGATCCACTTTGTTTTAGTTGTCACTGTGTTTTAGTACGAAACAATATTTACTTGTTTACTGCTCCGACTGGGGATTTTCCCATAGACTCAATAACACTCAACTTTGCTCTATTTTGTAGTATACCCTATACACAATGGCTATTTCAAATTGCCCTGTAAAGGTACACTGACGACCCCATTGTCAACTCATGAATGCCTCGAAACGCAGTTGAATTTTAAGTCATGGATCTGGACGTTGTCTGATGATATGTACAGAATGTAATTATATGTATGTACCTAACTCTATGTGCTTTTTTACCAGGTAATAATAATTACCTGTAACATTGAAGCATTTCCGCGTATCAGGGTATCACAATCACAGGCAAATACTCCGAAGGATAGCAAAATCCTGTTTATTGATTTACGCTAATCAGTTCCCCAACTTAATTTAATGGGGATGATTTTATTATTTTGCTTGAGCCTCATTCAGTCAAATTGATAAAGCCGCAGGGAAGCTTTTGTCCTTCATGTTGACAGTTGAGAAAGAATAGAAAATACACCATATGCACAGGCACAGCTCGGATGACATACGTATACAGTAGTGGAACATCGCAAATTCTAAGAAAGTCGTAACGTAACGTAAATAGGAAACTGCCTCGGTCAGGGAAGCCTCTTTCTTATTCATCTTCGTGGAAGGTTCTTGACGTGCACTGACTTGCACGACGGAAAGGCAGTCATAACGGAAGAATGTGAAGTCGTACAGGACGAAGACCAAACGAAATCCTCGACTAGTGCTGGGTTTCCCAAAGTTTAATTCTTTGTTGGGCTTAATTTCATTCGAAGCGGACCGTAAAATTACAAGTCCATGTAGGAAGTTCATTGAGAAGGGATGGGTTTTCCCCATCCCACTGGCTATCTCCATCTGCAGTGTCTACATATAACAACAAGTTTGTATAAAATGGATGCTATGAACCCCTGAGAAATTATTGTAAACAACGATGCTGTCAAATCAAGTCCGTACCTCATTGGATTTGTAGATGTGGAGATGATAGCCTACATATATATGACAGTAATACTCTGATAACGTTCAAAATAAACTATATGATAACATTTTTCAATAATAATTATTGTTACTAAGCATAGTTGTCTGTGCTTCAAACAACTAACAACGCAGTTTTGAAAGCAACAAAGTATTACATTTAAGCTGCTGGGAAATCTTGGGTCTAGTATGGTAATTAATGCGGGTTGAATGTACATGGTACAATAATCATAAACTCTGTATGGGTACACATAAAAGCATCATTCAGCTATACATAGTATGTACTTGCCCTGTTCGGAAAGGTCCACGTAGATATAGGGACAATGTTCTTTGTAATGGCTAATGATTAGTGAGAAATCCATGGAGTTAAATGGGCTTAAATATTTATGAAAATCTAATTCATGGAACCTCATGGAGCGGTCTGGTAAGGTGGGATTCCCGGTTTCATGAAAATTAGCTTAATGTGTGCCCGCACGAATTTTACAATTTGCAATTAGTTACACGGTGCTACTGAATTTTTATCAGTGTTTCATTATAATGCCTCTTGCTATTGTTGTGGGATTTGCATGCAGTCTACATAACTCCTAGTTGGAATTTGAGCATTTCAAATGCAAGACATGTAGATACATAGAGTCATTTCGCAGTTCCAGGAAAGAAAACATTGTCAGCCAGCACGCAAAGTCTAGTATGCACGAAAAGACAGGGAAGAGATAAGGGACAGATTAGAAGCTTTGGAATGACGCAGAAAAAAACTGATAATACTAATCAATTTGACTAACGAAGTTTCTCTCTCCCCCCCCCCCCCAAAAAAAAATCCTCTTTCAACAGGGAAATTATACTGAAATATAATTAATTATTTGGTGGCTATTAGTAATCGCTTGGAATTGGAAGGAATAATAAGGCTATACATCAAATAGCAAACAGTCTTTGATGAAGGGGTCACTTCTACTGTATATGCTCTAGCAATTTAAAATTAGCAGTACTGCTCTTTCCACTGATGAGCCTATAACGAGCTAATAATGACAGTGACTGCTTATGTAAGTAGATATGTCGGAGCATCACGAGGGTTTTATCTGATTTGAAAACTAGCTTTTTATTGGAGTTATTTTGAGGGAGTAGCAAACAACAGTAAAAGGCTGGCTTGAAAGATACGAGTAATCAGTCACCTTTCGTAACATTTCTTCCCTGAAATATCTACAGAGATAGATACTGGAATGTAAATACAGGAATCTATCCATGGGAAACTCCATAAAAAGTTTCTCCATCCTAACAAGCAGCTTGTGTACGGGGAATTTTGTTTTCGCATTTTTCTACTCCTGGAATTTCTACTTGAAACTACTACTACAGAGTATATCAGCTGGCACTGGAAATTATCACGAGGATCTCTCCGTCAAGTTCCGCAGTGTAATAAAAATATGTGAATGTAAACATCCGAGTTTAATCATTTTTAATAGAGTCCGCAGATACTGCGGCGTTGTTTGATACGGATGTATTTTCTCCGTCCCATGACTTCCAGAAAGTTCATTCGTCAAAATATTAATTTCCTGTAGAAATTTCAGAGTTGAAAATCTCATAGGCTTCCCATCCCCTAAAAATCTCAACATATAGCCGGCAATCAAATATCAACAGGTTTCTATCCAGACATTATCTTTCCTCCAAAATGACGCTATAATCACTTATTATTGAAGTGTCCATAGCTCAATCCAGTCATAAGGAAACATTGGAGATTTAAGCTACCGCAAACACAATTGCTTCCCTGACAGAAAACATATAGGGTAATTATATCAAATGAATTTCCCCCGCATTCGTGTCATGATTATTTGCATAGGCAATAATACTTCAGCAGGTAATGCACACATCTCGTAGAGGAAACTTGATGTGAATGGCAAGCACAATAAAATCAAACCTGGATCTATAAAGTCACTCAGACAGTGGTCCTATAAACCTAATTTTATGTTATGCAAGGCACAAAAACTATATGGGTAACCTCACGCTGATTAGGCCACGGGGAATTCCTTTAATTAATATGGAATGGCGTTTCCATAAGTGAAGAGAGTATTTTATAATTGCAACAATTACCTCCTTCCAGCCATAAAAATACGTGGGGAAAGGGTTAATTATCCGTAAAATCCCCTCACATGTTCTCTTATATATATTGTTTGAATTTGTGTCTGGAATTTTATGCACACGTCGATATTTATAGAAATTAATAATCCTACTAAAACAATCCTATCCTAATACAAATACATACGCGTATACTCCACCAATTAATTTTCTATAGGAAAGTATCAAGTTAATTCATTGAGACAATTGCGCATCTATTTAAGTGCAGTGAGCATTTTTAATTATTAATGTCGTGATGTGCACGGGATTCATACAATACTAAATAAAACGCGATCCTTCTGGAATTCCAAAATCCCACGTGAGTTCAGTCGGTCAGGAAGCATCGTTAAACCTTTTAGAAGTCCCAGCATGTCTGCGGCAGACTGCTTTTGCAGACTGCTCTGAAGTCTAAAATAAATGATCAAGGTTGACTTCATCCGGCGAACAATCAGCAGACCATTCTGTAAGCATGCTCAGCTTTCATTAGTAACACTTTATACTCACGGAGGGAAATCCCATCCAAACTGACCCCATTATTGGACCATTCCATTGTGACATTTTCTCGCACATATGCAAATAACCACCACCTTAAGGAATTCCGAGTGGCGAATTATAATCGCTCTTTATGCATTTTCTTGGAGATTATCAGGACAGGGGGGAAGTTATCTAACATAGAGTACCTTATTATCCCAACCGATTGTTTATACAATCGAGCTTAGTATCTTGTCCCAAGCGATTGTTCTCTCTTCGGAAAAGCCTTTCATTCTCTAGTGACCATCGGGAATTTGGCTTGATAAATTAAAATTTAAAGGCACTATCATACCTAACATATCGTTTTTAGTCAGGTACTTTTACGTCATTTGATATTCTCAAAGTTTTTTCAACAAGCAACAGTTTTATCTCGACCTCTGGTATGTACTTGTCACAATTTCAGTATGTCATCTCTCGGAAATCAAATCCAGCCTCGGTACATATCCCAAAAAGGCATAGGGAATGTCGGTGCCGAGCTGCTGAGGAATTAGCAATGGTCACAAAAGTACTTCCAGATGCATACAAGCAATTATGCACAGGTACATTTTAATATTGAAGACAAAATCCTGTATTTATTTTCCCCTCTGATAGTACCCGAATCCAAAGTCATGGTAGGTTGAATTCTCCTTCGGCCTTTTACCAGTAGTTGGGAATTGGGAATCCCTGATTAGATTTGACGATCCTACAAGTTGTATCCAACTGATTGGCTTCCTCGTGCCAGATATGCTCCACTATATTTGAGTCTCGAACTGGTCAACGAAAACAACTTGAAATTACAAATGTGGATAATTAACTTGAAAGTTTTGACGTCCGCGGTGATTTTGAGTGTATGTAACTGCACCTGTGTGTCCGGTAGATAAAAAAAAATTGTAAAATCCCATGAGGACTAGATTTTACATTAATTGTACTGTTAACGTGTCAAACTTAAAATGACATATTAATCTATAAATTATTAGTAAATTTCAAACCTAATAGTAAAATCGCATGTACCAAAAAATTTGAACCATGTTGTTATTACACTTATTGGGTATACCAATAAAAGGCTGGAATTTACCAAGAAATAGACCATCAGTTTGAAGTACACATTTGACAGTTCACGCGAGAGCAGAAACCTTACATTGTATCACTATTAAGTATAAGTACATATTACACAACGTCGAATGAATTACAAATGGGGAATTTGAAGGACTCGAGAATTAGTATATAGGTATCTATAGAAAGGTAGTTGATTGCACTTGTAAAACAATGATAACCTGTCGTATGCTATGGTGTGAAAACGGAAACAGCGTCCGTTCCATGATAAAAAAAAAAGATATGAACTAATGATGCACGGGCCATAATAGTCTCCGAATTGTGAACCCATACCAGTAAGGTTCAAGGAATGTCAAAAAGGGCACCCTATATACTGGGTTGTAGAGGCATGTACAGAAATTTACAGTCGCAGGATTCTTTCATGGAAAATTTCTCAACTATTTAATAGATTTCTTCTGGGGGTTTTCCTGTACCCGATGAACGTTTCACTGGTTTTACCTTCTGAGGCAAAGAATTGAAACACCTGTTTACACAAGTTCTCCGGAAGTGTGTCATGGTACAGATACTCATTTGACATGATTTTGATGGGGAAAAGTTAGTTTTTGTAACCAAAGCATCCCAATGGTAATGATTTCATTTAAATTCCTCCTCACAGGACTAACACATATCTACATACATACATACATACATACGTAGGGTAACAGTGATGACAGACGTGAAAATCTGTAGTTTTAAGCCTGGAATCCCAAGGTAATTATCATTTATGGATGTGGGAACACGTGGATTAGTTACATTAAGGCAATTACAATGTAGTCATGTCTAAAAGTACAGAGGGCCATAATATACACCAAGCCCACGATTTATGACATGGCAAATTCACGATGAAAGTGATGGTAAAAATGCACCTAATGTATGTATATATATCTGTACACATACCGTATAAATATGCATGTCCATAGACCCAAGTAAGGTGTATATCTACATACAATTCCTCTTGAGCGTGAGGTGGGCTCAGGAGGAGAAAAGAAATGTGAGAGTCGGCATTGTCGACAATATCAGTCAAAAGTCAGGGTTTCCCAACGCCAAATGAAATAATCAGTTTTTACATACATACTCAGATCTATCATAACATCTTGGCCGTCTCGTCCTCTGCTCTCCAAAGTTTCTCTTGTGGGCATTCCGTCTTGGTAATTAACAGAGTCGGACTTGATATATACTCAAGTTAGAATTCCCAAGAATCAGACAACATCCTCAAGTTGGCTTGGATTCCTCGCAATTTCAATTCCCTGTAATAAAGTTACACACACACACACGTTACTCCTTCTTGATGGGGAAACGTTTGATGATTATGAGGGAATACCGCTCGGTTTTTGTGCAGTTTCCCTAAAAGAGTAATACTTGACCTACTAATGACATCTTCAGCAGGGGGAGTGCTTACAGGTAAATTTCAAGCTAGCCTTCACGTATGTATAGATACGTACAATGTACGTTGAAGATTAGGGAAGACCTACAGGACTCACGAGCTCACTCAGCTCGAGCATCACTAAAATTACACATGCTTATACTTAATTGTTTGGGGGAAGTGAGACGGGCCAAGTAAATACTTTGTGTTATGAGTAAATCTTGTAAAGTCCATGTGATTGTCATTCCGCATTGAATAAATACTTGGGTTATACGTGTGCATAAATATTTGTATCTGCGTTCTCCTAGAGCACCGGAGCACTCAAGTACATGTTAACTATTCTACGTGCAATTCAGTGGCAGAATAACACATTTCTTCTTATGGTAATGCTCCTTGTAATGTGGCTACAAGTGTATATACGTACGAGCACGTTCCTGATAAAACTCTGGGATTTTTGGCTTGGGTTTATTGCAGCTCCTCTGTGTTTCCCATAGACATGTCATAGAGTCTCTCCATAGGTTCCCATTCTCTTGAGCGTATGTAGTTTCAAGCTCGACTACGAGCCATATAGTATATATGTGAGAAAAGTTACTCCCAGCTCAGGACAGTCAGTACCCCTACAAATACAAAACTCCTCAGTGACTCCAACTTCATTCTGCTCATTACAGTCAGAGAACACAGATTAGCTTATCAACGCTCCACTCTCCTCGTACTGTTCATCCGCGTTTTTAGTGCCTTCAGTTACTCACTCATAGCTTCAATTGTCTCTTGACTACTACCGTAACGGTAACTAAGTATTGCTCGTAAATCTAACTCTGATTTACAAATTCCAGCTGTCAATTTACAGAGGATAATAATAATTATTCTTGAGGAAGAATATTCAGTCCGACATTGTGATATACAATAATATAGTGGATCAACTCAATTTTTCGGGATTTTTTGAAATGTACTATTGTACACCTGCTCATTGTGACACTACTGAGGAATTACTTGTTGTGTAACTCTAAAAATCAAGTGCCGTTTCCCCGATTTGGGTGGAATTATACTCTTATTACTATAGTAGTGGTGGAAATTATATATTTTCCACTACAAACGCTCTGACGTTTTTTTTTCTGTTGTTGAAAGGATCAGCCAAACCTTTAAGGTAAGATGGGAATTTTAAAGCGGTTGACGATTATGTACTTATATATTTCTAATTCCCTTAGATATACAAATACAAATTCATGTGTTATTCTTGCCCTTGCACAAAAATGTCTCCATTGATAAATACTTCTTTACTAGATTCAATTATTAGTAACTAGTTTTCAATACGTACGAACTGAGGAAAGTTGTGTACCCTGAGAAGCAGAAAGGTCGCTACATTTGTTCTAGCACTTCAAATTTGAAGAAAAAACTCAGATACATCACATTAAAAAAGGGGCAGTAAAATGTGAGGGAAATGTATTGAGGCAGCCCGTCCCTTTAGGTTTCCTACATATGAAGATAATTATTACATATAGCCAAGTCTCTTGTACGTGAGGATAAAATATACATTGCAAAAATCAAAATACAGAGGTATGTGCATGAACGGGATCGTAAAATCAAAGTATAAGTAACACTCGAATAATGCAGGGCAAACCTGAAGAATAATGACATGAAAATTACCTGAGGGCTTTAGAATGGGTTTCGCCGGATGGAGCATAATAATAAGTGTGAATACCTTGGTTGTGTATACATACGTAGATAAAACATTTAACAATGTGGGGAATCCCAGGCCGTCAAGTGAAAGCCTTATATATATAAATATATGTGCTCGAAAAACCCACGATCCTATCGTAAAAAGAATGCTACTATATAGTAACGTACTACTGCTCTGAAGTGCTCTGCTGTTGCCGTATATTATTACTTCATGTTTGTCTGTAAGTCCACATACTTATGTAGACTACATGTGTACATACGTCTGTAAGGGAATTTATATACTTCACAAGCAGAGGCATTCAACAAGTGGAACGGTTTATATCTACGATTTTTCACAATAATGTTCACTTTAAATTTGGCTATAGGCGCTCCTATAGACTGCAATTAGTGATAGTGTGTGGATATACCCTCTCAGCATTGTTGTACGTATGGGACTGTAATTTAATAGCCAGGAAGGGGCAAAAAAAAAAACCAGCAATATATTGATGCTTCCTTGCATTGGGTAGACACTTACCATTACTACACTCTACACCCCTATGCAGGAGCAATAATAAAAGACATTGTTAGAAGGAAGGATAGTTAGAGGGAATTTGATGAACTGTGTGTGCCTGGTGCTGCTCTGGCTTCTGCTGATATGTAGTCTGTGTGTAGAGAGATACAGGAAAACATTTGAATAGACTTAAGAATGCTTGATGTATGTATCTCTGTATATTCTACAGTATAGGACATGTGCTTCACATAAACTAAAAGTTGAGGGATTGCAAAAAGATTGGCCCATGGATGTACGCATAATTATAAGGATGCTGCTACTACAGTATAGGGCGTTGCATGTGCCGAGATCGAAAATGTTGAACGATCTACGGGGAATCCCAGGAGATAAAGTATTTCATGTTGCCTTATGGCAAAACCGCATACACGAATGTTAATTGTTTATTCTGGTTTCATTTATCTGGTTTTCTGCGCTACTCTGCCCCTCTCACAGGGATAGTAGTGCGAGATGTGTTGCGAGAAGCGGAAGAGTGTGCATGAAAATAAACAGGGGCTGCTTACAAATAGAAATACCAACGACCTTACAGGATTACTAAAGAAAGATACACAAACAAAGGAAAAATTCCCACATCTTGTGTTACTCTAGTAGCTTCATAGTTGTAAAAATTCCTCAGCCCCTCCTCCATCTTTCACTTTGCTCTTCCCTAAGCTTAGCGGGTTTGCATAATTATTATATGTAGATACACGCATTATAAATCTATTCCTGTGGCACTGCTCTGTGAGTTTTCCTTTTGGAAGAACAAGTTGACATACATACTATGTTGAGCTGGTGCTGTTATTAAAATTCTGGTGCTCATATACATACATAGATAATTACTCCAAACGTGGAACGGTCAGGCGTCTCGGGATCATAAATAAAATTCGTACGTGAGTATATTTGTATAACAGTGTATAATAATTAATGATGGTCGATCTGATTGACAGGATCTAATCGTCAGTGAAGGAGTGGAAACCTGAGGTTTCGTGCATTCTTTCCGCCTATTTTGTTATTTATTGATGATGCAACCATAAACTTATCCAAGATGGGATTTCCTGAGTTAATTATGGTAAAAACTGAAGAGGTAGTCAGGAGTAAATTGTGGAAATTGATTTTTGCACACCCTGCACATCAAATGTGTACTCCACTAAATCCTCTGGATAAATAATTACTAAAGACTATATTTAAACCCCTGGGGAGCAGTAATTAGTGAGGACAAAGGATAAGCAAATAGGGACTCAATGAGCATAAAAATAAGAAAGGATGGGGGAGGGGGTAATTTTTTGACTCTTGAGTATCTATGTACATATCCTGTACATACTATTGTAGATGAGCCTCCCTATAAAAATCCAATTTGTCCGCGAAAGTTATATTTGAGGTAATTACAAGCCCACATTGTGTGTACGCCAGGGATGGATCACACTCATGATGAGAAAGGGATAATGCGTTGGAGGTTACTGGGATTTCCGTCTTTATCACATGATACTGTACGGCAGGTTGTTATAAAACCAAAAGTTTTTACCTCTCGCAGAGACATAACATACATACGATGGTCGTAGTATTAGTAGGTGAGTTGCAAAAAAAATCCGCATTTCATTTGGACACTTGACCTTGTCTATATGAAGAAGTAGGGAAATCGTAATTGGCTTTAGTGTGACAAATGATCCTTCAGAAAGATATAACTCTCAATTAGGGACTATTTTTTGATGGAAACGTTCCCCATCTAAATCCATCTCGGCCTGACTGAATACAGGAGAGTTTTTACGAGGACAAACCTCATACGCTCACAATTTGAAGCCCTATAATTTAAAAAGATTAAAAGGATGGAGGGGAGGGGAGGGGGGAGGGCTTCTCGAAATTACTTGGACAATATGGACTGGAATATCACTAGTGTTGTTTCCATGCCAAAATTAGTTTTCTTCTAGTTAATTTCCTTCTATGAAATATAAGCTGCGGAGTTGATGGAAAAAAAATTGCACTAGCTTAAAAAGTAATTTCAGGGTCTCGGTCAAGCCCCTCTTCATACATATGATAAAATACGCACAAATAACTTGGAGTAAGTTACAATTAGTCACGATGGGGTTCATCATCGAACTTTTATATTCTAAGTATTTTTTTTTTAGTTCTAAGCGAAGAATCATGTAACAATTTATGAGGTACAGTTTTTCATTGGACATACAAATAGTAGTTATTGTTGGGATCCTGTACGGACCAGGTTTCAATATTCTCGAACTTGAGAGTTGTTTGAATGGAGTGGGATAGAATTTTGAATTGGGGAAATGCATGAATGCCTATAGAAGGAAATTTTGTCTGTTATTATCTATTATCATAATAATTTAAGAGAGAGAGAGAGAGAGAGAGAGGGTGGAAAAAATAAGTCTATGATATAAAAAAAGGAATATGAGTCAGAAGGTAATTCTGAAAGTGAGATTAATATTCAGGATGGATGATGGAATTTACAAACTTCAAAGTGAGAGAATACAAACGTCTGAGGTAGGGAGCATATAACCCATTGAGTATGGTCTCTGGGAATAAATGCTTGCAGAAACGGAGGCTCTGTAATAATGTTAATATTGTGTACATAACAAGGGAGGATGGACTCGTTTTTCAAGTTTTGGAACTGCCTGACAACTTCTGATGAAAACATTGGAAAATCCAAAATTGTAAATACACGCAATAAGCAACTTGTTGAAACGTTCTGCACCTTTATAGGTCCATCCACTCACTACTATACTCATAAGCTATACATCTACAGGGTATCAGGTTTACCTCACATTTTTACAGTTGAAGAGTCCTCAAAAAAAAAATTTCATTCTTCCCTCCACGTAAGTATTTAATGGTAATAATGTATATAGTTAAGGTGAGACTTGCAAAAACTACATTTACATAGATACTCCAGTATAAATTTTCCCCGTTCAGAAATGACTGTATATGCATGACCAATTGACTCATCAGGACTCATTTAATATTTCTAGAGTGTCATACATTTTTCAAGCAAATAACTTCTTGCAAATTACCTCTGTTATTACTCTTACTGCCCAAGATACGAAGAAAGATGCATGCGACTTGTTCATTACTCAGGGGGGGGGAATGGCAAAAGCAATTTAAAAATGCTAAGCAATATTGATAAAGTGTAGGGCTCTGGAGATAAAACTTGATTGGGGTTTGTCGTCTCCTTGGGCTCAAAAAAGGTGTCGGGACCTGCGAGCAGAGATCAAGTTGATTTACTAATGGATAATTACCATGCAAAATATTGTTATTGAAAAAGTAATTACTCTAATTGGGGAACACAAATCATCCAGAAAGACAGAGTGAAAGAACGCGATGATTTTCTAAAAGCCAGTTTATTCCGCCCTTGGTACTAATTATCCGTACAAGAATTTTTTGCTATGGCATTTGTATATACTTATGTGTCATTTTATGGAAGGTATATTCAGTGTGTGTTCCGCTATTTATAAAAAAAAACCCTGCGAATTAGTTGTGACAGGAAGGAAATAAGGAAGACAGATGGGAAAATACTATAAGGTTATTTCAGTTTGGAATCGCGTGACGTCGGGAAAAAATTACAAGACCATTTATATCCCGGTTGTTGTCAAAGTATCCTTAGAATTTTACTGCCGCCATATTATTTTTAGCTCAGGGAAGAATCTCGTAGTAAAATGTTCAAAGAGGAGAAATTTCCCAAGCAGAGAAAAAAAAAGCGTTTACCACTATCACTGGCCTAATTCCAATTAGAATAATCTAATAATAAGTATCTCCATCGAGTCTCGTGCTTCTCCCTCAATATCTTTTAGAATCGACATAAAAATAGAGCCAAATCCTCTAAAAATATCCGAGTCTAATTCTCAAGTGTAAAGGCAGAGCTATTCGTAGGATGATTGTGTTTCACAGTCTATTGATTCACCCTGACGCGTAATGTTTGGAGAAATACCTCACACGGAAATGACGGAGTGTGTGTAATCTCATCCTATATAATCACGAGACTTTAAAGTTTAGAAGTACTCAATTAGAAAAGGTATAAGTTGATACTTACCATATACATGACATACTTCCACAACAAACATACATACACAGACAAATCATACAGACAATAACCATCTCGAGATTCCCTATGATCATCATACACACACACACACTCACTCACTCACACACAGAACAGTGCCTCAGATAAGATCGTTCTCTCTCCCTTCCATTAAATCATTCCAGCCCGAGGTTACAACTTGGGAAAAACCATTGAACTCGTCATATTTAACTTTGTCATTTAAATTTAATGCCAGGCCTACGATCACTACACTGTAGAGATACCCCACTAGTGCCCATATCTACACAACATGTATATCCTCATCCACAGAGATTCCTTTTTACCCTCTCCCCACGTAAAGTATCAAAATATATGCGTCCTCACCCACAATTTATTATCTCATGGGGATTTCTAATTTTTTCCCAATAACTATCTGATGCCCCAACCACACTCGAGAATAACTCGATTGACAACTTTTCAAAAACTAGTTATAATCACCAAACCGTTCCAGTTCAGACCATCAAAAATGGTGCAGAATCCTCCTTGTCAGCATATACAGTATTCCTCTCTTATAGAGTAGACCCGAGTCATGAGCCCATGCCCTCCACCCCACCATCAATTACTCCATAAAAAGTCTCACCATATCTTATCCTCATCATATATGTAATCCCAATTAAGTCCCTATGTATTTCCCTACCATCACTTTTGCCCACACCTATTATTTCCCTCCAAACTTTTTATTCTCAATTGTCTATCTCATTGGATTCACACCTCCAAGTACTCCCAGCCACAAGCCCGTTAACACAATTTACAACCAAACAGAAATCCCACTTGGGTGTAATTAGTCCCTCATCGGGTTTTAATTAATCCCAAGACATTTCTTATTCCAACAATTACCCTAACATATATACTAACTCCTATACTTACTCTCCAAACTAAAGCCACCCATAATAGCATTTACAGCTCCAACAGCCATACATATATAGAGAAATATTTTAAGGCAACAAATGTCACCCAAAAATATCAAGCAAAAGCTTCTCAGCTGGAAAGGTTCAAAAGAAAGGAAGGTTCAATTCCATTCGAATCACCGAACCCTTAAAAATTAAATTAGCAGACACAACTGTTCCCCCATTCGTAACATATCAAAATTTACGAATGCGATTGTTACAGTTGAAGCTAAAAGGGATAACCATTGATAACATTCCGTGTCAGTATGATTATGTTAATTATTTAAAAAAAAATAGTAACAAAACCATTTGGGGTGAATCTGCAGAGTACAAAATTCCTTGAGACTGGAAATATTTAGAATAAATTTAAAAGCAGACTTTTTCCAAAGCTGGATTCACACGAGTAGGAGGAAAGCCTGGCTTGGCATTTGGAAGGGTTTGGTCGTCCGCATGAAGACAGGGCTTGAGTGACTTTGGGGTTTCCCCGTAGTTTATAGCTCAACATGTTTTACCATAGAAGGAGATTAGCAATTGGAATGTAGCCTTTGCGTACATAGTGCTTTTGGGTACGGGCGTACTCTCTCCCTATGCATGCTTGTAGAAGGCTCTCTCTCCACTGAACAACTGTGGAACGAGACTCTTCCTTCACTCACTGGGCATGGGCACTGGGTTTCCTTGAGGCTTGTCATGCATGTGTAGTAGTGGTAATGGTAAGTAGTGGTAACTCTATAGCTAGTGTTACTCTCAGTATACCAAATATACCAACAACGGTTTTTATTCATATATTTTTATTAAGAGTCAGCGCTATATACTTACACAACATCAGCAGTCCCACAGAAATTTCGAGTGAGTGCAATGTAATATGGACGGCGTTCTTTTTCGCTCAAAGTATTTATTAACGCATATATTTCTTACGTAGATTTAGATACTGGGATTGGATTCGTATTCGTACTTGGGGCTATAATTATTACATACGTGAATTACTATAAGTGAATGTAATACACGAAAAGCCTTGCGTTTTAGGCGTGGAAGGAAAAAGTATTCAGGCGTAATAATTATTAAAAGATAGACACACACGGATTCTGAGATGGAGAATTAAAACTGGAAGGTCAACTGTTCCTAGTTCCTAGTTTCCATTCATTTGTATGGTTTGATTTCGTATTTTAGCCTGCATTTCGTAAAGTTATTGAGTAAATACAATTATCGGGGTTATTGTTATTGTTGTTGTTATCGGCATTAATTTTTGTATGAATTGAGCGGAAATATTTGTAGGACTGAGAGTGGGGGTTGGGTTCATCGGAGATAATTTTCGTGTAATTTTCGTGTGTATTGTTTGATTAGAGTGGGACATTAAGAGGAGCTTTGCCTTCAACCTCGGGACTATTATTTTGACCGAAGTGCTTTGACCAAATAATTTTGTAGTATTTCTCCTGCCTTGCGAGTATTGAGGACTGTAACCATTGGACGTGTGTATGCTTAGGAGTAAAGTTAAAGTTGGTGGGTAATAATAGTTTGGTGCATTAGTGGTGACTCCGAGACTAATGAAGGCATAAAGCGCATCGGAACTGATCGAGGCAGTCAGAATCCCGGAAGAGGAAAAACTTGCTTGAAAATGGTTAGGAAATCGGCGAGTGTTTTTGGTTTGGCTGATAATAGTTATGTGTAATATTTAGTAATATTCATTGTGTTTCAGTGTAATGTACTATTTGGAAAAGTGTAACTTGTATGAATGTAGAATTTTAATGGGTTGAGCATTGGTCGAGTCAAAGGGGGAAAGAGAACTGATGGCGTGAGTTGGATGCTGTGGAGGAGCGGCTGTAAATGTAAATTTTATTATTTTGTGTTTAGCTGGGAGGGTTAAAAATTCATGAGAGTAATCAAGCAGGGGAATCCCGTGAAGTTGTCATTTACGTCATTGTATCTATCTACTTATATGGAGTTTTTCAAATCAGGGATGTATGTTTGGGGAAAAGGCATATGTGCAATTAAGTTTATTGTCATGCATTTATTCATATGTGTTTAGGAACGTGGAACCCTGTCTGAGGGGAACATTAGGGCTAATTCATTTCAGGGAGATAAAATAGCTGAACAACTTCGTTCTGGAGTTGAGGAAAACTACTGTATAGTTGTAATGTCATGTCATGAGGATCACTGTGGAAAGGGGAATTGGGATGATGATGTTTTTTTTCGAAACTTAGGTGAAGATAAAGTTCATTGTCGGAGCAGGGTGGTTGTTTGAAAGCTCTTGGGCTGGGAGGGAATAATGGATGGAGCTATTAGCTAAAACCATTTACACGAGTCTTTATGATTTAGACCGTGACACTTAGATATGGTAATAAGACATGTGCGGCAGGATTGTGATGGAAGAATTTAAAAAGAATATTTGGTTTAGGAAGTTTTCGGGAAATTTTAAATTTCTCTTTGTGTGTAATAACTCTTGGAATTTATGCTTGTTTGGGTGTTTGAGGTGGTAAGTTTTTATAGGGAATTAACTGGGGTCAGGGTTTGAGGAAACCTAAGGGGAATAGATCGAAGTGGTTATGCAATCGAATATTAGTATTTAGGTTAGATGTAATTATGAATATCGTTGACTTTATGTTAGTATTAGTGTGGAAGTACTGGTTTCGAAGGGTTTTAAAGCTGTATTTTCAATGGAGTCTTGTTTTTGTGGAGTATGTAATGATGTTTGGGAGCAACTGCTGAAGGTAGTACTAATGATTGGGTTTGTGATTATTGCAGGTTTTTATACAAAAATGCATATAGGAACGCAAAAACTGACAACGATGGAATCATCAAACAAATTGCAAGAATCCGGGGTGATCGGACAAGACTCGGGTTTCTTGTCTGGAGCGATTACCACTGAGAGCGATTTAGGAGCATCTGCCTGTGACCTGGAAGCCTCGTGTTCATCTTCGAAATCCTTCCACCGACGTGATAGTGGACTAGATATGTCAGATCATTTTAGTCAATTAAATATCAGTACTGAAGAACCAAAGACCCTTATCCCCTCCGCAACTAAATTAAGAGATTCCAATGAATATCCTCCTTGGGAACCTTTCTTTACTCCTGATGAAGACGGAGACACCCAGCTTCACATCGCCATCATGCAAGGAAATACAGAAGCTGCTTTCACACTTATTAGCATTGTTCCCCATCCTTCAATTTTGGACTTTCAAAATGGTAAACTTCAAATTAATGATTAACCTCAGTTTTAAGGGTTTTTCTGTGGGCTTTAAGTAACTTATTTGATCTCACTGACTTCTTGTAGATGATTGCCAGACAGCTCTTCACTTAGCAGTTTTAACAAAGCAGTCTCGAGTGACTCGAAGACTTGTTGCAGCAGGCGCCCGGGTGGACATGCGAGACCGAGAAGGAAATTGTCCACTTCATATTGCAGCACTTCAAGGAGACATAGACTGCGTTCAGGCCCTCTCAATGGCCCTATCCGCTACAGAGCTCGAGCAGTGTCATCTTCGTTACCCACCGTTCGCCCAAACGCTTCCTCAGCAATTGGACTCCTCTAATTATGAAGGTAGCTCATTATTTTTGTGATGTTTCAGTAAGTTCATGATTCAACGCATTTACCACACTTCCTTCTGATATTCATAACCGCAGTAGCTAAAAGTTCAAACTTCCGTTTAATTTCGGCTGTATTAGACTGTCACGTATGGTATCAAGTGCAAAAATTCCCTTTCGTTTAATGTTTGACGTAAAAAACCAAACACATTTATATCCCGTAATAAAAATGTCTTAACTGTTTGAACACTAGCCAATAACTTGCGACAAAGAGGATGAAATGCAATGTCGTCTCCTTTGAAACAATTTTCTGTTTGATATGTAGAAGAATATGCTCCGTTTTTTGTTTCAGAACAACACTTTTTAACATCGAGATCATCTCGTCCCTGTCATTACTCGCAGTGTTAAGCTTACCTACAACGTCTAACTACTTTAATGTTTGACTTCGTAGTATGTACGTAGGGTCATTCATTCATGCCATTCTCCTGTATACGGTAAACGAAAACACGCAATCTTTAGAACCATGAATGAATGTAGAAAATTTGGCATGATCTTCTATGACCTACCACAAACCCTTCCCATCTAAGTGTGTCTGTTAGTGTTTTTGCCGTGTGTATATGTACATGTATGAACAAACTACCAGCTATTACCAAGGTAACTATCTTTCTTACTGTAAGTAATGGTAGTTACAACGTTATGTTACAAGTTGCAGCTAGAAAATACAATTTTGTTTCAAATACACACTTAATTCACTCGCACGGTTCTTGCAAAGTAGGTACTAAGGTACTTCCCATCCATCTCCAACGAACAATAACGTTCTTTCAAAATTGAGCAATAATTGCGAACATACATGTGGTACGCTAACATGATTATAATTTTTGTGCATTCTTAGTCTCACAATAAATATTTGCTGGCGTAAAAATAAAATAGGCTAACATACCGTTATTGGGCTTATTTAGTTACATAAGTTGTTTTTAGCACGAATTTCTCATTGCTTTCTAATAATCAGTAGAAGGGATTCCCCTACCAAATTTTATCTCATGAGTAACATTTTTATTCCATCTGTCCACCTGTAACAAATGTTTCCATAACCATTGCGTGTGCTCTGTATTGAATCCTTATATAGTCAACTTCTGAAATATACTTTTTTGTAATGTACGTACAGCATGGGTTTTTACTAGAGAGAAAACATCAAGGGAAAATACAAACGTTAATTCCAATTACATCACTGTTCCTTCAGCTCTTTATCATGTGGCATTTCTTAAGTCTGATGATTTGCTTACTCTAAACCGAAAATAATTGTCAAGTGAGTAATCCAAAGACAGGAACTAATTCTTAATAAACAAATCACGTGAGTTGTACTTGCGTTGTTCGAAGCAAATCGTTTAAAATGGCGTTGAGAAAAGTCTGAAACTATTTCAGAGAAACAGACAAGGTGACTAATGGCATGCCAGAGTACACATGTACGCTGAGTTTTTGCAATAAGTATTATTGAGTATTAGCTCCAGCAAGAAATCACAAACTTTTTGAACTTCATGCTTGGATTGTAGTAATTATTCTAATGTGACTTTAGTAGCTGTGATGTGTTTTGGATTTAGGGAAGAATACAGGGACATGAAATTCGTAAAAATTAAAGTAGATATAATGAATGTAATTACCGTGTGCTGATTTTATTGACATTGAGTGAGAGAGGGTAAAAAGCAGGGGGGAAGAGTGAATTGAACTCATGCTCATCCATTTGATAGTTGTTGAAAGCAAAGTATATTGTCTTTAATAGAATGGAATGAGGATTGAGGTTGAAGCCAAGGTTGATGGGGATTTCCCGTTGGATGAGTTAAAAATAATCAACCAGTCTCTACCATTTAAGGCATCTTTCCCTATTTTTAGACACCCGATGTACTAATTTTGTACACTACTGCTTCTGTGTATCTCTGTAGAAGAAGATGGAAGCATTTTTTAAGTACATAGCTGCATGCAGTGCATGGACGTCTATATGTGCCTACTCAAAAGGTGCATTTAAGGATACGTGTAGGTATTAATACTACAATGTTTATATCTGCGACTATGTATACAGAAGTCAGTCACATAGTTCCACAAGATTTTTGCGTTCGTGGCTTTCAAGTCTGGGGAATCCCCGACATCTTTTGTGAATGTATTTTGGTTCAGGCACGCGGTGTATTTAGGCGCATTTCCAACGGAAAAAAAATGTTTTCGCCTTTAAATTGCCATCTCATCCTTGCATTTATTATTCACACAAGTATTCTATTAAAATCTGTAGCTGGATTCCTTTCTTTCTTTTTTTAAATGGACCTTCGGGCTGTCTTGCTAATAGGATGGAAATTATTTTTAAAGAGGAAAAAAACTGTAGGGATTCAATCGACTTTGGCCTGTAGCCTCTCAAAAATTCTTCTATCGCGGAAATGCATCCTGAGTCTAGAATAATTGAGTGGAATGAACTATGAGTTATCGATGTTAGGTTGCTCATTTTTTGCATATTAAAAATATTTTTGAATGCCAAGGTTAGCATTAATTAGTGTTAAAAGAATAAAAATAGAGTGAATCACAACTGTAATTACTTCGTAGTTTTTGTTTTTCGTCGTATGATGGGCAGTTTTAAAGCAATAATTATTACATACAAAGAAACGTAATTATTCATCTTCACACTAAAGTATTCCTGGCCGCTTTATATAAGTAAAAGGAATGGGAATAAGGGTATGATTATGCAACACGAGGGATTATGCAAATATTAAATGACTTGTTGGGTATTTCCCGCTGAGTTTGATAGCTACACGTATGTGGTTGGGTGCTTGGATGTTGGATGAGTTGTATTGTTAAATTTTTGTATTCTGGTTAAAACTCCATCATGGCAAGTCGTGGGATTTTTGGGGAAATTTCTGAGTGAAAATCTTTATCAACATTTCGCTCATGTATGTTCCATTAGCTGACTGTTGCTGTGGTAAAAACCCATGTGAACTGACATTGCCTTGTTGGTACCATGTACGTCAAGCCAGTCTTTTGAGCTACAATGGAACATTTATGTAAGAAAGCCTGAAAAAATTGCCGTATCGAGCTTAATATGTTGTGTACATGATTTTTTCTATGGAAATAAAATAGGGTGAATCATCCATTGTTGATACTAAATCTGAGGTTTGATTTGGCTTTGAGGTTTGAGCTAAATATTGGATTTTTCCAGCTTTTTAAAATGTCAAGCCATTAAATTAATATTATTGTACCTGGGTAAAAGATGCATACCTTCCTCAGTGCTTTCGGTATATCTACCCTTTCTTCATGTTTTACCCTCAATCTACCTACTCTTTGTACCTCGTGCTGTCATGAAATTGCATGATGTATCTTGCAATTAATGGTTATACGGAGTTCCTTTGGATGTTATTTAACAGTTCATGCATGGGTACCATTATTAATTCTACGTGATGTTGAAAACGGAATTTCCAATGCAACCCTTGAAAGTAGGCTAGATAGTCGAAGGTTAAGTGGTTACTTTGGGTTTCACCACTTTTTGTAATGTTCATTGGGTGGATGCGATGCCTTATTTTTATTAGTGAAGTCAAATAATATAATATGTGCATTGAATTTAGACATGGGACTGCTTTAGTTAATTATTATCGTTTCTTCGGACATGATGCTTATGTACACTTCTGTTCGTCTCGTATGTGAATTATTTTCCAAGCGTACCGGTCCTCACTTGAAAGCATTGGTGACACCGACACCACCTTGGTTGACATTGTGAATGTCCGTGGTCAAAATATGCTCTCAATCTTGGCTAATTACACCCATAGACATTGAAGCTACGTGCGTATTTAGACTGTCTGACTGTCATGTGAGCGTGAAATAATTACTCGGAATTAGTGGTAATGCTTGAGAGTATTAAGTGCAAAATTCCAGGGAAAACCCATGTAATGTTTCATTGAACATAACTTTTGGAAGGGATACATAGTACGTATGCATTAGCAATTTCAGAGCCTACCATTTATGTTTCCGTTCGATACAATTATGCCTGTACTTATATTTATAAATATGATGAGAGAATAGGATCATCAGTAGTAATCTGAGTAATGACATTTGAGAGATTTTAATTTTGAGGTGACAAATAAAACTCTTGGGATTTAGTGGCTTGCAATCTATGTACATCGATTTTTCTGTTCATCTCTGTAGTTTAGACATGGGTAGATATTCTGTGGTAAGGTAATCAACACTATTGGTTGTTTGATTTGATAATAAGTGCAATTTGCAGATTTGTAACGTTGCAAAAGTGAAGGTAGCGTGAAAAAAGTAGGTTCACTGTTCACTTCGTAACTACAAACTTTTATTTATCTACACATGATTGATACTAGACTCTGCTACTATACTCATGTAGAAATATAAATATAAGTACTTACTTATAATACAATGACAGTCTAGATGGCGGAATCTATTGCGCGAAGATTATTTTAGGGTTTGTGAATCCAGGATGTGTGGTATAATGCGTTCTTATTGTGGATATGTTTGATGTTTATGTGATAGTTGCTATCTCCATTGATATCATTGATAATAATTGATTCTGAAGACTTAATTTGTATTATTTTTATGGCACACAGGTCAAGCACCGATTCACTTGGCGAGTATGGGTGGACATAGTGATGTCATAAGAGCTTTACAATGGCTTGGAGCTGATGTTCATACCACGGTTAGTTTGTGTTTTTTAATAAATACATTTATAAATTATGTATAGCCGCTAATATTAAGCAGTTTTTCCTTTAGTCATTGAATATGAGCTGTTATCTTATCACCATGAATTTTTGTAGTGCAACTTTTGTATGCACGATGAAATGAGAATTATATATTAACTGGGGTTTAATCTTTCCTTGTTTAAAATTAAGATAGGGGTTTGTACGTACTGTATAGAATTAGCTAGGAAACATAAAGTATGTATAAGGAAATGATAAATGGAATGGGAAATAATAAGGCTGACGGGATTCCCCGGGATTTTTTATTTATCGTGCATTTATGTGAATACTTTTATATTCTACGTAGACAAGTTTATCTGTTTATGCAGTATGAATCAATAGCCCCTCAGCTTATACTAAATGTAGGACTACCATTTCGTTATTTTATTTTAGACCTAGCAATTATTACAACTTGGAAACTTATGATTTTATTTGTTCTGTTTTTAGGAAAATAAAGCCGGTCGATCTGCAGTACATCTAGCAGCAGAAAGAGGTCATGTGGCAGCCGTACGAGTCTTGATTAGTGAATGCGGATGTGCCCTCGAATCAGAGACATACGCTGGCTATACACCCTTCCAAGTTGCCTCCGAAACCAACCCTAGAATTGCCCATGAACTTCGCCGTTTGGGAGCAATTCCCTTATCCGTTCAGATGGACGATTCAGATTCAGACTCTGATGTACCTTAAATAATATTGTCGAGTGGACATACATAGATGTTAAATTAATGTATATATACATGTTATAAATATGTAATTATTGTGAAGAATTTCTCTCAAGATGACTCAATCTTTCGTAAATAGATTATTAATACAAAACGTCGACATTGTTAACTTGTTTCTGTTGTTTTTGAAATAATTAATACCAGTGTGATACAGTATGCCCGTGTAGCCACAATGTATGGCATAGTTTGAGTGACACATACTGTTGTATGTTACTTTGTGTTGTTTGTTCCCATATCTGTTATATAATAGTATTATAATAATAGTACCGTATGTCTATACGCAGCTCCGGGTTACGATAATTTACAGCTGGAGTTGTAGCAAACAAAAAGCAAAATATAAGCAAGTTAACGAAATATTTGTGAGCAGATTACTGCAAAAGATCGTAACGTTCAGACAAACACATATACATGTAATTTAGTATTAGAAACGATTATGAAGTTACGTTTTTTTTCTGTCGCATTTTTTCGCTAACATAACATTTGTCAATGTGTCATCATTATAGGTTCACACAAGTTTTAATCTCTTCTGTACAAAACATTGAGTTGAAATAAAATTTGTTGTTTTTTATTCTAAATGAACATGTCTGGTTAAGTGCAAAAGTTGTTCTTTAACAATTAATCTTCATAGATAATTATTATAGAAGTCTTTTCCCTTGAGGAAATTACAGGTGTGGGATGCTTTTTATAGTTTCAGTTTTATTATTCTTGATCTTAAATTTTTTAGAATAATGATTGTAGAAGTATAAGGAATTTTTCATCTAACATTGACCGCTGGAAGTTATTACCGTGTTTCATTATTACATAACCTTACAAGTATGGCGGCAGGACACATACAATTAGTAGCAATAATGTGCATTGGGCGCAAACATTTATTAGATAACATATTACAATAATCCTGGGATAAAATGTTATGCAACCGATCACAAAGTAGGTACTGTATAATTAGAAACTACATTTAAAAAATTGAATAGATTTCATTATTTACAATTTACAACTACACGCGTAGAGCAGGAGTTTCTCGCTGCTGTTGCTATAGTAGGCTTTGTTGCTGACGTCAATGGAACAGTTCGGAATCATTAGGAAAGAGTCGAATTAAAATCCTAATCGTGCTTAAATTTCATAAGCTAGTTTTTACATTAGCTGCAACTGTTGATAATTAACATTGAAAAGCGAACACTTCATATGATTCATATATTCCTTCTGTTGGGAATCTACACTTCAATTAAGTATTATATTGCATGTTTGTCTGTTCTATGTACCATTGGAAGGAAATACTGGTTTGTTGTGCTGTAAGTTCTACTCTCTAGGTTTATCATTGTCTATGTTGTATTGACCAAGGTTAGTGTTCGGTTCAATATATGCACATCGAAGGCTGGTTTTTTCATGGAATGTTGACTTGACATTGTCGTCAGAAAGTACGACTGGTTCCCACTGGTTGACCTAGGTATTCACTATACATTGTCAGATTGTCAATTCATGTCATTTTAGTCGTAGCCACTTTTTTGGAGCCACTGATTGTTCGCAGGGTCGAAATACCTCAATAAAAACCAAATCATTAATGTTGTGGATTTTGCCAAACAGCATATTTCAGTCGTGCATGGAAAGCCTCTACATGATTATTCAAATTACCTTGACTGGGAATTCCCCATCCACAGCCTTATTAATGATCAAGATCCTCTACCACATGAACGAAATATTTCAGTTGCTAAGTCAAAAGCGTGACTAAATCCCTTCAGGATGGTCAGCGGTCAGGGATATTTCATTTCAAATGCGTACATATATGACTGGCAGAAAATACCTTTGGAACAGGACAAACGGAAATATAAACAACTTTCTGTTGAGCTTGTTGCAATAAGTAAACTAGTTTTTGTATCAAGGTATTTATTATTGATATTTTTCAAAATGTATATCCTTAGTTTTAGTTGGGACTTATGATATGATACGAGCTGCTAACCCTATACTTACTTTAAAGTATTAGTATGTCCTTACTTTCAGGTAGTTGTTCCTGAAGGTGAGTCAGTACACAAAAATAATTGCATGTACGTATTTACATAACTTAATCATCTGATTACAGATAGATACATACATTGATGCTGGACAGCCGTCCGCACATAACTAAAGCATTTTATAATGTTAAGACGAGATCACAGTTTTAGATTGTAATCTGAGGTCCGAAGGATTTTCCACGTGATAAAAAATATTATTTTACGCCCAATAAAAATATCATAATATATGTCTGACAATGAGCGAATTGATGCATCTTATAAACGTAAGATGTATGACTTAAGTACTTTTTTTATTGAGCCAACATTATGCAAATCAAAACATCAGCACCTGTCTGAAGTTACAATACATTTTTACTCTTTACCACACACTGCGTATACACTCCTCAAAAATTGTATGATGGTGCCCATAATTTAGGGCAGGTAGCTAAGGTTGCATTTTGCAAAAACTACATAAAAACCGGCTGCAAAATTCCTCTCTATTTAATGGTAAATAGCCGCAATGATTTACCAATAATCCATAGGCATACAGTTGGAGCAACAATAAAAGCTAGTATTTTCCTGGAAGAAATGGAAATATTATAAAATCTGAAGCTCATCCGGGAGATGTAAAAAAATTGTAAGCCGAGTAATCATTAATGATTTTTACCTCCTGAACTTTTAGAATTCAGAATTGCAAAACGTACTTACCTCTATTCTTTATCCATACCCACAAAGTATTTTTTATAGATCTGACATTGTCAAATGCGATAATAATTTGAATAATAATAAATAAACTCAAATAATAACCTAAACCAGAAAACTGATTATGAGAGAAACAAGTATATTAGAAATATAGAAAATTAGTAACAAGTATTAGCATTAAAAACAGTTCTCAAAATCGAAACCACCTATAACATTGGATTCAGCTTCAGTCAAACACAAAAGCTTTCCTACCTCTAAAAGCCACCTTTGTCTATCAACTCGGTGGTTTATGTCTGGCTATTGGGAATTTCCAACGACACGGGCCGAGAGCAAAGGAATTAGGAATACTTGTTTTTGGTTTAAAAATTTTTATTTTTAATTACAGTGGTCACATAGAATATGGATGTAACCATTACACTAACCAGAAGGCCGATAGGGTGATAAAAGTTTATATTTTGGCTTGTATCCGTTTGAGATTCTGTAAGTGTAACCTGCAGCTGACTTTAACTGCCCCATAGTATAGGGAAAAAAATAGTTTCGTATGTTAGCAAGCTTGTCATATTACTATTTATCTTGTATAACAGTATACTTCATTTTGACTCAAGCTGTAGAATAATTCATAAGGAGCTTATTCAAAGTTCAAACAATGGTATGTGAAGATGGAAAGTTTTCGACTTATAGTCCATTCAAAAATTTGAAATAAATAATGAATGACGTTCCAATCCAGTTCTATAGAAGATTCTACATACGTAAATATATATATCTATTCCATCTGTATATAGTTAATTTCCTCGCCTTGATGCTAAGTTTTTAGAATTTTCCCTCTTCATTCAAGCAACTACAGCTAAATTAATGATCCCCGGATTGAAACTGACGTCTTTACAACGTGTGCGAAATATTAAATAAACTCAAGTGGTCCTATGCTTTTTAAATGAAAATTTACCAAGCATAAAATCATACGTAAATAAATTGAAATATTCGTGAATGCAACCAATCAATTGTTCTGCACTAAAGGAGAGATATGGAGTTTTTTTAGGGTGAAGGACTAATCATAATAACACATTACAGGCTGGAAGGGAAAGAGATAAATCAGCAAAACTTACAAAAACAAGAGTTGAATCCAAACAACATGATTATGTACGCTCAAGGATCCGATGCATGCATGCATAAAAATGCAGATTGTGGGCATAAGTAATTTGGAAGTGTTTTATAATTACAAAATGGAATTTTACCATGACATCTCAATTGGGAACACACAGATCAGGTGCCTTTGCCTTTTCACATAAAATCGCTCTTGTCTCTTCATATCTTCTCTGATATGCTACACTTCATTTTGTCCTACTTGATATGTCAATGGGTGAAAAAACTCTGCTTCACCTTACTTTATAAAGACGATGGAGCTGATAGTTAGTAATTTCCAGTTTCAGCATCCGTCCTGTTTACAAGCAAAAAATTCCCCGATGTAGTGTATCTATATTTAGCCAATTCAGGGAGTTCAACCCGAATAACTACTTAAATCTCTTATAGCCAGTTGCAAAACGACCGTAAAGAGATAAAATGGGCCGGACGCTTTTTCTATTAAAAGTAAAATGGCCTAGATACATGACTTTTTGCCAAAAGACAAAATGAACTAAATGTTTGAATAAATGTGTCTTTAATTTTAAATGAAATTGCAATAATTGTAAGGGTAAGCATCCTTCAAGCAAAATGGACTACATGGACTGGTCACTAAAAGCAAAATGAGTTAATTGTGTGAACATGTGACGCAAGTCCCTTTAGCTTGAGGACAAATCGGATCTTGCTGTGACACTTCAGTTACTGGGCGTCCATATTGATTTTAATTTTTAATGTACTTACACCATTTTTTGTTTAACGAAACTACAACTATTGGCTTTTTAATCTAAAATGCATCTAGTCCTTTTTGCCTTGTCACCCACAATATTATAATGTGTTCACAGTTGTAGTCAAGCTCAAGCTGTTGTAGCTGTTGTTGCGTTAACCTGTCAACCATATATGTAAAATTATTGTAATTATTATATTCCTCCAGGACTGACAATCGGCAATAAAATTGTATTCTCATTTCTCCCCAAAATCGTCTGCAATAATATCCATGATACTATTTTTAGCAAGCTTAAGTCAAAGTTACTTATTAGACCAGTTTTGGATTAAAATAGTAAACATGCAGCATTGTAAATTGCGGATCTATAGTTATTTACGGTAGGGTTTAAGTTTGTGCACTCTCACAATTCTCAAATAATTGTCCCTGTGAATCACAGAGTTTTTACTAGTACAGATGATAAAACTAAAGCACAGATGTAAAAAAGAAAAGAGCACTGCTTTCCCGCGATTCATGTGTGAGCAGTGATCACTGTGAGCATCTCTAGCGCCTGAACTCTGAAGCAACTTTCCCTCTTTCATTAGCCAGTTTTTCATTTCTTCGCTTGTATGTATAACAATATTTGAGGATGAGAGGAAATATATAATTCCTTGTTAAAGTTGGACGAAATTTTTAGCTAACAAAAGCAAATAACAAACAGCTACGGAAAAGTGTTTACAATAATTGAGTATATGAAGTTTTAGTAATTTAAGGATTGTTAGGGGTGAAATCTCTAGAATTTGTTGCGTTCCGTTTGCTAAGAATTAATGGTTAACGGCTGGATGCAAACTCGAAAGTGTCAGCGGGTACTTACCTGGCACGGGAAGTACGGTGATCAACTAGGCCGTTTTCCCAGGTCGAGTCCCTCTCATTGCACCACGATTGGGATGACACCTGCGATTATCCCAAACGTGGATAACTCGAGTGCGTTATTTTTGGTAGCGGGGAACTGCGTTCGCGCTGTTCCCTAAAATACTAACAAAAATTGAAACCTCTCTAAAGTAAGCTAACCTGTAAACTTATCGCAATTCTTGTATTGAGCATAAGCAGGGTTGGCCAATTGAAAATGCCCGGGCATTTTTGGCATAATCCGCGTAGGACAGGCATTTTGGGCATATTCAATCATTTCTTGGGTACTTCTGCCTGGACGCTATCTATTATTTTTAGCAAGGTAAATTTCGATACATTTTTTGTTTGAACCAATGCAAATATCTTTATAATTGCATACCTGAAATTTTATTAATTGTAGCGTGTCTTGATTCACTATACTAAAATTTTTATTATCATTATTTTAAATCTCAATCCATTTTTTAATTTTAACTTGAGATTTAATCACGATACCTCGAATCAATGACAATATTCAGCTTCATTGGTCAGACATTGGTACAAATAAAATGTTGTGTAATTACTTTCATAACAAGCGGTTGGATTATACCATAAACTGGCGTGCTCGCACGAAAGTGTAAAAGCCCCAGTGGAGGTAAAACGGAAATTATCCAAATGTAGTGCCAAAGCGTGTATTGCTCTCGACAACGATGTGACCAAAGAAATCGCTTTAAGTTCATAAGAATCAGCGTTGGTCAAATAATTCTCAACAAAGCCAGAACCGAGTTCATCAAAACAAATTAGACATGATTATCATGTGTATAAAATATCACTGCAATCCCCGAATTGGAAAAAAATATTTTAGATGACGACGAAAATTATAGTCTTACTTTTCACGAGCCCGAAGGTGAGTTGATGTTGAGGATATTGTTGAATTAAATTAATAATACACAGGAGATGAAACGATGTAGGAATACTAACAGTTTAGAAATGGCTATGCTTTAGATTAACTCATTCTGTAAAATGTATATCGTTGGCTAAATTCTAAAAAGTACCATTTTCATTTCAGAACCTATGCTTTTTAAACGGGTTCGCAAATGAAAATGGTACTTTTTAGAATTTAGCCGACGATATTTTTAAATGAAGTTTGACATTTAAAAAACTCTTTAAACAACAGCGGTAAATAATGATTATTTACAAAATAATCGAAAATGCCGAAAATGCCTGCCGAAAATGCCCAAAATGCCGGGCATTTTGAAAGTTGGGCTTTTCAGGGCATTTTGGGCATTTTCAGGGCATTTTCAACCGGGCAGGCATAAAACCGAGGGAATTTTCATTTGGCCAACCCTGAGCATAAGTAACAACTCGTGAGGCTAAAGTAAATATGAATCTTCAGTATTTATTTTTATTAAATTCAGATATTTTGTACTGGGCTGATGAAGACCGGATTTTTTCTCGGCGTGGAAATGAAACCGAAGAAATAATAATAATTGCAGGAGCCGCGAATGAACAAGATCAATTCAGACTTCCTTGCTTGCAAATTTTTCATAATGGCAAAAATTGAGCGACGCATGTACTTGATATGAAATATCTCCCCGATTTAAATAATTGATGTGTGATTAATTACAATGTGCTCTGCAAATCCCCATTATTTGCTGCTTTCTGTGGGAGCATTTCTGTGCACAAAATTGCTTGATGGAAGGTTTACCAAATAACGAGCAAAAATTTGTGATTATTTATGATCCATGTAAAAAAAATCATTCTGTTTCCGTAATTTGGAATGCAACGAATCATTGACTTGTACAGGGGGTGATCATGGTCTCCGGAAGCTGCACGTCAATGGAGAAAGACTCCCTGTTTAGTCCTCTCCAGAACCATTCCAGAACTGTGGTAATAAAAACTCGTTTTGGGGCTGACGCAGAAGGCGGGAGTAAGCCTGAAATATTGATAGGATTGGAAGCTTAAACTTACTAGATGCAAACAATTCTAGAGCTTTAGGTACTTGGGGGCATGTACTCTCATAAATAAATAAATCCCATTTCAGGATTTTAAATATTTTACGTGTGAGGTTTAATGGGAATCTACGAGTAATTTGCGTCGGTTCAGAAGTGCCCAAAATAATTGGATGTACATAAGTTTCGAACATTAGTAATTATTAGAGTAATCAGCGAGAAAAATAAAGAATCATATGTTATTATTGAATGTAGTGTTTATTGTCCACATGAGAAATAAACAAAGCTGAGAATGCATGATTGCAGGCAATAACAATCAGGGCTAACAATATATTAACTCGTATGTCTTTAAGGAATGTGGGGAAAATACAATTTTAACGTTATAACATACTTACGTAATTACAATAGCAGAGTAGCATCATTCATATACTTGTAAATGTAACTATAGCGTGGTTTCCTTTGAACTGATACACACTTGGTACTCCTTTACTCATACTCAATCATTACTCGTAGTTGTAGAGCCATATTTTATAAAGACATTTCTCAACCGGCAGTTAAATTAATACATCATTTCCATACACAATAACCGCTATCCATCGACTATGTATTCACTTCTGCAATAATTAACATGTATATAATTATATATCTTGAATGAAATTTCAATGCAACTTGCTCCGATGTTGCCCACAATTACGTTACGTCACAAAAAAAAAAAACTCCTGACAATAAGTCTTCCCAATATGCCTAACTTTTAAGAGAATAGGTGACTTTGTAGCCATAACATTTCATGTATGGGATTTTTCAGCGTGTGAGTACAATAATATGCCTCTATTTGTTCCTCTACCATACATACATACGTATAATTTATATTATTAAAACACCGTACGATATACATTTTGCCATTCGATCTGACATCGAATATCACAATGACAAATTGTCCGCCGTAATCTCATATCTTCTAAATAGTACATCCTGGCTTGACACACACCCCCACACATCCGTGGATGTGCATAAACATACTCTGGGCTACCCGGAATCCTCAAATGCTTTTAGTAGGATTTCTTCTGAACTTCTTAAAATTCCTTAGTATTATAGCAACAATTGATTGTACACATTTTACCTCAGTATATGTACGTAAATAGCAACCTTCAAATAATATTTTGTGGTTTTGTATACTTAATATGTAGGTAAGTAGGTACGTTCAATTCAAATTCGACATGTAGCGAGTGTCTTTTCAAAACGATTTGATAACTGAAATTATTTTTGCCATCGACAAAATCTGCAAGAATGCCTAGCAATGACCAACAGACTAAATGACTGACAATGTAAATGTAACACTTCTAAAAATATAAATATGCATGCAAATGAATAACTTCTTCAGAAAATCTTCCTAAAATCATATAGCTGACTCCAATCCAGGAATCTACAGAGGAAATAAACAATCTACTTACAAACACTATCAACTAGTATTCTACTACCTTAACTTACAGCTAACTGAGCGACGCTTGCGTTATATCTAGTTATTACTACTTGTAATATAATAAGTGCATCATAATACACATAATTATCCAGATGGCTTTCGAACAGGAATATAAACAAGTTTGTACGACGGTCATACAAACTTACACTAACAATACAGGATAAGTCCAACTAAGGCTTAAAGCTTTAAGATATGTAAACAATATATGGTATTTCACATATAATCCATGTAAGGGATACCATTATTACAATTCAATTATTAATACCACGGACAAATAACTGCAAAAACTGAACACTTGAATTTCTATACTTCTCCAAATGGAAGTTCCAGTTTCTGCACAAATGACAAGACTCCTAAAGTAGTATCATGCCCACACTTCTTTTTTTTTTACATGACATTAACAATAATTTCTTATTAATCATATTCACAAGTCAACTACGAAGTATCAACAAACACAGTCTGGCTGTGTCACTCTCACCCGTGCCTCTACTCTACATAATGTTTACATAGTAGAAACAAAATGTGTAATAATTATATACTTGTACTGGAATCTGAACCTCCACATTTACATACGTTTGCGTTTACAACCTTTCTACGGCATCAAATTTTCAAAAGAGATGCTAGTATTGTTGAAATAGAAGCACCAACAATCATGTAAATTAACAATTTATAAATGCGCTTGTATCCTAGTACATATTGCATTAAACTTCTGAGCAGTGAGCAAACTATGGAGCAGAAAATAATGAATTTGAATATACATCATAATTACATATCTTCTGTTTGTAATCATTTCACGTGGGAAATACTAGTAACCCTCAAACTGAACTCGTGTCAGTAGTGTCACTGATAAAAATAAGCTGTCAATGCAGCTTCCGTTAGATTCGGAGTAATACTTACAATTAGCAACAATAGAGATAAGAATAAAGTGCATTCTTCCGCACCTAAATGTGCGCATTTTATCAAACGAAATGCCAACTGATTTCGGACATCACGTTCGAATACTTTGCAATAAACTGAACCAACAAACTTATCAGACAGTGTCAGACCATATCCTCACTATCTTCACAAACCGGGAAATAGGCAGATGCTATACTTAAATCGAAAAATTTGTAAAGCGAGTGAGACAACTGACATTTTAGCAGGGGGGGGGGATGTTTAGGAGTTCAGACAGATACTCTTATTTTGAAAACTATCACGACACAGTTGATTTGATATAGACCATCTCTAAATAACCTCGGGGTTAAATCCTATTACTTTCCTTCATTCAACTGTGCAAAATATCCTTTTAGCCTTTCAACTTCACAAAATGGATCTTCATTACACTTCACATCATGTGCACAAACATTTACAACAATACAATACATGCATATTTTTTGCTTTCCGACTAACTATACCCTCTGGTACTATCACCATTGAAACTTTACATAGATCTTGTACAACTATAGTACAACAACTGCTTCCAGCAGTGAAAGCAAGAAAAAATTCATTTCTTAGCTGTCCAAATACTTAGAGTGCTATAATAGTACCAGTACTAGCACCTACATTTAACAGTTTAAAAAATTCATATACTCAGCCGTGATATGACCCGTAGGTCAATCACACACACACAAATATGTAATTACATATATACTGTACGTAGCTTGTGAGTGGTAAATATGTATGTCATATAATCTACATGTGCGCTAAATTGTTAAGACTTACCAAGTTACCAGTACCAAACTCAAAACCGATTTTGCACATTGTATACCCAAGTACATACATACTAGCATAATATTTCTACATATATGTACTTATGATGAAGTAACAATATAAAATGCAATGATTATTGTTGTACTGCCAACTACAGTGAAATTATCATTGGAATCGGGACGAATCATTCATCCCGAAAACAATGTTGTAGTACTAAATCAACTATATTTTCAAATTTGAACAACAAATTGGTTTCAATTATCTATCATAAACCGTCGTTCTGTGTCTACAAGACAATCTTTAAGTTATAAGCGCCTATGGTCTAACTCAATCTCATTGCTACAAGGAAGAATGTAAGTAGCTATAATTACTTGAGAAGTGAAAATTGGGAAATTTTAACACCAAAACCTCCATTCAGTTTAGAATCATCTTTTCCAATTCATGCCGTTGTTCCAACAAGTTTTAAATAATTGGGGTTACAATTTTAATTGGGCGCATTTTGAAATGATCAGTTCATGGTTATGTGCGTCATGAGTGGGAATAACATTGATTCGATGACTGCTAAAGTCAAGATCGCTTGAGTTTTGCAGTAGACCATGCAGTATTCATACCCTAAATACTCATTAGCAATCAATCAATAGCGTCTGTTTTTCTTAGCAGCTGCTCCATCACAATTATGGTACAGGCCTTTGCCCAGTGTCACTACTCGGGAATTCAAAAAACAATAGTGCCCATAGCAGAAACATTCAATATTAAAACTAATTAAATGTACTTATTGAGTTTGTTGATATAGTACCGCGATCCATTCACAATGCGAGAAAATGTACAATTTTTAAGCAAGGTTTTTGGGATTATATTGGTATAACCGAACATCCGTCACCATTTAAAGCACCGTTTGATAGCTTCTACTACATTATTTGCTTCACGAGCGACTCATCTAACTGACACATACTATCCGATTACTTTTTCAAGTTTTTCAATCAATTGATAAGGTTGAACGTATTATCGATTGAAATGTGCACTAACATATCTAAGAAATGGAAATAAAATGATGACGTCGAAATCACCATTCAGATGTTCAATAAACCGGGCCGTAGTCATAAGCCAAAGCACAGATTTTTGTTTTCAAGTTGACTTATTCCGAAGTCTTATTACTTACAGTGAATTTCCATTTTGAATTGCTTATTTTATGTCACGCTGAATTCAATTGGTTTGCACGTTGAACCTTCCAGACCATGAATGATTTGGAAGATGTTGTAAACTGAACGACGCTTATAAGTATAAGTAGGGACATTGCTAATTTTCATCATCTATACAGAATACAAACTGTCTACAGTAGGCATTAAGTATGGATTGTAACATGAGGAAGGGAGATCAGAGAAATACAGTTGATGACTACAGTATTGTTATCAAGTAATAAAACCGTACAGATCCAAAAGTGGTCACAATTTTTCTTTTTTTTTTTGGTTTCTACCTCATAAAAATTTCGAGTACACCTTAACAGTAAATTAATCCTATTCGGTATTGATAGTACATACAATTATTTAGAAATTAGAACCATGACATGCATTATAGACATTTTTTTTTAGCCTACCTATTCAAGGTTATTTGTAGTCACTATATGAACATAGCCTGTACGTATACTCACTACCAGACTCTCATGGTCAGTGTCATTTAGTTTTTTTTTTCTCTCGAAATAACAGCATTAATTTCACAGCTAAGAAGGTTCATAGAATGTGAAGGAATTGAAGGTGGTCTATAGTTGTGAATACGTATTATGTAGAGCACTACAGACATTATATAGGTCGACTTTATTGCTTGGTAGGCCGAAGCTCGTCTACGTGGAATGAGGAATGCCGGAATGTGTTCGGAGCTCTTCTTCCTCCTCTTTGGAAATAGTCTGATACCGGTCTTCAATCTCGAGTTTAATTTTTCGGTACATCTATTTCAAACGATCACAATCATTAATACACTACCCAACAAGTTCTCTAAAAAGCGGATACTTATTCATAGAATAGTTGGGGAAAAAAGTAACTGAGATATTCTCAGGTATGCATTTATATATATATATATATATATATATATATACATATATATACTGCTTAGTTCCCATTTCCCCCCTTCTTTCTGACAGGTGTAAGAAATGGGAGCTATTTCTTCTCGGAAGACATAATAAAATCGTATCGGAAGATTCAGGAAGAAAAAAAAAATTTGCGCTCAGTTGAGGGAAAAAAGGGGGAAAAGTGACGCCACGAAGTGGTGCACAAAAACCTTGACGTTATCAATAAAAACATGTTCTTGCCTGCTCTTTTTCTTCCTTTAGCTGCTGCAGGATCTCCGCATGCTTTGATTCAAGTTCCGTCCGATGTTTACTGTACGATTTGGCCTTTTTCTCCCTCTCCTGAACACCCATCTCGACAAGGCGGGTCGTTATTTCCCTCTTCATTCTGTCCAATTCGTTCTTATCTCTGGTGTTCTTCGATAATTTCCGAATTTCGTCTTTTCGATAATTGCTAATCTCATTCATGATCTCGGCGTTCTCTTTCTTTTCCATTTCTTTCAGCAGAGTTAATTGTCGATTTTGGGCTGTTTTAATGTTCTTCTCCATCACACAAAAGATCTAAAAATAAGTACATAAATAAGAAAAAATTGATGCAAGCTCATGTTGCAATATACATACAACAATAACGGGGAAATCAAATAATTATAGGATTTTTACACAACTAAAGCTTTAAACTAAAAGAAAAAATTACCGAACGATCATAAAAATAAAATATGGAAGCAAGACATTCAAGATTTACCTCTTCATGTCCTTTCTCTAATAAATCCTTTTCTGCATCCAGCTGCTCCCGAATGAGTACTTGTGTAGAGACTGGATCTTTTTTCAAAAATGACACGTCCCTAAAATACAAAACAAGGAAGCACATATGTAATAACATGTAAATCATCAAGAAATGCTGCCATGCATCTTTCTACCGTAGTTTTCAGAACACCATAGCTGCCGTGATCCTGTCTGACAGAAAGAATAGCAAAATTTAGGGCACAATTTAGAAGGGGTTTGGAATTGGGAAGGAGGTTTTTAGGTTGTAAGCGAGTAAGTTTCAGGTCAAAAGACAGGATACTTTTAAAAGCATGTCCATGGGGTGCTAACATGGTACAGTTATGGAGCCTTTAAAGGCATTCTGACGAAACAAATTAAAGTATCACTTGATGGCTCACATAAAAAAAAGTGAATAATGGGTAAAACTTGAGAGAAACATTTCCTCTGTTGATTGTTAATCATTAGAAGTTGTACTAGTAACTTTTGTTGAAAGAGATAAATGATTAGTAGTAGCTCCACATTTCAAGTCATTAATCACGTGTGCATCAAAATAAAGCAACACGTAATTCTTGAGAGTAGAGAAAACGTCTGAATAACCACGTTATTTATCATCCAAATGACTACACTAATAAGTATTTCAGTAAGTGCATCTCCACGAAGGGTTAGTTTCCAGGAGCAAATTCCAGTGTAACCTTCTCCTTTAGACGAAGACATAGTAGAGGGGGAAAGTTGAGGAAAATGCAAAAACAATGAGGCGAAAGTATTCGAACTGACAAAGAACTAGATCCTTTCACACTAAACTTTACGTGGATCTAGATACACGTATGAAAAATATAGGATAACGGGAGGAGGAAGAGGAGGGGAGGGGTGTTTGCTACTATCGTACGAAAAAGACTTACATATTGGGCTGAGAAATTTTTTTGAGTAACTTCACACTCTTTTTATTTTCTTTTTTCGGAGGTTTACGATCCTTCTCATGTTTCTTCCGTAAAGCGTCAATCTTTTTCTCGACCTCTGCCTTCTTCTCTCGCACAGCCTTCTGCTCCCAAAACTTTTCCAGAGGTTCTGGCTCAATGATATTCTTAGCTGCATCTATATAATTTGTACCCGAGCTGGCGGTCCGTGTTGGGACCCTACTTCCTGGACTCCCTCCACTTCCAGTACTGGAAGGGTCAGGAACGGAGAAAGGAGGTGAAGGACCACTACTTATGCTGGCTTTCTTCAAAGGCTCGTCAATTGAATCGGATTTCCCTGGAATCCCTGGAATTGAAGGTGGACTGTGGGAGGCAGTAGGATTTGAAGGTCTAAATTTATTTGATGGATGACGAAGAAACTTACTCGTGAGGGGCTCACTGTCTTCATTCGCACTAGACTCATCCTGATTATCATCTTGGAGTACACTGAGCTGCAGAGCTCTTTTGTCTCTTTCATTATGATGTTTGATAGGATTTGCTAAAGCTTCAGCAAATTCCTCAAATCCATCTGGAACATAATCTTTTACACGTACTAGTAAGAATACCGTTGAGGCGTTAAGAGGCTGTCCGGATTCATTTCGTAGCACTACGTGACGGTATCCGGGTCGGAGACCCTTCACAGGAAGCACCCGATGACCAATCATTTTACCCGACTCCTCTGAAACAGCAATACGAATACAAGCCAAGTCAGGCAGGACCACTTTTTTGAATTCAAATGGGTCTTCATCATAGACAGGATTTATTCCATTGGCTAGCACTGTCTTGGTTTTAAATTTCTTGCGAATTGTGTCCGTCGGAAGTCCATACATCTCCACTTCAACGTAGGTTCCAACCCGCTTATCCGTCAGGAACTGACCGGATATTACCTGCAAGTCAAAAATCCCATTTGTTTTACTGTATTCATGTAAAATATTTCCTGAACCATTATTTTTCCATTTAGTTTTGGAGACCAGCCGGAAGGGGGAAACTATTATTACTGCATAAATATTCAGGGAGAAAACAACAAATCATTTTCATGATTGAGTATCTTCAGGGGTATCATTTTCCCTTCCACCGTTTTTGCGTCATTTTCTTTAGAATCCACCTACTTTTTGGCAAATTCTTCACATTCCCATGCTCCAGCATGTTTTGATCAGCTAACATGATCCATATATCCTGATATGATCCATGTCTTACCTTTATAGACACAGTCCCAGCTATTATTCCATCTACAGTAGACTCGGCGAAGGGATCAAAACGCCTATGCTTTATTCGCATAAATTCTGGCTTGAGTAAATATCCACATTGGTTGTTCTGTTCAAATATTCCCAAGTTTAACTGCATGGCCAGATCTGAAAAGGAAACACAAGACACAATCTCTATTGATTTTTATCTTCACAGCAACTTACTTTACAAATTCAACTTTTCTAAACTGTTCCCTAACTTTCCCCGACACGACCTGACATGTTTTCCAATCACGGGGCTCTCTCTCTCTCTCTTGATACTGAACATGCGATAAATACAATACCGACGTCAAATACACCCCGACCTGGACTCTTATCCTATCAAAAATATAATACACATATGTACATACGTATGCGGGTTGAAGTTTCCTACGGATACATACGTCAACCCTAAATAATTGTAAGTGCCAACCGTAGTAATTTCTTTTTCATACCACAAGCAGAGCTTTCTACCTAATTATGTACCGAACTGACGTCGGACATTTAAGGTAGATACATACGTCCTGAGAGTGCATATCCCTGTAAAAGTAAGTTCTTAATTGTTAAATATGTGAGGGTACTCGAGCTATTCAAATATTGATTAAACTGCTGTAAGCTACACAACTTTTACCAATCTCACAAGAAATTTCATTCTGCTGCAAGTTTTTCTGACACTTCTCTTACAACTCCCTCCCAATTCACTTTTGTGTCACTTTCATGCGACTCTTCTTCTGCTTTCTCCTCTCGGAAATTCCCAATGTTTTCCTCTTATCAATTTTAATTGAAATACCTTTTATTTACGCACTGTCTCCCGTCCCCGCGAAATGTAGTAAATACAGTCGAGTCCTAATTTTCAATTTAGTCAAGTTCCACAATGTAGTCAGTCAAGAGTAAAGGAAATGCATAAACCATCTCCTTTACTCTTCAAATATTTACTCAATTATGCCTTAAACAAGTCATCAACGTCAATCAGGAAGAAAACTTGGAGAGACGGCCATAGATGAAATTTTCATTCATTTTCATATATTCATCCCTTCACAGTCGCTCACACTCAGTTGTAGAAACAAATATTCTCTATTGAAAAATTCCTCCAGATGAAAACACATGCGTTCAGCCAAGCAGGGGGCTACGAAAGCAAACACTTTCTCAAATAAGTCTCTAAACAAATAGGAAAGTTTTCAAGCTAACAAAGCGAAGTTAACGAAATCAAAAGTATGCACGTATCTACTTTTATGTATGTAGATATGTACGTCTACAAAACACAGTGTCTCACTTTCTTTCCCCTCCTTTCAGTTTCAATCATGTCAGCGGAGCGTGTCAAAATTGCGTATGTACCCCGATATTGTAGCAGGTGAGAGCGAGGAGGAGGAGGAACATCTTGACCAGAACTTAAAAAGTCCTAAAATGTTCAGTCGCTCAGTAAAGCAAATAGATGGAAGTCGGCTGAAGAATCCATTATCACAATAACACCCTGAATTATAGAAAATCCAAGTTTCCATTCGATGGGGGGAATCAGGTGCGCGTCATCAATTCGATTCCATGCATTTGTTCCCAGCAAGCTTCCATAAGCTTGATTCATTACACAGTTACATTCACATCACTGGAAATGGAATGACAATTCAGTTCGACAGACAGGGCCAGAGAGAGAGAGAGAGAGAGAGAGAGAGAGAGAGAGAGAGAGGCATACGTATGTATGTAGGCATGTAAATATCTACTTATGCATATAAACATGCATTACAAAATTGCTGACGTGCTTCCCAACAGTCTCCTCCATGGGTTCTGGAACATGTGCACTCTGTGAAAGTGGTGATAAAAGACTCGGTACAATACTCCAAGTTTGTATAAAGAATGAAGCGTAACAGTGAGTGATTCCTTAAAATTTACCTAACGCTTTGACTATCGTTTTCCAGCATGAGTGCATGCGGACGTTAAATATGTAACTGTCAATATTGTTAGGATGGAATCCTTTGAAAATCCTTTCTCACATTCCCAAAATCTCCAAGCTAGCTCCAAGGATACTTTTAGTATGTGTAAAGGGTAAATACAGCGATATTGGAGCATCATGACCAGGGCATGCTTTTGTGAACTATATACTAATCTGGATATTGCTACAAGTCCACCCTCCTCACTCAGTCCATCAAATCAACGGAGGAGAGTAGGAGTAGGAGTAGGAGCGGGAGGGAGGGAGAAATTGATTTTGAAGGAGCAGATGTGGACATGAAAAACTACAAAATGAATATTAGATGATCTAATTTAGACCTTACCTAAACTTTGGTAATTGAGAGCTACCAACTGGCAGCCCGCATTCCAGAAGAGTTGTGGTGTAAAATTTGATGAGTCGACTCGAGTTCCTTTGGGGTACACCCGGGACAATTGATGCTTATTGTAGTTGACAAACTCTACAGGCCGTTCCTTCAGAAGTGTCATTGCTTGTTTCTCATCAAACGATGACATTTCATAGCTCTTGTTCCTGTCTGTGAAAACACAAAAAAATAGAGATCAATCAGTTTGTTTTCTATCCGAAGGGAGAGGAATGGCACACCAAAGTGCTGTCGTAAATATTACGTCACGTCAAACAAACTCTATTATTTCTACAGGCACGACCTCGTCCTGGGATGAAACAAGGTAGTCGTCTCAACTATATATCTTACCCGAGCTTCAATGTAAATCGAGCGACGTGCCATGACGCAAAATGAGCCATCACCTCAAATTGTCTACCGGAGATACCCCCATGTAGGTCAATCCATTTCACATGCTCATGGGTTAGGATACATTACAAGGGAGCTCATTTGGGAAATTGCTCATTTTACATCTTTCGAAGTCAGAATACATTTAAGATAATCGAATAACTATAGTATCAAATCCAATTCCCAGTGTAATTCTCCCCCTCCTCTCTCTCTCTTTGGAGAGACAAGACAAAAATAAAAATTCAGAAAATATCAATTTGCATCTGTTGTGCGAGGAGGCGAGCGAGAGAGTATCCTTATGGATATTAATGTATTACACTTGATGTGTACAGGTCTATCTGTACTGTACAACTGGAACTGGGGTCTCAAGAAATATTTGATCGTTACATGTAAATATCTACACGTAAGTCAAAACATGGAAATTTCCCTTTGTGCCAACCAGATTACGGGGAGGCTACTCTTGGAAATTTACTTGATAAGAACTATTTACTATGCCGACTACTCCACTGAATGGATAAAGAGAAAGTTGAAGGTTCCAGGAAATAATAAAGCCGAGTTTACAACTTACTCTTGGAACTTTCGAATGAATAAAAGTGAACAGGTTGAACATAATTGACAAGTGCGGAAATTTCCGCTCCCGCTTCAGACTCCTTTCCTGCTGTTCCTTTATCACTCTGGGATTTATCGATATTTTTTAAATCGTCTGCCTCAGCGCTGTCGTCATCCTCTTCCGAGCTTAACGAATCTTCATCATCAACAAGTGCTACAAAAAGAATTGAGACTTTAGCCATTCATTGAAACAGACTTTCTTTCAGAGTGGATACCCCTAAAGCATGGACACAAGTAATTATTTTAGCAAGGCCAGGGCCTGACGACGTCAGAGCCCTGTGTGTGTTACTCCAAGTGTCATAACTGTATAATACTTAAAGGAATGACGGGTAACTTCAGGTATGCGAGGGGATTAAGTAAAAATAACAAAAATCTCACTGTTAATAGGTTCTTCATTCTCCACACTGTCCTTTGAGTCATCTTTCGCGAGGAGCGGAGGGGACTCACCATTCTCTGGGATTTGAGTTTTACTCATCTTCTTCTGTGGCTTCTGCTTATGATGATGATGTTTCTTCTTGTTCTTAATAATTATACGTCTTTTTAATGCTGACGGGGGCGGGAGTGGAACACCAGGCTCAAGCTGTTTCAAATTATCCATTATTTTAGAATCGTCTGGCGTGAAAGTAAACAATTTTTGTGTACATTACAGGCTCATTGGCTTTCGCCTCTCTCATGTAATGCAACACATAGTTTCGTTTAACTTTCGTCCGTGGTAGCACAAGTGCTTTACGAGAATTAGAAACGGAGGGTTACTAAACACCATAAAAAGATTCTGGTCTTCAACTACAGATCTACTTACACTGTACGCTGTGTTCCTATAGTCCACATAAAAAAAACTGTACGGTTTTTTTTTATTTACTTGTGAATGTTTATATGAACAGACATATATACACAGAGAAGTGTATGTACTGGGATATGTGTGATTAAGTATGGATATAAAATACGTTTGTAATGCAAGCACTTAATATTATACCAACAGAGAGAATTATTGTTCTGAAACAATTTTATAGCTCCTAGTACAAAGCCCGAAGTTGTGATGGTCTCTGTATAACATTTGCTTTTTTTTTCACAGTTCCTCCCCAGTTCCTACTTTCCATTGTTTCGTTGTCGAGAGGAACATTTTATTTGGGGGGAAAAAAAGGGCAAGGAGAAAGTCTGAAAAAACTGTCAAAAGTCTAAAGATCACGGGCTCCTCACAATACGAGGATTACGTAACCTACAAAGCTTGAATAGAACAAAGAGGAGTGTGTCTTTTCAAGGATGGGATTAAATACCCCAAGAGTGAGTATCTCGCTAGTGATTATATGTTAGATACAAAAGGTGTATCTATCTACACAAGACTTGACTCACCGTAACCTACAACTAAGGCTCATGAAATGAACTTCTTACCGGGTGGGTTTCCAATGGGTCATCGAGTAACATGGGACCAAAGAAATCTCGACAATACTGTGCTATTTTTGCTTGTTGCTTTGTGTTGCAATGGTTCTCGAAGGAAAGAATCACAGGGTAATCCGATGTTTTAAACGCACTCTCCGCTATTGCTTCTATCACGTCCTGTAATCAATAAAATATTCATTTGGTCATTAGGAGCCCAACTTACAGAGGCAGAGAGGGCTTAGCACCTGAAGAAAGTGTCCATAATTAGTTTCAAGTAGTAATTAAGCTTAATAAACCAGATAAACAATGTAGTTGTTTAAGTATCTACATAGTGCACGGTATTTCATAATAATTCCTCTTATCAAATGTGTAATTATTATTTTAGCCAGCGCCCCAAAGTCCACACGTAATTACTTATAATCAAGGCATACTCCACCCAAAAAGGCAAGCTATATTACCCGACAAATTGTTTCATACCAGTAAAATATGAGCCCGTAAAAACTACGACAATGTGTTTACACTAGAGGAAAGACTAGTGTTTCCTGCAGTTGAAAGAAATGGGTAGGTGAGCACTTTACTTTCACTAATACCTTCCAATACTATCTATCTACAGTACGGTCGGTACGGATCAAATTACAGCTTTAAATAACCATATATGAGTGCACACATGCATCCACGCTAAATGAGTGTGTGCAGTGCACACTGGAGGGGAATTCACTCGTGCTATTAAGTTAGGGGATATTGCAAGTTGAACGTACGCGATATTACTTATTACACCCACACTAGGTACATATGTACTTAAGTAGATATGTATGTATGTACATATGTGTGTAGGGGAGTTATTGTCGCCAGTAGCCCCAGTAAAAACCCCCGGAAAAAAATCAATGCTTTAATCATTTCCTTTTCCATTACGATTTCCGTCTGCTTTATCTCAACCGACCTTTCAGTACTTTCCCAAATTATCAAAGGTCATGTCTTTCCGAGAGAGACGTCTTCCCACGAAACTGGTTCCAGGGTAAAATACACATTTCCCTACAGATAATTACTTCTTTCAGGACTCTACTAGCTACTTACATACATACATACATACATGCATTCACACATAAAGACGGAGATTCCAACTGGTGCAAGTATCTTGGAATGGTTAACGACTGTTACTCCAAATCATTCAGTGGGTGTAGGATTGCTTACTTATGTTGCCCTGTCCCTATATAGTGAATCAACATTTGCATGACCTATGACTCAAAGGTAACATAAAAAAATCCTGGTTGTACTATCTACTACTAACGATGGGGCTCCTTGAGAATGGGATGACTGAAGCCATCAAGGGACTATCAATAAAATAACAAGTACCACATTACAGAAGCCCATTAATCTTAGAAGTCCCCAGCAATTTAAGAGATCTGAAATCCCGCAGATGTTATCCAACTTGAATATCTTTGGGATTCAGTAAAAACTTTAATGTTCACACTTACTCAAATATTAATTTCGAAACTGATTTTCAATTCTGACTCAGGAATAGGGACTAAGAGTGTCAGGTAAAAGTTCAAATTTTAAAAATATCTTTACAGCAGACTATAATAAATTATACATATCTTGTATCCCTTTACACATATTTTAAGCCCAATGTGCTGGTGAAAGTTGAGAACGTATGGGTTGTAGTCGAAGTCTATAGAAGACATATCTTTGAGACAAGGTAGGAGTTTAAAGAAATTTGAAATAAGCATGGTGAACTGACATTTTTATATATTCTATTTGCACTTCAATAGTAAAATTGACTCCGTCCTCAAAAGGAATTCAAAGTGAATTGGAAAAGCTCTAAGGCTCAACTATAACTAATTCAGAAGATTAACCCTCTCAACTACGCCAAACCAGCTAAATGTAGCCTGAACCCACACGGGATCAATTATCAATGAATACTGAGGAGAAGAAGAGCTGAACCCAAAATTTCCCCAGAATTCTACCCTACTAATTCATACAAGCATAGGAAAGCAGGAACTGAACTACGTACAGCTTCCAACCCATCTCATGTTTACTTTCTAAATAAAACAGGTGAAGCCCTTCCACTAATCATTCTAATCAAGAAGACATGAATAAACCATAAATAAAAACACGGGCGGCTGATTTCCAAAAAAACATACATACCCTGCTCCACTAACCAGACTTTCATCTTAAGTAAAATACCCTCCCGACCTCAGCTCTCAACACACCCTATCCAGCACCTTGACAATCAATTTAAAGCCCCACCTCACAGTATTAATTAAGGTTCTAAATCGGCACTTAAAATCACTCAAAGTCTACCAATTCCTCCTTTACTTTTGGGGGTCTAGTCTAAACAAACCCATGGAACCCCTGCCTAGGGCAAGAACTTTCCTCCCTTACAATCTCCCATTTTACAAAATACATTAGTATGCTTTTGCATCCTTCTCCAAGCACAAGGGACTTCATTAGAAATTCCAATGCTGGCATTCAAATTCTGAGCAACAAAAACCGACCAACCACCTCCTCTACCAACAACAACTGATGACAACTCAAGTAAAAGTACTTGTGTCAGTAGTTAATTAAAATTCATAGAGTTAGAAAAACCACGCAGTCTCTACAAATGCTATTTTCCCAACTTCTCTCTCTCAATGAATGTCCTGAAAGAGAGAAAACTCCATTTTACGAATAGGGGAGCATTTATTCATTTGAGGAGTCATTCACACTCTACTAGTATTCCACTACTGACGTACATACATACTACATACATAAGTTTAGATCCAACAGGGAAATTCCCCTTTTCCCCAATTCTTTCACTGCTCCCAAATGGTAGTTTCCAATGCTACATGGTCATTGGTCATTACCAACACAATGTTTACTTTCTCTGGCTAAGGCACACAAAACTTCAATATAATAGAACCACAAGTCTCAAATTTTTGTTTACTTTGATAAAACAACAGTGGAACTCAAACAGACGTAAGAGTTTTGAGATGCATAATATATGGCCAAGTCTACACTGAATAATGAATTACAGTGGTCTTATATACATACATACATACATTGGTACTAGGTACTTTTAGGTATTTACTTTCTTTTCTTTCATGTATAATATTCAGGCATATTATCCTTTCCCCCAGAATACTTTTGACTCATTGACTGGGTCATACAATGCCTGCAAACAGTCTCCCAATACATAATTACCCATTTAGATTTAATTACATCCGCACACGTAGAAAATTGGAAATAAGTAAACATGATTATTATACGCCACAGTTAATATGCAAAACAGAGCCCAGGAATTAGAACCATGTCTTACTACGGCGGGGCTCTGAAACGGTGCACACGTTCACACTTGCTTTCCTTTTAGCAAACTGCCGTACGCCTCGTTGAGCTAACCATACACGGCCTATTTACCAAAACACACGAAATTTCCAAGTATCGCCTTAAGTATTTATTTTGAGACCTAGTTACATATGTGTGGATGTATTTAAATTAATAATTATTTAATAGCTCCTGGGTATCTACACATGAACATTCTACACTCGTGAAATCTCACGACTCCACTAATCACAAGTGTGCTCGCGAGTCAACTCCTGGGGCTGATTGGGAGTAAGCAATTACAAGTAATTATATATACTACCAAAACCATCATAAACAAAATTAATTAATGATGGCAATGATGATGGAGCCATTAAAACCTAAAAAAAAAAAGAACTCCCATCCCAAGAATTTTAACTGTTTACAATGAAATAAGTGTACCGGATTCTGGCACCAAATATCCCCAAGAAAATGTTCTTCATTTCAGATGCACTGCAGGATGTAGATAGATACATACGCCATCGCTATACACCCCTACTGAATAATAACTATATACTGTGTGGATGCATACAAGCATAATATGTTTCATGCATACGTTTAAAACAAACCTAAACTCTGTTCATTTTGAATGAATTGCCATGTAAACTCCCATAGAAGCCATTTATCTTGTCGGGTGCGCCAAGGGGAAATACAAGTCGGGACTTGTAACTCTACCAATCTTGAATATTTATGCTTCATTTTCCATTCCTTATTACAATTTACATCATGTCTATCAAATCATTGGAAATTCATAAGAGTTCCGTCCTAACATAAAACTAATTCAAGAACTGTATTATGGAGAGTGAAGGGAAAATGAAACAGAGAGGAAGAGAGAGAGAGAGAGAGAAAATTCGGGAGGGGAAGGGAACTTACCGAGTAAAACTCGGTCCATCTTCCATTACACAACCCACTTTAGTCTCCCTTGCCCCAGCTGTCCCAGTAGTATCCTAGCTCTTAGACCCAATGAGAGACTTTCCGAGTAAAATGTCAACAACAAGATATAATGCAACTCTGGTAGGAAATACTAAAGAACAACTTTTCGCTCGATGTGCTGCCCCATTTTATAAAAAACTTGTAACCAGCCTTATAAATATTTTCTCTCTGACATGGACGTGCCTTGCAATGCAACTGTGAATGCAGGCATGGAATTATTCAGTGACTTTAAATAAAGACTCAGACTTAAAAAAAAAACAGAAAAATGAGTGAGTCATAAAAAACAACCAGGAAATTATAAAAAATACTTTCAAATGACCCTGAGCACATGAGATTCATTTGGAATTGGAGAAAATCCCCAGCTGGAAATGCAAGTGTTCAAAAACCTATAAGTTGGAAAATCTGAATCAAGGTTTCAGTTTATAGTCCCTATATATAGTCAAAGCCTAATGAAAATGTCACATGTCAGCACGTACTTCTTGAACATTTGAAGTGGTGTAAAAAATGGAGAGTAAAACCTGTACAGTTTACATCGGAAACTAAATCCAGAAAGAACTACGCTATGGGAAAAAAATTATCTGGAATCATATAGTTCCAGAAGAAAAAAACCTTTGACCGAGATCCAGCATTACCCTTTTAGTTCGGTACCAAATATCTACCGCAGGAACTTGTACCTTTTAGAGAGGGAGAGAGAGAGAGAGAGAGAACCTCACGGAATGTCTCTATCCGTTGACAGAGGAGAAAACTCGTAATTCTTTGGAAAACTCTAGACAAATAGGGGGAAAACTCCGAGAATATTCACACGAGCTCTCCTCGCTTATTCTCTCCATTATTGGACCTACACCACGGCGTGGGGCTCGTAAGAAGGAAGGCAGGGTTACAAACGTTCTATCCAGGATAATAATAGCAAATCCGATGCACACACATAACCTCAATTTTTTTTTCATGGGACGGAACAGCAAAAGGCTTTACCTCCCCATCGGTAGAAAAAAAAATCTATCACCATTTTCTCGGCGGTTCCCTCTCCCTCCATCATTGGTCAAATAACATGTTTGATTCCAAGGATATTTTTTTTATAGAAAAGGAAGAAAAACCGATACCGTTCCATTGGTGTATACCATGGGAGCCTGCCATGGGTTTTCAAAAGAACTTGAGTCCTAGCCTCCTCCAATTTATAGTAAAAACATCCGTACAGTATCATCAGCCTGACTAGTACAAATTCCATGATTGCACTTAGTAGCCAGAGTCAAGGAATTTTCCATATATCATGATTACTCCCCATTATTTGGCTACTGAGTTCTCATCTTATTAAAAACTGGGACTCAGCTTTCTCTCTCGCTCTTTAATAGTAAAGATAAAACGATTTTCACGAGGTTGCCACACATCAAAAGAATTGCCCAACTTTTTTTCTCCCGACTATTCATGCAGCCACCATACATTTAAAGCAGAGTGGGTTGCCGCTGATCGGGAGGTTTTTCCACTCCATTCTTTACCCCTTCCCAATTCCTTGAGTATCTATGCAGGGATGTATATGGACGTGGGCATAAACATGCATTTGAGAAACTATTCACAGTCATCATCATACGGAGAGTCGGTGTATGCATTTAATAAGACAAGTTCCTCATAAGTTCAAATTCCCCCTCCCTCCTTCCTCGAACATAATCCTAGTCAAGCTTGGATACCTAGATATACATAATTACATACATGCACATCCTTTCCCTACATCTCTAATGAATACCAAGAGTCAGCCCGACGAATGCCACTCCAGCTGATTCCAATATTTTCTCTCGTTTTGAGCATATCTGGTTGAGAAATTTCGTCGATAATACGAGCGTGTCGCTAACTTTCACTCAAATCCCCAGACCATGAAAGTGGGAGAAACTATGCTTGTGATGAGCGGAGGAGTCAGAAAGAGTTGGAGAAAACGCAGAACAACGGGAAGAGAGAGAGAGAGAGAGAGAGAGAGAGAGAGAGAGAGAGAGAAGTCTTGGAAGGAGAGTAGAAAGGAAAGGGAAAATATAAAATTTCTCTTTATTTTCAATTCGTAACTTTGGTACATACTACATAGAGGCTCCTGACTTTGGCCAAGCGACATCACACTAAAGAGACGTCTCTTGAGCAAACATATCAGATTCGTGGCATTGCTGATCAACGGTAAAGATCCTATCGATGCTATCAAAGTCTGTGCAAGCAGTCTGGGAACCTCTCCTCGACTCCGTTACAAACTCGTTCAGGTCATAGGCTCACACTTTGTCTCACGGCAGAAAAATCTTCCGCGCTCTCGCTCTCCTAAACTTCCTCTCCAACTCCGTCACTTTCTCTCATCTGTCTTCCAGCAACGAATTAAAGAGAAGGAGAGTAAGATAGAGAGTGAGTGAGACCGGAACCAAAGAAATTATTGAGAGAACTGTCTTGACTGCGGGGGGAAGAGGAAGAAGAAAAGGGGGAAAAAAAGTAGTCCTCACAAGTCTCAGCACCCAATCTAAACGTAAGATAGACTACTCTGGTGGTGGTATCAACTAAAACAAAAGATTTCCTATACTTAAACTCTGCGGACGTAAGATAAGGATTACAAAGTGTGGTGTATGGATAAAATGTAGGGGAGGGTCCACGAAAGCCAATCGTGGTGAAAACACTACTTCTTTTCCATTTTCCCTCTCCTTCTCTTTCTCCCTCTCTCTTTCTCTCTCTCTCACTCACTCTCTATCTCGCGACTACTATTATGTTACATATACTCTCAAGCTTTTTTTATTCTCCTTAAATGTCTCCGTATTTCCATTACCTCCTCGTTACCATTCTTTTACCACCGTTCCCCCACCACAACCACGCACTGCATACACTAGCAGTCAAATATCTACGCCTTTCGGAACACACTCAGGAACGCTCCTACGGAACTCAAGGCATTGGATTCTCACAGTATAAATATCACCCGATGAATTCTAAGAAGTACCACTTGTGTGGGGCCTTCATTTTAAGAAGCTACCGCTTGGTCCACGCTCAAGGAGAAAAAAGTATCGCCTGCACTGACTGTACAGCACATACATCATTCCCAGACTAGAGCCTCAAGCATACTCTGTCGCTTGTAGCTTTCTCCTAGGAAGTCATACGTTTTAACACTTGGCTCCAGTGGGACTCAGGACTTTTACAAAATCGGGCTTTCTCCACGTGGTACATCTTAAACTTTAGCCGATACTGTAGGTACTCGCACAACTTTCACGGACGTGCTATTTTCTCAGTCAGCAAAAAGTACATACCGTGTAACATAACATTATAGACTTGTAAGTGAAACCATTTGGAATACACAAACATCCTTGGGTTTTCTCACATGTGTAGGAAGCTATGTATGTATGTATGTATGTATGCATCTCCGATGACGATGTATTGCTTCAATCAACATCCCTGGCTCCTCTATTGGTAAAAGATATAGAGGGGAGAGTCTCGGGAAGATAAAATTATTTGGTACTACTTATCTCATCCCCTCGTCCTCGCCTGGGTTCTACAGTTTCGCACCAACAACCCACCAAACTTCAAACAAAAACCCATTTACGATTATATAAAAATAACAAACTCATCCACCGTGATCGGAATTACATGGTCGCTGAAGAAGAAAAGGGAACAGCACTGGAGGGAGCGCGGGGGGGGGTGTCAAAGGCAAAGGAGTCTTTCTTTTTTGCAGTTGGTTTATCCCCCCAGTGAAATGAACTATATATTAGGTAAGTACCGTGGAAAATGTACGCACTTATCATTACCCTTTTTTTTGTCAAGTAAAGATAGCATTTATTTATTATGCTTTTCCCGGCAATTGCAAATGATTCCCTCAGCCTCTCCTCAAGAGCCCATCCACATACGAGAGACAGTGTTGACTTTGGTACTTATTAAGGCTCCTAGCCCAAAGATGCAGCATAAAAATGACTTATCACCCCTTCCATTCCCGGCGTATCAAAATAAAACTTTGCTCCATATGATGGTGTTAGATTCCTCCCATCTCTTCTCACTTAATGAGAAAACATGCGAGGATGTCAAATAGTAACAAAGGATATGGAGAGAAAAACAGGGGAGAAACACAATATTGCCATATTGGATAAAAAATGTTCAAAATTATTAGTCAGCTAGACAGGGCACAGGATGTAATGCAATGCCATGTATGTATGTACCTACATACATTACAAGGCATCAGTAGGTACATGTGTACAGACCTGGGGTGCTAGGTTCAAGAAAAACCTTTTGTCAATTTTCTGTGACTCGTGAGAATAATGTATTCTGAAATTACCATAACTAACCCTGGACTTGCTTTCACTCAACAAAGGCCATATATAATAATAATAACGAGACGAGACAGCCGAGCGTTTTTAACCCTAGAGTATACTGTAGTGTAAACATGGGTATCCTTTTGAAACAGTGGAGCCAGTGAGTAGTATTCTCCTAGTAATATAAAGCAGGGCACAAAGGTATCCTCCAACATATACATATGTATGTACTCCCACTGGATGGGATACATTGTACGGGCTCAAGCCCTCGTACACTATATCAAGACTCCTCTCTAAAATACTGTCCTCCATGCATTTCTCGTCTTGACGACTCCTCCATAAAGGAGAACATACATCTAGGCACTATAAAAATTCCAATTTCTTCTCTCTTAAAAGTAGCCTAGATATTCAACGGTCGAGAACCGCCGCCATAGAACCACCACAACAGAGCCTAGTTTGAATTTAATAAAAATTCTCCTATGCACGTCAGCAGGTACCATTCCATTATGAGAGCTATTACCGACAGACTTACTCCGGGTAACATTATGTGACTCTATGTGTGATCCATGCATCTATGTATGCATAATATTCATATGTGCATATCTACTTATGCATGCCCATATAATAATATTACCTCACTATCACCCGCCCAAGGATATGTGAGCATTTCCTTCCCTCCATATATCCTCTTCATATTAAACGTGCCCAGAATGTGACTGTATAGGTTGCTCTGCTCTGAGCGAAGAGACCACGGAGTCATTCTGCCACATGGAAATCGAGACCAGAAGGTACATACTTGCACATAGTGCAAGCGATGCTTAAATACTTCCTAAATAGTCCAAATTTTTCCTTCCCTTTTGAACTCATCCTTTTGCATGGATTTACATACCCCCTTCTACGTATGCAGGCTAACCGTTTTGAGAATACTAAAGAGCATCCAACCTAATGACTTTGGTTCCGTATTCCGTACGTATGCCCACTCATAAATGTGACTCTTCAGCTATGAGCTTCGATCTTCACTGAGATTCAAGTACCAGGGTATGTATGTATGTACATACAGTATGGATGTATGTAATGTGAAGGAACTTTTATGTGAGCATTTGTGTTTACTACACTGTAATATATTTTTTCACTCGGTCAAAGATTTGTGGCTCACAAAAATAGATTAGATGGTTCCCTATTACATCAATACACACGTTCGTGTGAAATGCCACTAATACCGTTCTTAGGCTTCACAAAAACATTGAACAAGGAAGGAACGAGTTCATTGTTTACCGTTAGCCCTCAAAACAAAAAAGCTCGAGTATCACTGAGTAATTGATAAACGATGGAGAAGAAAATTAAACTTGGCTATAACGATAGGGGGATTTCAAATGAGATTTTCTTGTCTCTTAGGTACTCATATATTCTTCCAGTACTACATAATACTGAGGTATCTACATATGACTACTACAAAATAATTGACGAGAACTTTCCAATCTAAAGGGGGCCTTTTCAAAAACACATAAACTTACAGAAAAAAAATAAAATGTTATTATGCTCGCAAATAGCCTTCACTCTTATAAAAAAAAAGAAAGGAGAGGAACCATGAAGGAAAGAGAAAGCCCCATTAAATTCCTCATCTCCACACAACCCAGTTAAATTTCCTAATGTTTTAATCTGACAAAAGATAAATGACCAAATAAAGGGATTCCGACTTAATGTAAATAGACAAATAATACGAGGGTGTTCCTATCGCTTCTCCAGGTCTCTCTCTCTCTCTCTCTCTCTCTCTCTCTCTCTCTCTCCACCTCATACCTTAAAAAGTATTCCAGATATTTCAGGAGAGAATGAATGCAGAAACCTCAAGGTAGATATGCAATCTTAATCGTGCAAGCATACACATCTACTTACAAATGTGAGCGTAATCCTTAGAAGTAGCACCTCGACCTCAGACATCTACATTTACTTCGGTTATCTTGGAACGTGCGGGTAAACTGCTCCCTGACATAATAATAAATCCTACATCTTTTCTACATCTCCCATTAGTTCTCCCAAAGTAGACTCACTATGGTAACAGCGATATATCCTGGGGCTCAAAATCCCTTTAGGCCTGGTGAAAGGCACAGATAGGCGTGATATTCCCAGTCCTGGCAAAACCTACGACCTAGTTGGGCCTCGCATATTCGTTCCCGTCAGTAATGCTCCTCCAAGCCTTTAATACTTCCTGGAATACAGGAGTCCGCGCTGTAATGCATATTATTATGCTTCCCGACTCCTATAGCCCTATGTCTACCATCCTGGGCCTCTCTACAATATGTATGTATCTACATATTGTATGCATTATTAGGTACTTGCTCGGAGTGGGCAGACTCAGGGAAAGTGGGCTTTGAGAGAAAAGAACACATTGAGAGTCATGGGTGATGAGAGTAAGTTGGGGGGATCAAACGACTTTGAAAGAATCCCGGGTACAGGTAAAGCTCGTGGCTTGACAGACTCTAACAAGAGCAAGAGCAATATCAATCGTCGTGGACTATGTATGTACATATGTACCTATACGTAGGCTAATCGGGAAAACTCACATTCCGTCATGTCAACAAGGACGACACGTCATTTCATCACTACCGGCCTCCAGTAGCAGTCCCCGTTCCCTCCCTAAAACCTTCCACAAACTAACATAAGGACAATCATGCGGATTTTCTCTCAGATTTGCAAATACTACTACGTTACATTGAGCAGGAAGAAGAAGAGTTGGGAAATTCGGGAGATTACGTCTATCATGGTCTGGTAGTATTGCAGCAATCGTATGTATGTCGACACGTATGCCCATGTGAGTCCCGGGCTGAGCGAGACTTTAGGAGAGCAGTAAAAGTAATAGCTGAGGTCCTACATACATATGTACGTATGTATATTTAAAGGGGCATTTTAGTACTTGTAAATACACAAAAGGAGGTATCTGTCCGTAGTACTCGCTCTTCTCCACATGCCCCATGGATGTACATACACATTTCGAGCCATACATATATTACACCGTGCATTTTACATATGTTTTAATCATGAAACCATCTGTTTGGCTTGGCACATTATTCCCTCGAGATTTTACCTATTAAACGCGCACCGTTCACTTTTCCCTGTCTCCCGTCTCCTCTGCTCGCATTACATCACACACATAGTCGCATCATTCACATATTATTATTATTGCTTTTATAGGCAGTTCCTACACTGCACTTCCCCTCCTGCCAACAAAAGGGAGTAGAGATATTCTCTCATGCATATATTTACAGACGGACGAGATTAAACAACGGCCGTCTCCTAGACTGACAGCTTCACATAATGGAGGGTCATCAGGAGGAAACTATCTAACGATGCGGTCCGCGGTCCGTACACTATTATCTACGTATGTATATATCTCTCTCTACCCACCGCTGGTGTAAGCAGTTAGGTTGTCCGACAAAAGTATTTTCCCTGTGTTTGGGTTACATTTCTTGGAAGCCCCAACATTTCCACGTGCATGTAACCCACTCGGCGCATACATTCCCAAGGTGGTATATATATGTAATTATTATATAATTATTTTGAGATATATAGGTATGCATCTATAGTTACGTAGATACTTGTAGTACAGCCTGTACCCTTCTAGTATGTGTAATGTGTAAGCATGTCATTCAACTTTTATCATCGAATATTTCAAACGGAGATATTACCACAGAGGAACACATTTGAATGTTTATAAAAGAACTGTGATCGCCCAGCCGTTTTCAACCACTACTGACTAAAAGGGAGAGGCCTCTACTTCCACTGACAGCAGCAGAACAGTATCCATGTTTGCTAGTCAACCATTTTCAATGAGGTTCCCAGTCAGAAGTAGGACCACTACTACAACTATAGGACTATCCCGTCTAATTTATTTTCATATGTGACATACCATATTAATCTCACGGGACTGGATCAAATGGTCCTGCTGAAGTTAAAGCATGTGATTTGAGCTGAGTAGGTCCTCATCTTCGTAAAAGCACAAAAAGATACTAGGACAACTTTTACCTATCTCTTGTGCTTATGCCAGAGGGAGAGAGAGAGAGGGAGAGAGAGAGAGAGAGAGAAAAGAGCAATCAGAAAGCATACGAGAATGTTACTTTCTCAATTCTCATACAAACCGCCCTCTTGAAGCATGTGAAGATCCAATTGTACGGAATGGTCCCGAATGCACATATGCCGAATATGGACCCACAGATAATTATACATGTAAGAAGATCTACTTGGAAATGAAATGTGTGTAATAGACATTTAATTATAACAGTGAACCAACCCATCGAGTGAGCTTTCATCACTGCAGATGTAGTACTCATTACTTATTAAGAACATCCGTGTAGATGTACGTCTGCATGTAGGACTCAAATTTGAGGAGAGGGAGCCTACATTACCACACCGAGTGGTAGATAAGAGCCGTATCTCACAAGTACATCAACATTCAGATGCAATGGTACATACCAACATGAGCATATCTACACCTCTAGTACAACTTCTGTCAGTGGAGGAAAAGAGCCCTGAGAAAGCCTCAACTTTCACCACCAAGTTTTCTCCATTCCTCTTGAATATCGTAACAGCAAACATACAAAGGACACTGAGGGTAGACATGTGTAACTACTGAAGAACCAAGTGAAAGAAGAGTAGGTCAAGAGAAGAAGAAGAAGAAGAAGAAGAAGAAGAAGAAGAAGAAGAAGAAGAAGAAGAAGACGAAGACGAAGAGGAAGAAGAAGGAAGAGAGCAAACCACTACCGCCAGCATTAGCAACTAAGGATACTGCCAAGTCGCCGCACAATGCATGAATGATAATCTGCAAGAAAATAAAATGAGATGATAGATGATGAGATTGTTCAAGCAGATTATCAACCTTTGAACAATTTATCATCATCAACCTCCCTTCCCGTACATACTAATTAACACTGAATTAAATCTCAAGAAGATTCACGGAGCATTTACATTTCCCTTCATCTATGAAGAGTTCCGCTCTTTGTGATGGAATCCCTCCGCTTTTTCTGCCACTAACTATGCACTTGACACCACTACACCCATGGATAAGTTAACAGTTGAGACTATCCCGATATGTACATATGTACGTATGTATGTATCATCCAGGGCTGGCCTTTTAGAATACTCTGGCATTGTATGATTTCCCAAAATCCCGGGGCATTCAAGATATTAGCTGACAATGAGACGAGTTAATGAGTTAAGTGTTTCTGGGGTATCTTTAACTTTGCTCTTGGAAAATACACTTGAAAAATAATATCTACAGTTCAGTGAATTTTGCTATTACACTGTTCAAAAAAAGCTATAGCATCCCTAGCTATTAGCTATGGATGGAGTGTTAGTTTTATAAATCTCAAGTGAAACTCCAAATCCCGCAAATGCATAAAATAAATTGTATGAACTGCCTTGAGTGCAATGAATTTTGAAACTTTGGCACTTTCAGGACATCATAAGCGTTTATCAGGCATTCAGAATATTCAGAGCTCCTTGGCTGGGCAGGCAGATAACCCTTGACGTTTTTAAATGGCCAACCCTGGCTCAAAACCATAAAAATACATAGGAAGACTCGACAAGTACCAAAGGGTTGTAAACTTAGGACACAGTAACTTGATTTCAAATCCCTAGGAATTCCACAAAGGTTTCCCTGCTTTCGCAAGAAAATTTTAAGAATGTGCCCATCCGGTCCCGGTGTTCACTTAAGAATGCAAAGTGTTCTTATGGAGACGGCAAACCATTTTCCCAGCAGGCATATATACAATAGACCAATGGAAAAGAAAGTCTCATGAGCACATGTATGTACTATGTATGTAGATACATTTGTATGTAAAGCTACCCTTAGATTTTTTGTTGTTTTCCTCTGACGTGATACGAACTGCTAGTAAATGCAATGCTCCGAGAAGACCACGATGCCGGGTTTTATATATTTAGTTGGTAGTGGTTACGTACGGAGGAGCTTGTATGCATAAGACTCATTATTACAAGAACCACTCAAGTCATACGAAATGATGAGCATGGTAATTTACTCCATAACTGCATTGGACTAGGGAATGCGGAGGAAACTTCAAACAATAAGGAGCCGTAATTGTCATATTACATGCAGAGGAAAATGATGATTAACAAAAAGCTCCCCCCGTTATTTTTAGACTAAACTATGTCTGTGTAATAATACCAACACGAGAGTAAATTGCCAAAGAGGGAATTGAAACTAATTAAGTAGGATATTCCAGATATTAATCCCAATCCACGTAGGACTCACTTTTCTAGATTAAATCTCAGAATTTAATTAGAGATTATACTTACATTCACATGGAAAAAATTGCTTGGGAAGCGAGAGGGAAACATAATTTACAGAGAGAACAACAAAAGTCGAGGGAAAAAACAAGTTTAGCGGGGAGAGAGAGAGAGAGAGAGAGAGAGAGAGAAAAAAAAATCCAAAGAGAGAGCATTGCCATGATGGGATGGAAGAAGCTAGTAGAGGAGAGTAGTCGGGAGTGAGATAGCGTAAGAAATTCGTAGCGTACAAGAGAGAGAGAGAGAGAGAGAGAGAGAGAGAAAGAGAGAGAGAGAGAGAGAGAGGGGAAAAAAGATTGAAAGTTTTTATATGAAGAGGGAAGGAGAAGGAGGAGACGGAAAGGAGGAGGAAGAAGAATCACATCGCATGATGACATGCACTTCGTGTTGAACAAGACAAAACAGTAAAAGAGGCAATGAGGAGACAAAACGAATTCATCGTTAGTTACCTTGGCAGGTATGTCAGGCACGAGAGTATAACCATGGACAATGATAGGATCCTCCGACTTCCCATTCCAGAAATCCAACTCGACGCATCGACAGCCAGCCAAAAGACTCTGTCTGTACATCTCCACGGAACTTTTCCCCGTCAACTGATGGCCTGCCAGCGTGCACACACACACACACAGTCATCCCGAGGAGCAGCAGTCGTCATTGGAGTAAGTGGAAGGAGTAACAGTGTTAACAGTTCCGAGTCGAGGTAGTAGTTGCATACCGAGAAATAGAAGAAAAAAGACAGAAACCCAATCAATCAATACTTTTTCTCATTCTCTTCACGCTTTCTCCCTTCTTCGTCCAGGACCTATATATACCCGCACGCACTATGCATCTATATACCCACATCCCCGTACATCCCACTGCATTCATATGTCCCTATAAGGGAATCCATCCCAAACTATGAGGTACGTATCACACAAGTCATTTCGATGACTCTTGGTTCTCCTGTTCCATTAGCTTCTGCCGTTACGTCCCCCAAAAAGCATGTTACACAACTATCGGGAAAATATATCCTAAAAGGACAATTTACTCCAATGTGAGCAACAAATAGTTGTGCTAGCAGAAGCATCAGCAGCAGTAGTAGCAGCTACTACTACAACTACAACTAACACCACTATTACTACTACTACTACTACTACTGGAACTTCATAGGAAGGAACCACGTCATGGTTATCTCCAATGTGACTACTGCACAAGTATGCATGTCTCAGAGTATTTGAGAAACCTATATACATAGGTACTGAACATTCAGTTATTAGTGTATAAGCATATATATAAAGCTTCCCTACCCCATAAGTGATGATAGGAGCCAGTCTAGTAATAATTATATCCATCTGTTTACACAGAGAAAGTAGCCACGAGGCCATGAATATATGGAGTAGATTGTTAGTTTCATTTGACCTCGTCAAAGATTCCCTTCAGTGATGTTAACACCAGGCCGACGCGTCTAATAACAACTCTTAAATAGAGCTACTTTCCCCCCAGTAGTGCCTACTGTAGTATCCATCCATATAGAAAAAAATAATTTACGTCATTTCTATAAAAGCCTCTGTGGCTCCAGAGTATCCAACGTTTAAAATGAACTATCCGTAAAAGAAACTCCAGCCAACCGTGTCTCGGAACATAAATGGTAGCTGTATCTACCTATGCCCGTGCATATGTATGTACATATGTAGTCTTCATAATAAAATAACTTAAACGGGAACATATATAGGTACAGATGCGCATTCCAAGGAAACAGTCGTAGGTCTAGTATAAATAGACTTTTCTCCTGCAAAAAAAGAAAACCAGGACTAACAAAGAAGACGAGTCAAGTTGAGAACAAAATGGATCTTTAATGTTTTATGTAAGGAAAAGGTATGGGCGTATATCTACATGTACTGTTAAAGTTTTAGAAGTAGTACTATGGTATCCTCAGAGTACAAGGGATTTTTTTTTCACGGCATACGATAGATACAAAAGAAGATGCAAATACTGTAGACGATAGATTTCGAGAGCAAATGCTCGAAAAGTTGAGTTAAACAAAGAGAGGACGATGCTCACGGAGAGAGAGAGAAATACTATTTAGGATTACAGGGAACAACAGAGAAGGGAGCGAGTCAAGGGAGGGAAAGATTTCATAGTGGTTCTGGAGATATGTGACTATAACAAGTGAAAGCTGGAGAAAGGATAATGTAATATCTAAGTTAAAATTGACGTGGAAGATATGTTCTACGTGCGTTTGTACATGTACAAGTATCTATATGTATTAAATCTTGTGTTGCAAGGCTATACACTCTCTACTGTGTGGTTATCTTTCTCTCCTCCTCACTCGCTTCCTTTCTCTCTCTCTCTCTCTCTCTCTCTCTCTCCCTTGAGGAAATTGATTGGAAGGTTAGGAATTTTTAGGAATCTTTTTCTTACGCTGTGATTTTTCTTTGACAGGGAAAAATTCAATAGAATCACCGTAAATAAATCAAGTTTCAAGTTTGAAGATTCTTTTTTTTTTGTCGGAGAAAGGAAGGGAAGGAAAAGAGAGACAAGGAACAAGCATGCACTGCTTATGAATTGGTAACAGCTGAAAGTGAAACAACTTTTGACTCGAAGTATTTTGATTTCATGGAAGGTTTTCTTTTCTCCAATTGAACGCATGGCTTCCTAGATAAGTATCTATCTATCTATATATGGATTCCATACCTATTTCAAAAGTTAGCCAGTCAGGAATATATGTATGTGTGTAAAAGGTACAAAGGCACGTCTCTCTACCTCCCACATTACCCATCACACAATTATGACAGAGTACCGAGTACTACAAGTCTCCTGCCTGCAACATCCATCAATACGTAAGTTACTCTTTATACAGGATTGTCAGCCTCAATTATTACAGAGAGGTCAAAGTTCATGTACGGAGTGAGGTTACAAGGATCCTCCGGGAAAGCTGACAAAATTGCGAGAACATGAAATAACAACTTCAATGGGGATTAAATTGACATAGTTATTTGTTGAGAGTCGCTCATTCAAGACCCAGACGGCTGTCGAAAGTGTACAAGAGTGCTAAAAAAAATAGACGTAGGAGGAAAACATCCTTTTAACCATCGATACGGGAGATACGAGGAGAGACGACTGAAGAGTGCGGAGAGGAGAAAGGAAAGGGCATGCTATTGGGAAGGGAAAGAAGAAAGGGAGAGTGTGAGATAAAATCCATACATACATACATACATACATACATACATACAAAAAAAACAAAATATACTTTACCTGTGAGATAGGTGTTGTGAGAGGAGTTAATAAAATAATGGTTGAGAGGATGATCCATGTCATCGGAGAGATCAAATTTCTCCATGGCTACGATAGCACTATCTTCCGAGAGAAGGTACCGTAGAAAACCATCCAGAGAGATCATGCCCTGTTGTTTATAGCACAATTTCGGCTCATAGGCCGTAATGAGCTCTGCGGCCCTCTCAGGGGTCGTGTAGGGATAGAGGATTTCATTGAGTCGAGGATCACGTTGCTCCTTATTGATGAACTCCATGAATTGCTCGGCTGACATCAATTTCTTCTTGTTGAATGCTGAGAATTCATCGAAGACTTTCTCCACTTCCGGTCGCACAGTCAAGTGCTTGTAGAACGTGAAAAACTCTTCAAAAGTAAACTTTGCAAGGTTCACTGTGTCGTTCTAAAGAGAGTCATACAAAGGGGAGAGAAAAAAAAAGAAACCCCAGAGGTAAATAAATAGATCATGAATCAACGGCTGACTACAGAGCTACTAAGTATGTAGAGAGGAGACTGTCGGTCGACAGGAGTAGTGAAATATCATGAATGAATAAATAAATGTATACATATTTTATCCAGTCCTTCGAACAGTTTCAACGGAAATACTAGAAATACCAACGACCTCCTGTCAATAGCATCTGTATCCCCATAGTTACGTTTAATGTGTGCATACACGCTTGTATGTATGTACAGGACTACATATGTATCTACGTGTGTACATAGTACTACATATCTACTTAAGGGAGTTAGAAAAGTCGATACTATACAAAAGAAATAGACTTGAAATCACATGAATAAACTTCTAGGTAAACGGGACGTGAGTTCCGCACGTATTTGAATTTCAAGAGGACCACTCTCCACTCAACTTAAAATAAATATTCAAGGTACATACAAATACATATCTACATTTATACCAAAAACAAAAAAATTAAATTATTATTTTGGTGTTCAAAGTATCTACTAGTACCCAAGCTGACTATGTATGTATGTAATGTCACACGTATGTATGAGCGGCTCAAATGAAATTCATAAAATTGGAGATAAAATAATGGAAATGGAAAACTCAATGTATAACACCCAAAAACGTAATATGTTAAACATCAATAGAAGTCTCCGGCTGCACTAAAAGGCTACCGTGTCAAAATAAAGAATAAAAATAGAGTCTACACATACAATCAATTTTCACATCAAGTGTTTGTATAATTTGCAATTCCTTTCTTGAAATATAATTCTTAATCCAAGTAACTGATAGCGATAAAATGAAATACAAACATGTGAAACCCAAGCAAGTATGTAGTTCCCTTGTTGAAACTCCTAGGAAAATGTAGTATGTGGTAATCCTTTTATGTACAAACACAGCTATACATAATTCATTAGTTCTGATAATTCAAGCAGGTTCCATTCCGTGTACACAGTAATACTACACCTTCAAAAGCTACCACCACTGAGTCTCACACATACTTATATATATAAGTATAATAGTAACACACTTAAACGTTCATCTACACATTATAACACATGAATTTGGATTTCTTGACACAGAGTGTGTGTACACACATGTAATTATACATGTGTAGGCATATAATTACTGGCATATACTATATTACTCCATGATGCTCACAGAACAGCACGTCTTTACACATACATAGAATGACTGTACGAGAAATGAATCATGTTTATTATAGAAGAAATAGGTTTTTACCAGATAAAATGAGGACTTGGCCAACTTTTCAACGGGTTTAGTCAAGGCCAAGGCTGACTATGGAAAATTTAAAAAAAAATCACAACTTCGACATAGCCACACACAATCACAATAATCAAATCAAAAAATAGCCACTGGATAAACATCTACTGTAATAATGATTGCACATTCCAATTCCAAATACATTATCATGTCATATCACACTCTGGTTTCCCAAAAAATTCACAAATTTATCCCACACATTTGCGAACTCTTGGGATTTTGTCCTTTCATGGATTTTTTTTAACAAACAACCAATCTTCATATCTATTTTGAATACCGTGCAAAAAAAAAAGAAGCTTCACTGGAAAAAATTCTTGACTCTCATATGATATATCATCAAGAGCAGCGGGTTTTATGTAACTATAGATATATATAGATAATTATATAGATATATATACGATCCTCATGTTTTTGAATGGTAAGCTGATAAACCTACAGAGACTTTAAGACCCGCCGAGTGACACAATGAATGTAATTTGTGTTTTTTTCTTGGATGGAATAATTCCTATAATAGCATCTGCAAAAGCCTCATTTACTAATTTTGGGAGTCACAACCAGCTTTTAACTCAACTCATACATATATCCCTAGATATACTTATAGTAAGTCTCGGGGCTGCTGGCGAGAGTTGAATACTTATTATGCTTCAGAGAGAAAAAAAAGTAAGGTATTGTTATGCAAAGGCTGCACGGTTCACGGTGAATATATTCCGTTCATAAAATCCATTCATGGTGTAACTCAAATATCTCATTAACGCATAAAGTTTCCAAGAGACAAGGCGGGAGTGAGCTCTTAAAACTCAATATCACATCACGCATATGGCATTAAAAAAAAGACGGTTCTACCACTAATATTTACTACCGCACTCTCATCATGCTCCAAAAAGTTTCTCACTTTTACTAAATCCACGCATTCAAGTTATCAAGTAATTATCTACTCTCTATTTGTAGCAAGATCTCTGTATACCTAAAAGTATGTACATCTCAAATTTATACTGGCCCGTTGGCTACTTACTATTACTAATTACTCTGATGACACATATGTAATTCCTTCAAATATTAAATATGTAGCTATGTACGACATTCAACTCAAAAAAAAAATGTACAGGCTTATACACATGACTACATATAGATACTGAACTAGTCATACTGTGCTTCTGTAATAATTGAACTACATTTACAGGGAACGCTGCGGTTTCCAGAAGGAAATACAAAATTGATAGAAACATAACGGAAAGCTCCACACGGCAAATTTCTCTATAAAAATACCATTGACTAGGAAATTTGTGAGACAGAATGCTGACTTAACAAGAATACTAACTATAGTGCTCACTGCTTTTCTACTATTAAATGAAGCTCTGGATGTTCTGTGCAAATAACATACTGGGAATAAAGCCTTAAACAAAAAAGTACCTGGCCTTTTGTGATATTCCAAAAATTAACATGACGTATATTTTGTCTGGATCCTTACCACTTCCTCCATCTAAAAGTATTTATATCCTCATGGAAATTCCTATAATTATTTGGAGTACATACACTAGTTTTGCTCGGGAAATTTCAGATAATATGCTCACGACGTGGCTTACCTTCAGAATGGAACTACTACTGTAGTAATAACGAGACGAAACAAAATTGAATTGAAGTCAGGCATAATTCCGGATGATTTGTTTACCTTTCCTGAAGAAATTCCAGAGGCTTCCAGCGCCTTCTCCACTCTCTTCCGATCCTCTTTGTTCGTTGCAAACGCCTTGACAATATTCTTGACTGGAATTTTACCCTGCTTATCCGTCATAATACTCAGCTTGGAATGGATCTTTTGAAGGTAAGCCATCAGTGACCCATTTAGCTGCATCAAATTGTAAGCCATTGACAGTAGTTCATCTGCCCATTGCTGCAATTGACATTCATATGAGAATAAAAGTTTGGTGAGCTTTTTGTAGGTTCTTCGAGCTCACACAGTACAAGTACAGTATATGAACATCGAGTAGGAGAGCACAGGTTAAATTACACGTATAAATTCTAACCCCATTTCGACTCCAATTTCGATTGCTTGCGATCATGTAAGTATATAGACGCAATGAAAAACTGGAGCGGGAACAAATTTAATGGGAATTTGCATGTTTGGCAGGCAAACTACAAACGGAAACATAAAGCAAGATAAGGTGATACATGTGAGAGTTTTATGACCTAAATCCCTATGCAACCTGCAGTACTAAATGTCGGGAAAACAACATATATATGAAATTTAGTGGATTCCATGGAACCCTTGTAAATGCCTATTTTCATAAGTTTCTTAGCAACTTATCATGCTACTTCTTTTCCGGTGATGGTTGACATGACATTACCTATATAGAAACTCATCTCTAGCATAGTACATGGTCGTAGTTGACTTGTTGTCTAATAAAAGTTTTCATAGTGTACATTTATGATCTTGTCAGAGCTGTTCAAGTTCAAATGAGTCTCACATAATGGAGAGAGCCCTAAATAAGGATACGTAGGCCCGACATAGTCATATGTATGATAGTTTGTACTAGTAATTAGGTATATATATGTACAATGATTCATTTTGGGTTCACAAGTTGGAGCAGGTTGCATTTGGGGAGTTCATGTAGCTAGCTCTGCATATACTGTAGTGTCTAAAGAAAGTTTCGTTATCCAAGGATTCTTAATCTGGTGTACATACCTCCTATTTGCTATCATTAATCGTACAAAAGTTATCGCTCGAGTGAACATTCACATCATAGGTGAATAATCACTACTACAAAGGTTGATCGATACTCGACACAAATCTGAATGAGGATAAGGTGAAAAAAAATGGTCTCCAGCCGTCAGCCTTCAGGCATGCAAAACCCTATACTGTATATATGTGGCTTGACCGGGAGGGAGGTTTTGAGAAACGGTCTTATACACATTAATTCTAACGCTCTGACCTCCTTCCAAAAGTTGGAACAATTTATCTTTGAAGTTTTGTTGTATTTATACGTATGTACATGTCGATTAACGTAAGTCAACACTCTCCTATTGTGGGAGCATCGGAGCATGTCCACGAGATTTTAATCCATTCGTTTTGAATCTATAAGTCAATGGAGTTCTTGGTAAAGTTAGTTCTGCCCTGGAAAAAGTAAGCCTCATTGTTACAGATAGCGTCGAGATTTAATTAACTGATAATGATTGACGCGAGCAAGATGTTTTTAAAAGTCTGGGTGTGCAATTCCTATTCATTTTGATGCATTGTGTGGTATCGGGGCGACGGCTGCTGCATAATATAACTCAGTCCGTGGAAATTTCATGTTACGATGACATTGCATGGGGAACCGTACTAAATCAATACTGCATTAATTGCACACCCCATATTAATAGATACGGCAAGTCAGAAGTAGATACACACACACACACTCTGCCATGTCAGCATCAAATTTGTTCACGGAAGAACCCAAAATAGACCACACAGAGCTCTCCTTTCCGAGGACGCTTAGTATTTGAACATGAGCCCAAACAGGTTGCAGGAAAAAAGGGGACATATACGCCGAAAAAGTGACATGACAGCAAACACCTTAAAATGAGCAAACAAAAAAGCTACCTTTGCAGTCTCTTTCTTAGCACAACAGAAATTCACGTAATTTAGGTTGACGAAATCCGGCCCTGAGACGACCGTCAGTGTTTTTTCGTCGAGAGTATCCTGGGAACCCATCGTGACGGTTTGACGAAGTTTTGGATCCTTCGGTACTCGGGCACCTTTACCAGTCCTTGTGTCTCGAATCATTGCAATGTCTAAACAGTCTACCTCTTTATTCTGGTTGGTCCAGTAGAGCCAGAAACCTTGGGGATCCACCCGGAGAGTAACCGTTGCCGGATTACCCGTTCCCGACTCCTATGAAATTAAAAAATAATGTAGATGTCACACTTTGTTATTCATTAGGTATAGTCTTCTCCCTCAACCCCACCCCCCCCCTACCCCCAATTCTTCGTCATCATTTCATTTTCTACAGGACGACCGGCAGAACTACCGTCCAACAACTGGAATAACTAGAAGTTTATCATTCAAAGCCCTGATTTGTGTCTGAAGCTTATGAATACATAGATAAGTAAAACCAGCATTTCATGGAGTTGTGTATCCCTAACTTTGCATACTTTTGTAGAACCACGTACTTAAACTACCTACTTAAAATTAACCAAGAGCATACGGACAAATATATATCCCTCCCAACCTTCAAGTAATCCAAGCACATATACAGTTTATGAAGAACCATAAGACTGAAAACAATTCTAATCAGAAATATATCTCTACCACGTTTCCATTCCCAACTGCCACAGTGTGTCCTCCTTGATATCGCTCTCTGCTCGGCATTTGAATGCCAACTACAGTACAACAGCACTCTAGCTAAGAGAAATTAATATTTCAGGCACGTGTACTCAGTTAAAAGATACATATATAAAATGAAGGAGCCTCCAGCCCTTCAGACAAGATCAAAAACAATAATTATTATACACTTGTACTATGCAGCCATAGCATGCCTTCAGAAGACGAACAAATCAATTATTTTGCATTTATACACCCCTGACCATACAATTCCTCTAATAACCTATTACATATTAATGACTCAAGCATAATAATAACCAACTCCCTATTATTCCATCAGAGAGCTACGTTAGTTGGCAATGACTTTGAAGATCTCAATGTCTATCACTCAAAACGAAACGATTCTATATATACAGCAAGGGAAGGATAAGTTAATGAAATCCTCACACGAAACTTTTCACTTCTTCCTAAACTGTGCTCATACTTGTTTTTAGATTAAAGCCAAGAAGAAATTTTGAAATGGATCGGTTAAGAACTCATACTCCTAATATATATATGATAGCGGGATCAGTTTCAGCGCAATTACAAATTTTGCTAAAGAGCTCCCCAGGAATGTTTCATCTCGTTGGATTCCTTGGTTTATTTAAAAGAACAAAATGCTCCATGGTTTTTAAATTAACTTTATCTTCTTTCCAGAGGATCCATCCCACATCCCTAATGATCTTGCAGTACTTATACCATGACTTGAACAAGTGTGTACAAGTACAGTAAATGGTGCTACTTTCCGCGTCCTGAATTCCCTGGTATGAGAGGGAGACGGTTCAGGGAGATAATAAGGGAGGTGAGTATCCTCGTCCCAATGGTAAGGAGTACAGATAGTAGATGTGAGAGTGTAAGAGGATGTAATGAAACCCATTTGTAAATAATAAATAAAGTGCTTTTATATCCAAGTATTGAGGTACTCTACCTCTCGATGCAACACGTAGTAAAGCTTGCTTGGCCTGACGGATAAAAACGTAAGAAAATGCTCAGGATGAAAATCGGATGAGATGAGTGCCATCATTACTATGTGTGGTTAGTGGGATCATAATAATAAAGTCGATGCACATATTTAAACCCTGCTTGATGTTTACTATTCTCCTATAACTATAATTTAGATATACATTACAATATTATATTACTACTTGGACCTGATGATTTTGCTTGTTGCTGCTCTCATAGTCTGTCCTTATGTACTCAGTACTTAAGCCTGAATGCCAAGTAAAGAATAGTTCGGCACACTCTTGAACCTCCAATAGGAACCTTATGCCTGGACACATTTCTCAACAAGTAGTAGTAGACTAATTCATGCAAATAAAGAGAAAATGTCGAGTGCTACTTGTCCATATCATAAGACTACTAGACTCCACATCAGATTGGAATTTCCCATGCCGTTATTTAATTCATCCCTTATACACAATACAGATAGGCCCCGAAGCGACGACGACGACGACGACTGTCTTGTAAACAGTATAATTCTCTTATGGTATTTCTGATCAGATCCGATTATGCAGGCTGATGAGACATTATACCTACCACTGCATACTTGTAACTCATAATTCCCCTCTCCTAAATTGCATATGATGGTTCTGAATGAATTACTCCGGTTAAGATTTTTCTAAGCCCTTTCACACAGGAAAATCCACCAGTCTATCGACCATAATCTAATTAATTACGGATGTCAATTCAAATTCTCCTGGAGCAACTTTCCTCTCCGGTGCTTCATTTGGACCAAGCCCATATACGGTGTCTCGTGTCTACCATCAACCCTAGCTATCTGCATGACTGACTCGATTCCAAAATATGATTTCGGATATGACTCCTTTTTCCTCCGAAGAGGACGGAGGGAAGGGAAGCCACTGTGACGTTATTAGATTTCCAAAGGAATTGCTAAAGTAGGTGGTAATTTCCGAAAGAGTAATAGCTCTACCTCATCCCATCTGACAAACTTCTCCCCATCCTGGAGATACTTGGGCACCACTATCCGCTTGAGCTGGACGATGTGGACCCCAGGTTTGGCGCCCGCCATCCTCAATTAGTGTCTTACTTGTCGTCGTCCCTTGGAAAATGCCTCTGACGACTAGTCACACTCCTGGAATTCTGTGTTGGAGCCGGAACCAAATATAGCACCATCTCATTCCAGTAGCACATTAGTCAACGACATTCCAAACATGTTTTCCAATCTCGAACCAACGCAAGGAATTCAATTTAATATCCCCTCAGCCGCAGAAGAACAGGGAAGAAATGGGCTCGTGGGCGGAAAAAAAAATTGAGGCAATTATCTTCCAGTACTATCCTTTTGTGCGTCTTTTCTCCTCCCTGTGTGACTCGTTCCTCTCCCGCAAAAAAAAACACACCCTTCTCTCCAAGACAAAGTTTGACAGGGAAAATGCAATAATTTATCCAACAATTTATTCCATCATTATTGGCACGAGGATTTTTGACGATGAGCAGTCTTTCCACCTTCACTCCTTACAGTAAAACAGAAAAAGTCTACCTCCCTCCAGATGAGCCGGGGAACTTGGCTCCACCAGGGAAAAAAAAATCAATTACCCTGATTTAATATCCACCCTTTTTTTCAAACTATACTTCAAGTCATAAATGTCACCACGTCCGATTAATTTCATAACCAATCAATAACTTATCCCAATCTTCAATCATCCACTTGTCAGCCTTGCACTCCCAACCCACCAACTTCAAACAAGTGATTTGATGCTCTCCAAAAAAAATGATTTCCGGCTGAGACAGAGTGAGAGAGAGAGAGAGAGAGAGAGAGAGAGGGAGAGGATCTAATTCCCTCCCGAATCCCCTCGTGTATCACACAGCTTTATACAAATCTCTCTCGAGGAAATAAACTCCCTCCGATTATTTTTTTTTCTTGCCTCCTTCGAAATCCAAATGAGACAAGTAAAGCCAGTAATTACTTTCCTAAAGTATATATTACAGCAGCACAATTGGACCAACAAAACTCCCAAGTTATGTCACAGTTGTAAACGTTTCAGTTTCTCTTTTACAAAGTATATCGGAAAAGTTCACTCAAGTTCCAACATCACTCAGAGCACTCCCTCATCAAATCAAAATGACATTTACTCCGAATAGATTTTAAATCCTGGGATGCTTCACCCAGATGTGTGCAACCACTTCCCTAGGATTCACAGAGAGACGAACAGCACAACTTCGATGAATCAGTGAGGTCACTCCAACCGCGGTCCTCTTTCCCATGCAATAATTATTATTACAATTGACTCACACACATACTTCTTGATCTCAATCCAATTAAAAATAATCCAATATTGGAGTCAGATCGTTGACTCATTTGATTCCAACACCTCCACCCACAGTTAACAGGGTTCCATACATAGGGTCTATCACTTTACCATTATAATATATAACAACTCAGTACTATATCCTGTATATCCTCTCAGTCTACATACTATATATATATACACTCCTTTTTGGCGGCACCTTTACTCTCCCTTATTATTACATGGACACAACAACAGCTGAGGAGATTCCCAACTTTGAGACATCCAACACATTAGCACAGACCTTTGACTCTCAAGGAACCAACTCGGGGTAAATCATTTAATCCCCATAGGTCGGAAATGTTCTCCAAACTTTTTTCTCCCATGAAGCTCGCCCACCTCCACACAAACAAATTACATCTCCCTTACTGCCGTAATACTTGAGTAATAAGTCCATCCGATCCAAGGAGTACTTTTCACAGGAACAAAGTCACAGTCACTTTATATATGTACATATGTAGCCCCACTTTGTTTCTTTTCTTTCAATTCATATGTAATTATCCTCGAAAGAATGAGCTGCCGATTAATTGTCCAAGACACCAATTCATTCCTTCTTGTTGGCTGTATGGTACTCAAATATTATCATATTTCAATAATACATAATTCCCCTCGTGAAATTATTCAAGGGGAACGTTTTTCACCACAGGAATTTAGAATGTTAGAGAAGCCGAGCTGAATACTTTTATGTAGTACTTGGGGATGAACATGTATCTAGTAATTTATTTAAAAAATATCAGGAGTAACAGACTGACTGTGAGCTTTCATGTAGCTCGGGAGTAAATGTTATTGAGGAATAATAATTAAAGACAAGAGACAGGAGAGTGTAAGAGCTGTTGTTGGGAGTCCACTACTACTACTACAACCACAACTGTCTCTCTATAATATTAAGTGTAAGTACAGTTGAGTATAGGGTGATGGTGTATACACAGAGAGAGAGAGAGAGAGAGAGACTCACGGTGTCTACTACCTCCTGTAGAAACCTATAGTTTTTAAAACTACATACAGGAATTTGACTAACTAATGAAGGAAGAAGGCGATGATATTCCAATCATCGTGGACAATCCCATGGCAATGAGCTAAATATTTGAAAACGGCCGCAACCCTCTTCACCTTGCACAGTAATAAAAAGTTAGTGTGTGTGTTTGTGTGTGTGTGTGTGTATATATATATATATAAGTATGTTTGTGTCTGTGTGTGTGTGTGTTTATATAGTTTTATTATATAGTATTACTAATAAATGGCCATCATATGTTTATCCTGTAAATGTGAGATCTATAGTGAGAGTTGACTTGACGGAGTACGTGAGTTTATAGAGAGTAGCTTTTAAAAAGAGCTAGCTATCGTGAGACTGTATGTCACGTCCTATATATGTAATAATAAGTATTACTGGAGCTTATGCTTATGCTCCGAGAGTGCTTTTTGCTCTCCACTCAAACTTTCAGCTTGAAAGGCTCTATCTAGTACTACTACTCTACTGTGGGTACTATAGTAGTGCTTATGGGGGTAAAGTATATTCCGTGTGTACAGTTTCAATTGAAAGCAGACTGCTCACTGCTTTACGAATGAGAGTGAGAGAGAGAGAGATACTTGAAAATCTCTGTGAGATTCTAAGCTTGCTTGAACAACAACTGCTGCGGCTGCTGCTGATGCTGTTGCTCCCGTTGCTGCTCTTGCTACAGTATAGCTTTAAAGAGACGAGAGCATGTAAGGTATGACTTAAATATAGGACTTTTTGCATGCACAGTTCTTCGACTACGTGAGAGTTCTCTCTGTGAGTCTGAAATGAGAGAGAGTGAGCTGGGAGAGCCTGCTTTTGTGTACACGGACTGGTGTGTAGTAGTGTGTATGTCTGTGTGATATTAAAAGGGAGTTCGAACTTCGAAGAGAGCTGGGTTATACACGCCAAGCTCCTCTGCCCTCCGCCTCCTGAACGACTCAGAAAAAACTGCGGCGCTTCCTCAGCTCACATTGACTTTTAAAGGTGGTCGGCGACGGCGGCGCTCGATGAGACCCGACCAAGCCCCAAGAAAACTGCGCTCTCCAACTGCGTATATTCAACAATTCCATGAAAATTACTTCATTACTAACGTGTTATCAAGTCATGTCCCTCTTCTCTCTCTCTCTCTCTCTCTCTCTCTCTCTCTCTCTCTCGGAGCTGTACATGGATGTACAGAGTAGCTCAATGTGAGGAGTGAGAAGGAAAGAGAAAAACCGAGTCTTACTCCAACAACATCTCCCAGTGAGAGTCGGAGTTTACTCTGCTTTTCCTCCCCGTTGGAAACAGTTGAGCTATATGAAATACAAAAAAAAACAAGGGAAATATCTCCATCAGGAATTCATTCCGGAGCCTCGTAGATATTTCCTTTTTCTTCCGTCACTTTTCCATGGAGCCGAGTAATAGTAGAGAGAAAAAAAAAGGATGATGCAACGGGAGGATTTGTCTTCACTTTTTTTCTGTAGTTTACCTCATGCTTATTATTGGGATGGATTGAAGAGGGAGAGATTCTTATGTGTAGAAAAAACTCAGTTAGGCTACTGTGTAGTATGGAAGGTCTAGGGAGTAAATGGGTGTAGGTGAAGTGGTAAGGTAGGACTTGGGATGTGTGCTACATGTGTAGATACATATGTATGTATGTTACATCTGTATGTATGTATGTACTTCTTGAGCTCTCCTGCGTCTTACAGGGGAACGTGGAGCTATGAGTAAAAGTAGACTATAAAGCTTGTCCCATCTGTCAAAAAGTCCACTTAAAAAAATTTTACTTCCTTAATGACATGGCATTCATATTTTCAGCAGCTGAGACACACGGAGTGAAAAGGAGGTAGAGACGTACTTTTCTCGGGGAGACCGTCGAGAAATGCTGGTTCTCGTCTGCTTAACTACGTGTCATTCAGATCGTAATCTGTCTGTAAGGTACAGAGGGTTCCTTCAACTGGGTCTTGTGGGGCCATTATATGGAGTCTGTAAATTGCTTGACTTAATTTCTAGGCTACTAAAATCATCAATGTAATGACGATGATGAGAGCCCATTTTTAGGGGGGATAACCGTCTCCCGCAATTTGTTTGTCTTTTTTACAAGTTGACGCTCTTTTTCCGGGGTAGGGATGTAGATTTTTTTTGGGGGGGGACACGGATGTCATACTGAAGGTAGGGAGGGGGGATTGTGTGGGAAAAATGTGAAGGAATGAGAGCATGATTATTGGAAATGTTCTTGAAAATATGTTCCAGAGGGGTATGGGAGAGTATAGTTACTGTGAGAATGTTTTTACTCAAATCTACCTGGAGGAGACTATTAGGAGGATTCGGGAGGCGAGTCCAATTCACGTATCTATTTGTCTGACTGTGAGAACGGAGTGTGTGTGTGTGTGTGTGTGTGCCCCTTCTGGTCTATATTATATGACTGCATGTCATCCCAGGGAAAATGTATTTGAGAGAAAAAAAATACCTAGGGGCAATAGACTAGCAAATACTCCTCTATTACCTGTTGTGCAGCAATCTGTGGTGGTTATTCAATCCGTTTTTATGCTTGCAAGACACGACTCAAGGAATGATTGAAATTGAGTATTGTGGAACAGGGCGAGCTGGAATAGACGGGAAAGTGAAACTCCGGAGGCAGCATGAGTAACAATGGATTGGGTAGAGGCTCCAACATTATGAGTTCATGGTAATAAATGTATAGAGATCCTCATGCCCCCATGCATATAGGATAACAGGGAAAACTAATAATTGGATCTTGGAAGAGATTCTTTTCCATTCTCATCCATGTAGAACAATTTTTCGGGAAAATGGAAATATTTTCAATTCAACCTTTTGATTTGATTTCCATTAAATATGCAAGCTTTTAAATGATTCATGTGATCAGACTTTCCTGGAATTGGATTTTTATTACGTTTGACAATTTCAATAATATGGCATATACAGAGTAGTAGAATAATTCTTCCAATTGTTTACTTGTAATGAACATCCAGGCATGTAAATCCATGAGAATAAGATCCGAGTCCCGACATCCTATATCCTATCATTGTAGAATCAGGTTACGTTTTCCGAGATAACAAAATTGATAAGATATAATTTTAAAGCTTCCAGATCATTTATGAAATTATTATTTTCACAGATGAGTTTACTCTAATCTAGTAGATTACAGTTGAATCCGATTTGTGTAGGATGGAATATTGGAAAATTTCCTTAAACTTAAATTGATTATAAGAGCGGTATCGAATTGAATTGAATGATTCCCCTCATTTCATATTTTATGTCAAGCGGAATTACTCCCAGCAAAGAAGGGATCAATCATGAATTATGATGTCGTCTCGCTCCTCCATCCTTGTAAATATTTAATGCCTACGGATACCATATGAATGTATGTACTTGCATACAAATTAAACTTCATACTAAAAAACGATATGTTAAATTATGTGCATCTCTCCGTGAAGAAAGATGACTTAAGTATCTCACAGTTTGTTTTTCAGTCTTTAAAAAAAACGTGTGAGATTAGACAAAGACAATTTATAGCCCACTTTATGAGCCAGCTTTTTAAAACAAGGTGAACAATGGAGAGTACCTTTTATGTAACCAAGTAGTTTTTAAATACATTGTGTCTGAGCATCCGCATTCAGTCATAGGTAGATATAGGGGTACCCATCTCCCGTCCTAATGTTGAGGATGATCTTGCAAGTAAATAACCATGTACATGTACAAAGCTACTTGTGCATATCAGTTGTCGAATAAAAATGAAAAGTCTGTGTCTGCATTATTCGTTAAAAACAAGTATTTTTTTTTTGAAGGATTTACTTACCTCCAGCAATATTGGCTCCTCATTGCTTTTAGCTTCGTTTATCCCTTTACATGTTTTTACTAGAGACTTGCAAAAACTGTAGGTTTATACCTTGAGTTTCCTATCATTGTTCTAATGCTACATATGTATATAGTCTCGATGCTAATATCCCAATGGGAACATTGTCTTGTCTTATGGGTAAACCTGGGACAATCTGTGTTGGTTGTCCTAAAGGGAAAAAAAACATTTCAGTAGAAGAGCGAGTAAGGAGATGACTGTTTTGAAAAACGAGTTGCCGAAGAATTGCAAGTAATAGTGAAATTCTGCAGCACTTGAGGTCTCATGTATACAGATGGATACTATACAGTCTCTGGGATTTTCCATGTTTCCTTTTCTTGTTTTTATCTAGTACATTCAAGTTAGTTACACTCTCATGCCATGGCAAGACAAATTCTATAGGCAGTTCAAGTAGACGCAGAGTTTTGTTCTCATTCTAAAAAAATACAAGATATCTACAAAGTAAGGGAATACACTTGAAATTTCCCTATTCTCTTTCTGGTTTTCCATTCCTCTTCCATTATGTCGGTTGGTGAGCAAAGTAAAAAAGACAGGCGGAATTTGTGAGCTAGCTGTACATATGAAGTCATGTATCTGTACATGACGGAGCTACTCCGTCTCCTTGTTCCTTGCAGATATTCAACGAGCAAGAAAAATAGTAAAAGTTGGAGATCTTGTTATAGAACGGATCAACTCTACACTTACAAGTAGCCGTCTCATGTTATGCACGTCGTATATCTAACTACACATCACTTACTTTCAGTAGTAGAAGCTCCTTCATGACTTCCAGCTATCTCAAATATGCATGTATTTTCCCACATATAAGAGCTGAACACCAGCTTTAATGCAGATATTGAGCGTGGTAAATGAAAAGAATGTGTGGAAGAAGCAGGAGGCTGAAAGATATGTAGCAGATATTACATGTACACACAGGGTGCTACTGTAAGCCCTGTACAATACAATGTGCTCAAAAGGCTGGGATCCTAGGCACACACACGTACACACACACACACATACATACATACATACATATGTACATAAGTAATTTGAAAATACATGTACAAGAAGTATTATGCAAGAATGTATTGTCTTGATTTAACAGTCCCAAGGAGGATCTTCACGCTAGTTAATTTGAGTTTGGAATGATACTTTAAACGATGCTAAATGGGATCCCTCGGAAACCCACACTCATGTAATTACAAATGTACTGGGGATGAATCTGAGACAGGAAAAAAGGCCTAGGAGCAGAGTAACGTAATCAAAGTAAGTACCCCACAATAGAATTTTTATTTATGATCAGCCAAGGCGGCACTTTCCATTTAACTGAAATTCCTATTGGATTTTACCTTTTTTTTTCCTCCCCACTCCACTGCACTGCCATCCTTCCATTATGCATAGGATTTTTTTTTCCCCAACAAATTTTTCGCTAGCTCCTCATCTCTTCTCCCAAGCGACGCCATCAACTGCAGCACCTTCCTCAAGTTATTCCCAATTCCTCCCGTCCATACACACAAAGACTTGAACAAGTCCATGGAGATTTTTTTTTTTTTTTGTAGATCAGCAAGAAAGCAAGTTTGAGAGATGTATCCTGAAAGTATTACGGAACCACGAGATGAGTAGGAAATTCCTAGTAATAGGAGGACACAAGGCCTGAGGCAATATCATATTACTTTCCAACCATTATAATGCTCCTCAGCGTCCTTTTCAGCTAGATCTTCCAGAGAATTTGTTTAGTTATGGTGACTCATAGCTGGAAAAAGTTTTCCAGTTCCTTTTTTATGCTCTCTTGGTATCCACACACACACACACACACACACGTGACACAATGCGTCGACTTGAAGCCCAACAACCTCAAAATGTTGAGGTACAAATTTATGAAATATTTATCAATCCCTTTATTTTTTCCCAGGGATAACCAACAATTTAAAGAATCAAATCCAGTAGATGTATATTGTCATGTTATATTATAGTCCCTGCACTAAAACTGTTTTTATAATTCGGATTCATTTCATGAGAATGTCAACGGTAGTCGTGAAGGCTCCTAGCTCTCCTCAGTCAGTATTAGTCTGCGCAACAGAAATTACTGAAAGTATAAGCAGTGATGGAATAACTACAAATAAAACTTTTACTCAATTTGAGTAATTTGCAATGCAAATCTAATCATTAGTTCGAGGTCAAGACAGTTGGGGAAGAATGGAGGGAGATGGTTAATGGGCAAACTTGGAGGAACTTACAGTATCAAAATAATTCTTCCTCGTGAGTAGTAATCATCTTGGAAGGCCGCTGGATGGGAGCATTTTGTGATTTTTATAATTATTTTTATTTAAAATCAACTTCAAGTCCCCATGAGGTCCCAATGGGCTGCTCATCCCCATACATATAGTTTGGGGCCCATATGCAAGAAAATTATTTAAAAAATTGAAGTTGGAGACAAGACCAGCCACTGGAAAACAAAGCACACCTCGTTACATCTTAATGGAAGTGCACAGTCGTGAGATTTACTGAATTTAACGTCCCTGCTGAATCCTAATATTACCCTTGCACGCCGAGACGTAATGTTGGGTAAATAATTTAATATACACGTGTCCGCCAGTGTAATATGTTATAATATCTATTATTGAACACATAATTCCAAGGAGTAATAGTTGCATAAGAGTCATAAAAAAGTAGAATTTCCCACACAATAGTAAACTTTAATGGGATTATATTATGAGACGGAGGGGCTGGAGATATATATGCATTATGCAAAATGGGATTCGTGCTAGTTTTTCACAAGAAAACAAAAAGTTACGGCTTGGAACTTTCCATACATATGTGCATGTATGTATGTAATGTATAGTCTGTCCCCGAGATCTGACTCTTAGTGGTTATCCATATCTATAGTAGTCCCTGCATCTGCTTGTATAACCACTCGGGGGTATGGAAGCACTCCTCGAGCGTCTTTGAAGACTCTCCGCAAGACATTCCTATACATATATATGTATGTACTCACTTGAGTAGTATGACAAGGAGAGAGTGTGTACCTTGGACATTAAAAAGCGAACCATTCTTGACAGTTGCGAGTTTTTCGCGATTATGAATTGTAATGATCATCATGTTTTATCATCCATAGTCTAATCCTTTTGTTTGGTTGAAGGAATTCTATTCCATGGCCAAGAAGAAATTCCGTACTGAGGCTAAATAGAATCGAATGTATAAGGAATGAGCACATACGGAGGATTTTGTGAGAGAGTGTCTGTGTATGTGTGTGTGTGTGTGTATGTGTGTGTGTGTGTTTATATGCAAGTGAAGATCAAGTCCTCATGATGGAATAGTTAGTCGTATGGGAAGAGCACTGATTCACAGGCAAAATGCCCATGAATAAAGTAGCTCTTTCTTCTCGTTATTATGCCAAAGCTGAGTTGAACATAACGACCTGAGAGATTTTTCCACGTTGGCTTTTATTTTCATTTTCTTATTCCTTTCTTCTCCTCTCTCGCCTCGTTCCGAGGGAGATCCACATAATTTCACATTTTCATAGATGCTCCTGTTACGTCTACGGCTACGTCTTCTTCTTCTTCTTCTGCTTCTACTGTTGCTCCCGTCATTTCTTTCCCTTCCTTTTGCCTCATTATTATTATTAGAGAAAATTGTGTGCTTGTGGTGGTGGGAATGGAAGTATAGTCGGAGTTTCTATCGAAGATTTTACTTTGTATGCCGTGGGAAGAAGACGTCGATGAAGACAGAGAAAGACGATGAAGGAGACTCAACACAAGAAGCTATTCTGTACAAATACGTCACCCGGGGAGAAAATTGCAAAGACACTGTGTATATACTTATGCTATATAGGGAGAGGACGAGAGCCTCTTGCAAATACTGTATCTATCCGAAGGAATAAAATCCGGAAAGTCTTTCGTCCCAAAGGCTAAGCTATAAGTATATGCAGGAAATGTACATACATGTGAGGCTGCTTCGGAGAGAAAAGAATAAAACGTAAAAAGAAGAACTCTTTATGGATCTTTGACTCAACTCCGGGTCTCTATCGCTTTCTGAATGGAAATCAGCAATAAAAATTGCTTAGTTGTCGCCAAGACGGATCCAACACATATGTTCAGGGCTAAACCTTTGCTGGAACATAAAGAGACTCATTCCCATTTTCCCGGCAGCTGCCAATGAGGTCATCAGCTCAAATAGAAGGATCCTGGCAGTGTAAACTTTCCACATTATCCCTCATAGAGTTACAGTGTGAAGACTCCCTTGCCTGGACAAATAAAGCTAACCCAAGACTTAAAAGGCTTAATGTTTAAAAATACAACGTTAAATGAGTGTGTGTGGGGGGATATGGATATTTCTCTGACGTAATTGATTTAAAGGACGCTCTGTGTGTGTGTGTGTGTGTGTGCAAAGAGCGTGGGTGCAAACTGGAATGAGTCCTTTTCCCCGCAAATTCCTTTATTTTATTAAAAAACTTTCAGCAATTCCAGGGCTAACTTGGGGCACGGACATAAAAACACTTTAAAATGATTATTCCAAAAGGACATTGCCGGGCAAAATGGGGACAATTCTCTGAAGCGTGGGCATTGAGAATTTTGTGTCCCATCTAGATTTTCCTCTTGTAGCAAGTTCATTCCAGGATGAGTCTAGTAACCCAAGTTTGATCGTTAAAATTACGGGTAGAGATAACATTATGAGTAAGTTTCCTATATAAATCCCATTTTAAAGCTTTTATTTTAGCTGTCTCAATTTGTTGATGTAAGCTGAAGCATTCACATTAAGATTATTTATCTCTACCCATATAGTACAAGAAATATCTATTCGAAGTAATCTATTCATATATCTCTCCAGAAAATTGTGTAGTGTCTCAGTATTTAAAATATTTTTAAACTTTTGAAGATAAATATCTTTTAGTTTACGACTCACCATTTACAAGCCACATGTTGATTTACTGGATTTCCAAGTTGTAGGCCTCATTACTTATTGAGACCTTCTGCCAAGTACATACTGTATAGCTTCCTGATAAAAATCGAGAGCGTCTAAAGCAGCGCAGTGTGTTCCAAAACTTAAAGGATGGTGAAGTCAAATTTGTTATTTTTTAAAATATTTGACTTGACTGAAAAATTATGGTTTACATTTATGCGAGAAGCACTTCAATGTAGCCCTAAAGGGAGTCAGCATTAGATATATCCCCATAGTCTGTTTTTCACCTCCGCTCGTCACGTACATATTAAATGCGTAACCTAACACGAGGAGACGTTTAGCAAACCAACTGATAAGGGCACGTAAAGAGCAGCCCACGTAATCTTCTCCGGTATTTTATAAGCCGGTTTTGCTTTCTTTTCCCTCTCCCATAGTTTTCCCAGTGTTTTGGAGTATGTAACAGTCTAGAGGTAATATTAAGTAATAGTAGGAGTAAGGAGGAGGAGGATCGTATGTAATTACTACTCCAGGAAGTTCCGGAGTGAGTGTACTTTCCGAGGATTATACAATCCTGGGAGAATAACTTAGATATTAGTTATAGAAAAAGAAATCCGGAGAGAAGCAATAAGAATTTTCCCACTCATCCAGACTCCGTCAGAATTATCTTACAGGGTTATTTTGAGGTGGAGGACAATACAGCGTGCATTATTGGAGAGTCATCCAGGACTATTTTCCCGCTTGTGATGATGATACGGATGTGACTGTCGATAAACTGAGGAGACTCCCGCGTATATAAACATATGGCTAATACTCAATAGTACTTAAGCACTTCTACCATAATTATCTGGAGAACCTCCAAACAACAACCAGTGAATGTCCCATTCTGGATGCTGTTCAAGGGAATCTGCTCCTGGATCCGGCCCGCCATCCTTCTCTCACGAACATTAAACAGGCAGATGCTCAAGGTTTGTCAGGGAAATTGTGGAACTTGCTCAACGTAATCGGTCACCCAGTCCCCAACTTTTATTAAATACAAATAAAGTAGTTTCGAAGAGTCGTAAAATGTGAGCTGGAGAAGGGGAACTCTTACAAATTAGATTAGTCTCAAACCAATTACCCCATAGGTATGGAACAGTGCTGAGCTCCATCCCCGATATCCGTTGGTGGTGTCCCCAACTCGGAGCTATAGTCCTCTTTCTCAACTGAACAGAGCCAGGAGATAACACTTGCATTATTAAAAGTGTACACATGAAATTTCTTTACACTTGACAATCGACAAATCTCTTTACCTATTTAGGCATATCCAGCGTAACTTCTCCTGACACTGAGAGCGTGCAGAGTTGTTGATTCTATCACTTCTAAAAAGGCATAAGCAAACAATACAGGAGATTAAATTCTCCCAATAGCTATTTCCCAGAACTTGTCAGTACTTCCACACAAAAAAAAACTAGGATTTAGGAGGATAGTGGAACTTGACACTAAAAAGACCTCATTTCATGTACCCTATAATTATATGATTTCACATGACATGCGATGTATGTATATACATATGTATGCGTGAAGTACATACAAATAATTTTTCACGTATCTACATGCATCAGCTGAATATATAAAAATATCTTTTTGTGGTCCTTTCAAATCAGGAAGCCACAGAGAGGCACATGAAACACAACAGTCTTATCCATAAAATTTCATTATGTATCTCATCCCCATCACACAGCACATTAGGCAGGAGCCTCCTTACATGTATGCCGCAATGAGAGCGGATACTATATTGGGTCCTTCCCTTGAGCTCATATATATGTAGATACATACCCCCTTGAAATCTATGCGACACTCTGAGATACAGAAACCACAGTAGGAAGATACAATGTAATAAGATGAAATGTTCCTAGTCCGTAGAAGACAGAATCGATGAATCTCTTGACATGGTCAATAAATTTTGATGTAACTGGCAAACCCTTCCGAACCTCTGGGGAGGAATAACAATTTACCATTATAAAGGACGTACTCACATTCTAATAAAATAGAAGATTTGAAATGATTTTACAAGCTTTAAGTCTATCCAGTTTTTATCCTCTCACTTATTACTCCCAGGCGTCTTGTGAGCTGTCACATATGTATGTACATATACAGTAGAGCCTTTAAATTACAGCTCTGGAGGAATTAAAAAAATTAAGCACCCAAGATGGAAAACAAAGGAAATTAACACCGAGGCTTAAAAACTTCTATGGGGAGAGATAGATACTTTTTTTTAAAACCATCCGACTAGTAAGTATGTATATGAAACTGCACACGAAGCCCCAATAAAAACAATTGAGGATACCAGAGATTACATTTCCAGGAGGAAAGCAAATACTACAATTTCTGAAGAAGACACTTAACCTACACAGATGTGGACATATAATGCTTAATTACACACAAAATCTCCTCGGAAATACTTAAATATCATGTAGTTTATCCCCCACCGTTGTTCCTCATTCCCTGCCCCATAATTATCTCAATCTCAATGGTCATTACGTTTAAATTTGAGTCCTCACTAACGAGCTCGTCTCCCTCATAATGAGTTGGAAATGAATGAGTGAAGTGGAATGTACACATGTATCATGTAGTAGCCCACATATAAGCTCCGCCGTAAAGTTAAGATCAATTGCTTATTTAAGGTTTCTAACAAGTTTCCATTTCATTTATTGCAAAGTAGTAGTAGTCGACGAGTGTTGTGGAGTCTCATATGTCACAAGTAGTTCTGGGGAAGTGTCAGAGAAGCAAAACGCTTTATTTCGAGCGGAGGATTCAGAGTGTTACATAACTGACAATGGATTTCGTGCATATACATCTATACATGTATAATAATTATATATACATAATTATATAATTATATATACAGGCATGTATCATTTACGTAATTCAGGCACTCAAAAGACTAGCTCTGTAGTTTGGTAACCATAGTAGGACAGTCAACTCCACCCATGCTCATTTCAGCAGTATTCAATAATACCAGGTTGCTTTCAAGCCATTAAAAATAATTATTTTGCGTGTGAATACCACGTATAGAGAATTCGCCCCTGCATCTGTAATTACATACATATGTATATATAGCCAATCTAAATAATTGAGCCTACACGAAGTGACGATTTGAGCAATAATTAAAACGGGCATGTTCCATTACGTCCATAATGAAGTCTAATGAATACAGTGCCGGGGAAAATCTCAAAGCCAATCCAGTAAAATATTCTCTGACCCTCAATATTATTTCAAACACTCAGGGTCAGTGTCTGACTGGTGTGAGTTGGCTCAAGAGAGCTAAGAATTGACCAAAGGGATACAGTAATTAGCAGAGTCATTAGGGAACACTACGAGGACAATTCCAGACTGGATCCTTTGTAACGTCAGTCACATATATGGAGGAAGGAGAGTGCTTACTCCCGTCAGTGTATCCATTACAATGTAATTAGCAGATTCCAACACGGAGTTAAAATACTAGCGGGGAAGGTTCATCTGTCATGCGGTGCATTAGGAATGGCAAACTTGTTGGCGTAATAATTGAAGTCTGTTGATTTCTGTGAAGGAATTTAAAGAATCTATCTATCTAAAGCTTCCTGTGACATTTTTTCCCTGAAATAATAATCAATAGTCTCCTTGGGAAGGACTAATGATTAGGACAACTAGATACTTCCCAGAGTGATACTGACTTTACAGTAGAGAGGATAAATAATGCATGAGAGAAAGGAGGAGACGAGACTGACGGTGACGGGGTAGGTACTTGAGATGGTTGGAAGCCCTAATTGATATAATGAAGAGCCTTTCATCACGTCGTAGTACTTTCATCACCACACATGAACGTATGCCGGTGTTAAGTTTAGAGTCGTCCTATGGACACACCTGAAAGAAAGTAACATTAATGGAAAATTAATAAAGGAAGAGTCTATTACAAGTTTGTGTAACCTTAGCTATGGAGTAGTAAAGCTGGGAATTCAAATTAGGCAAAAGTTTACATTTTAGATGGGAACATTTAAGAGATTAAGTCATCCTCCTCTCCTGGAGTCTCTCCGCTCGATGCAGAGACACATTTGAGTCGTTGTAATGGATGCATGACTAAAAAGTACCTATTATGTTTTAGAAATTGAGAATTCCGACCACCATTAGTCATGTCGAAATCTTTAGTTTTCCCTGACAGAGAGGAGCAAGTAAGTCCGTCTTTCATTATTAATGAAGCACGTGGGTAGTTCTTACTTTACGGAAACCTTGGAGAGCCTAGCGTCCTTTCCTATTTTATAGGAGCTTAATAGTTTTTGTCGCTCGTCGTGCGTACTCTGTGTATTCTCAAGTAAGTACACGGACATTTGTACAGTGAGATGATCGTTAAGAATATGCAAGTATCTAGACAAATGTGCCAAATGTCTGCACTGCTGTCTTAATTCTTCCTCAGCATATGTATATAGATAGGTACATATGTATCTGCACATCTATGACATTTCCCATCTCTGACGGCTTCATTTATGCAAACATCTCTGGATCTCCTTTACCGCTTCCTCACAAGCCTCACAGTGTTACACCTTCCCTTTGCGTACGGTCCGTTGACTTAATAATAATGTGAGGATCTTCACATGCATACTTTATGTCATGACATTATGTACACACACACACACAGACAGAGATCAAACTTAAGTTGATTTTAAGATAGTCGGAACACGAACTCCCCCGAAGAACCCACTCCCACGGAAATGAGCTACAGTTGTAGGATATCTTCATACTACTATATGCCCTTTGTATCAGAAAGCTACTGCTATTTGGAAGCTTAGCCCAGAGCTTTCTCTAGCCTCCCGGATTCACAAACAAACAATTCAAAGAAAGGATGGGATGTAGTCGGTATGTCAGAGATGAAAGAGAAAAGCAGTCTTGGTTTTTAAGCAACTAAGCATACACATTACAATGGGATGAAAAGAGCAGAGTAGGAGTTTTTTAATTACAAAGTAACTCCATGCATAACATCATTACTGTGAAAAGCATTCAAGTTTTTTTTTTCAATCTATAACAACGCTCTACATTATTTTACATCTGTGTTTCTGTCTGTACAGGTAGTACGTATTTACAAGGTGCCATGAAACATTCTCTTCCCCTCTAACTTTCACAGATGAGGACTGTGGACACCCAAAAATATTGGTTGTCAATTTCAGAGGAAATTTTCAAAAATTTACTTCTTTTGATATAACATATTTAGATAATTATGCCAAATTTACTAAATTTATAATTATCGTCTTAATGTCTATTTTTGTCACTGAGGCTGAAAATGCTGTTATTTGGATCAATAATGAAACCTTCCTGAATTCCAGAAGCTGTGGCACAAAATTAAGGGAATTAAATCATGTTTGTCTTCATGAAGATTTAAGGAAGGGGTACATGTATCTACGTTTCTTGTAACCCTTTTCAGACTTAAAAGCTCAACGGAGTTGTTATTTGTAAAATGAAAAAAAAATTAGGCAATCGTTCCCAACATACATACAAATTCAATGTGGAGTAGAGATTAGGAAGTTACAAGCAATTAAACATAAATTGTCACTTCTGGTATATCTATAGAAAGTGTCGATAAAATCTGGAAGCACTTAAAAACAGCTACTTTTAATTACTGGCAAGTTGCAATTAACATCCCAATTTGATATAACATGGGTAACTCCTCCAATGAGTCATGGAAGGAGAAGTGTCGTTTAGTTTTGAGGCTGATTTGGAAGCTTGCTGGGAGCGGGAGTAACTTTTTATTCTTCCTTTTCACATTTGCAATCATAAAAGAAACAAACCTCCTATTATGCTCCCGTAGTTATAAATGCTGATAGTAGAAGCTCCAGAAAGAAAATGGATTATGCACATGCTGTTGGACGCATATGGAGCAGTTACCATAATTTGAAGAATCGTAACTCATGTCCAAAGGAAATACAGCCAAGCCAAATGCATTAATATGCCTAGACGATGGATTGAGGGCTAGAGTCAGCAGACTGGTCTACCCACAACAGGCATATGTGCTGAAGTCGAGCTAAGGTTGCTAATGACGATGAGAGAGCCGTGATAAGATTCGGGTATAGAAAAACTCTGGTTAATTTCAACTGTTTTGTACCTAGTCCCGAATGGCACGTGGAATGACTCCTGGAGCGTTCTTTGTTCACTTTTGGCTTCACAGTTCTTAAAAATTTTCACAGTCAATAATATCTAGGTACTGCATGGTTCTGAGAGAAGGATTCTATAAATGCTGTAGCAAATGTTAGTGTGTAGGAAGACTGGATGAGCTTACATATAATGCACACACACACATTACACACACACACACACACACACACACACACACACACACACACACACACACACACACACACACACACACACACACACACACACACAAACACCAGAATCCTCATACGTATAATTTACTTCACAAACTTTTTCCTTCCATATCTCCCATCTCTCAGTCTTCCCTGAGGATCTGTATCTCTACTGCAGAAGTGTACACAGGCCTGGATACAGATGTACTGTGAAGAGAGGCTGGTAATGTGAAGCAATGTTACGCAACTGAAATTCGAATTCCATGTAGTGAATTTCTTTGTCATTTATTTCACCCGGGCTAGTTTACCGACTGTGCCAACAACGTTTGGATTTCAATTTTGAGGGTAATATTGTACGCTTTATTTTCTCTGGTGTTGTTTCTTCTCCGTACAGCTCTTAGTTTACATTTCACCAGCAGCTGTTCCACAACAACAATTTACACAGGGAAGGAAACTCTTCTGTCGTATATATTTTTTTATACTCCTGTTATTATTGTTTTTTCTCCACCATATAGATTCGGAAGTTGAGACGAGTTGAAAAATAAAATTTCCTCATGTTTTCCAACTCTCCAAGTGTGTAAGTGTGTGTGTGTGTGAGTGTGTAGTTTTTACTGGCACTTACACCCAACCGCATCTCATGCATATATGTATGTAGAGAGTTGAACCTCAGAGCGGGTCTGAAAACATGATGCAGATTTCTTTTTTATGTAGATTCTTCCCTTTTCCTATCATCCAAAAGCGCTGCCTATCATGCCTCAAATAAATCCTAAGTGTGTGGTTATATGGAGTGAAAGTAAGGGAGCCCATGAGGACATGCATACATACCTTTGAGCAGTTGGGAGTTTTGACTGATTTACTGCCCCATTATTACCAAACGGGGAGAGAAGCCGAGTCCTTTGTAAAAGCAGGGATAAAAAAAAGAATTAGTTGTACCCATATAGAACGCTCACAATTCTGGCAGAGTCACCACTTCCTACTAAACATTTCAAAATTTAATTTAATGGTTGTATCAATGCTCCATTTTATATGTACCTTCCATGCTTGGAAAAGTAACAGTTGAGAAATAAAAGGGAATTTTATGCGAGTAATAACTTCCATGAAATTCCCAACTTCGGCCTTAAATATTCAGTTTGATTGGGTACAGTAGGAGAAAGCTCTGGGATTGTATTTTCCTGCGTAACTACATATCTATGTGTATCTATACTTATACATATATCTTTTTTTTTTGCGTAGAAGAAAAATATCCACCAGATGTGCTTCGTTTACATTCAAATTCCAGATTTACGTAGTTTGCAGGCGGCTGAATTGTTGACCAGTCAAAAATGTTACTTTCTCTTTTTAATGTCTAGGAAAAAAGCTGGCAGTGTGTCATTTTGTTTAGACCCTCAAAATAAAGGGAAGCAACGGCATGTGGTTGTATACGTCCCATGTATTCTTACAGATTTCATCCGTCAGAGTAGATTATGTGTCATATAAATTCTGCTACAAAGACCTTGTCCAAATAGATTTGCCCCCTTGAAGAAATTTCGAGATGTTCGCTGTATGTAGTGTCGTGTTTTTGTTGTCTACGGAGACAAAAGCCTCCCTTGTAACTCGTATTTCCCATGAAAAACTCTGTCAGTAAGGATGTAACAGTTTTGTTGGATTTGAGGGGATATTTTCTAGAGAAAAGATTAAAGTTGGCAGGATGAGAGTAACACTTGAGTATTTGCTAGCCACAAAGCTATACAGAGGGTCGTGCACACATGCCTATGTCTGTATCTGTAAGTGTGCTGTACGTCAGCCCTTTTTAGTTCCAGAGAAACATTAAATAATTATTGTTGTATCTGTCTGTCTCAACCAGGAGCATGTATATGAAGACATGAAATCTTTTGTGAGGTTCAGTAGATTCATTAAGTATTCAAAATATTTTAAGCAGTTCAGGCTTCACACAAGAGAAAGTAATCAATTTTCTAAGTCATTCTTGATGAACAAATACTGTTACCCACTCGTGGGCTCTCAGCAACATTCTTGGGGTTTACGTCGGCACATAATTACGTATGCATAGAAAGACAAAAGGAATTACTTGCGTGTCTCTGTACATACATAATTATGTATATTTACATACATACAATTCATGTACATACACACTCACTCACACACATGCACCACAAGAGTAATGAGTATCAAAATGCCTCTGCAGAGCTGCATGACTTTCCCAAGATGCAATTATGCTGACATATCGTGTAAGCGATTTTTTTTTTTTAAAAATGTGGCTTACAAATTTAAAGGAGAATTTCTCCAGCATTTGTGTTCCATATCTCCTTCACAACAAATGAATAGTTTTGCGAATGATTTTAACCTTGGAATTTCCAACTTCACCCAATGGAAAGTGCAGTGAATTACTCCAGCCTTTTGAATTTCCCTGCCCTTCGTGAGAGGAAAGTGCTGGAGCTCAAAGGTAGACATAGTGAGTGAGGATAAATTGTTTTTGGCTTAAACCCATGCAGTTGAGGAGCAAAAGGAAGGATCGGGGAATGCAATGGTAAAAGCTACCACGATGATAAAATTTCATACGGATTAGGAATGATTACGCAATTTCCTTCCTCAAATACTCCGTGACCTCATGTTTCCGCATCATGCAGAACCATTATCTGTATTGTGTAGTTTATGTACGTATGTACATATGTAGGTATTACAACCATAAAAATATTATTACAGAACGCTTACACAGCATCGGTGGGTGTAGGAAATCCCCTCGAAAAAAAAGGTAAGCTCTTGAATGCTCTGCTTTTCCTTTCGACAAAGTTATATGCCTGTAGGTAAGTATCTATTATGTACAGATTCAAAATAGAAGCGTAAATCTGGATTATATCCGATTCATAATAAGGGAAGAGATATTGAATCGAAACTCATGTTCCAAGAGGGCAGGTACAGTATACAAAAGTAGGAAGATGATGAGAAAATCAGGAATAACGTGCTACACGATGAAGGAGAAGAAAGAAAGTAAAAAGTATCCGTTTTCCCTTCACAGGTTTAATCTGTATAGAGGTTAAGCTGGTCCACGCGATTCCGGCCCAAACAAGCATGTGCACTTATAATGTATGTATGTTTACAGGGTGAGGAGACTGGATAACAAAAAGGATGGAAAAATCCTTTAGGAAAACTGACGAACCAAGGAAAGACGACAAGGTTAGGAAAGCTGGCTGCTACAAATATAATGGAGAGGAACGTGGGACTATTTTAAGGAATAAATTGTCATGGGCCTTGGCACATATATACATATGCATATTAGAGGAAATGATTTTTATGAATTACACTGCTTTTTATAGTTTCTTCCAGAGGAAAAACTAGGTTTTTTCATTGTCAAGTTCCATAGAAATATTGCAGTGTGTGTCTCCAAGTTTGATTACTTTCTCATATTATTTCCACTATCTTCTCTAAGTTCGATACTTGAATCAGTTCGGAATTGACAGGGGATTTTCCCTGTGAACAGTATAAATAAATACACTTCAAGATATAGCATATCTACATAAATTCGTTCCTGTATGTAAGTATGCGCATCTATCTATAATTATATAATTATATGTATATTTATTACACATGCATTTCCCTATAGGTATGCTGGAATTGTCTGAAGTTTCTTCTTCCGTTGTTATTGGTATGATATGAAGACAGTACTCAACAAATTGTATTCGTATGCCTGCGCCAGCGGTTTTGGTGTATGTGTGCGCGTATATGTAATAATTATAGATATATATGTGTATATACGTAACTTGTATGGTTGTAATTATGTGTATGCACCCTATAGATTAGTTCTTTCTAGAATAGCTCAATGTAGTCTTTCCCAGGCTCCGCTCAAGTGCCTATAGTTTCCTTTTATAGTTTTGTTTCTCTTTAGTATTAGGATATTTTAGTCTGGAGATTTTGATCGGAATTTCTAAAGAATGTATGGTTGCGATGCTAAATGGTATGGGTAGGAGGGACGTCTGATTTTGATATTTATTATTACGATATTTATGGAGTCAGACAAATATAGTAAGTTCGATTAGAAAAGTTGGACCCCGGTATACTCTGGGAGACCTAAAATACAATCAAAAGCTCTGTGATTCAGTATGATTCACGTCCCCAGCCCCCCAGCATTGCCTCACGTCGGCGGGTACTGAGAGGACTTTACAACAGAAAAGTTCGAGTAAAGTCAAGGGAGAGAGGAGAGATATAGGAAAAGTTTGAGATAAGAATCGTTCAAGTGAAATGCCAACATCTATTAGACCAAGGCTAATAATGCCAACTACGAACATTCTCTTTGGATTCCTGGTTAATGGAACTCACAGCGGGTTGCATGCTCTACAAACCAGGGACTACTTGCCTTTCCTTTAATATTTGGTATTACACACGGCTGTGCAAATAAACACAATTATTCTTAAACAAATACATCCTTCACACATCCACCATTTAAGCTGTTGTTTCTTTTGGGGGACTACAGTATGAGGTAAAAACCAGAGGGACACTAGCAAGTCTTAATGTACGCAGATATGAGGTGTTTGCAATACAGTAGATACACATGCTGTGGTAATATACAGCAGGTGGTAGAGAATAAAAAATAATCTACAAAAAAATCTTTATTACCCGGAATATCCCATGCCATTTTATCTCCTTATGGCTTACGACAAGACCACACTGTCATGATTTCTTCAGATTACATCCGATACAATTATTATCATAACAAAAGGAAAAGAAAAACCCCAATGTATTAAATAGTTGGAGGATAGCTTGCATTCAAGGGAATCTCTCCTGATTTTTTATTTGCCGGTAAACATTCGAATGTATTCTTCATCTGGCTATTGTTTATGTATACAGAGTATTGATTCCGAATAAAACACAGTTGTGGTTTCGATAGTGTCTCTCTCCAGGTTTGAAATATTTTGGTGGCTCCTGTACCTTATTGCAGGAGATCCTCCTCCAATGGGCGGATGGTATAGTGGAGCTGTGAAAAATAATAGTCTGGAAGTGTATGAGGTGTATTGCATGGGGAATAATTTCTGATAATAATTCACATGAGAAATATTGCAGTAAATTGCAAAATCCCACCCGTTTCCTCTCTCTCCCAACCTATACTGTTTAGGTTGGTATTTTTAGACTTGGTTCGCTTATTTATGATATGGCAGTAGATGATGAATGAAGGGAATGACTTTTAACGCTGCACAGGTTTTGAGGCACATGAAATTCCTGGAAACCAGTCTTCATTAGGGTTTCCATCATTTTATGGTACATATATTTTCATCTTTTTTCTCAAGTTTGTTTGAAATTGGCTCCAACTATATACGTGGGGCATTGAGATATTTTGTACGAAAAATATTTTTCTGAGAATTTTAATTTAATTTAGATATCCGGTATCCTGTCATACTGCTCTTGGAAAATTAGTTGACTGACGGTTAGCTTCCCATACGTACACTACATCTTGAATATGAATATGGGGTGCGATGTTTCCACTCTAACCTCGAGTCTCAGTTCTTCATCGTTACGGAGGAAAATTATTAACAGAGAGCCTTAGATTTTGAAACGGGGATAGGATGGAGCCAGACTTATCCGCAAAAGTCAGCAGGTATCCGTACTATTCCGTACAATGTAATTAGATTGGTAATCAATACCTTGAGTGTAGTCAGAACATGGAATGACGAATACTGTACAATGCGAAATCCCCTCACGAAATAGCTTCAGTCGAGCAGAATAGAGCCCAACCATACTCGTAAAGTCAACATTATGGTCTGAACGGAGAAAATGATATCGATTTTGGGTGCTTCAAGAGGCGAGTTAATAATCGTACAAATATGACAAGATAACCATAAATAAACCGAATACTACGTGTCTACAATTGTACGCCCATCAGTTACATCAAGGTTAAGAGTAAGTATGTATGTACATACGTAACAACCTCAGCAAGCTGTGATCACTTCTCTTTACAATGACTTTGCCCACGATAACATATTCTACGGATACACTCCTGAGGAGATCGTCGGGGGAGTTCGGCTTAATAAGGTAGTGAACATGAAAGTATAAGGTAGAAGTTTTTGCTCATGGTTCAAGCGGATGGAGTTGAACGATTCTTTATTAATAAAATCATAAATGCTTTCACGAGCAATAACTTTTAGACTGTCATATGTCACATTTAATTTGTAAATTGGACGTTAATCAGAAATCACAATCAGTCAGGGATATCCACTGCTGTCTCCATTTTATGACTGTGGACAATAGTAATAACGGATGACAGAGCCAGGATTCATGGGTAACAATGGAGTAACAAACAAGGCTTTGTTTCTGGTCCCTGTTCCTCTTTTGCCGTCTCCAAAGTTTACTTGCGACGACTTGATGACTACACACTTTATTTATTGCATAGCAACTTGAGTATAGAAAAAATAGTAAACATGATTTTATGCTTACATTCTTTAAAGTTGCTTGTCGTGTGTTTTTATGAAGTGTATTACCTTTTCAGGATTTCAAAGTCAGAAACTTTCTTGGATTTGTGACCTCTGAGTAGCTTAACATTTTCCCTAATATAATATTTGATACTTCCATTCTACAGTTTGAAAATAGGTGGACGTAAATATGTACTACGATAAGAAATATTTATGAATCTACATACATAAGTGTATGAGCCGGTAAGATTCTCGACATCTCGACTTACTAGATTGTACCCTGTTTACTAAAATATGTACAGTAGTACAGAAGTCGCATCAGCAGCACTTGATTTAATATGGTAGTAAATTGGGCACGGATACATGGTCTATATGACAGATATGTACATATGTATATTGAGGGGAAAGTGTGTCATCCTCGGGCTGTTACAACTTCCCCCAATAAGTATGAAATTGTATGAATTTTAAATTATAGATGTGACAGAGATATGGAATGAGGCTTTTACAGTCAAAAGTGGAACCTGCTGGCATGGCCAGAATTATAAAACTTGTGGAACATCATTGAATTTATGGGAAGCTGAAGATGACACGTGCAAAGTATTTTACAAGTGTGTTATTTTGTTTTCACTGGAATTCCCACCGTACATAGGTAGATTAGGGAACAATTTCAAAATGAATATCCACACATACATGAAAGAACTGTAATTATTCGAAGCATGTAATACAGAAAATTACATTAATACAAGTAGTAATTAGAGCATATTGAAATCTTCTCCAATTTACAGACTCAGAATTTCATATAAAGTGTCAACATCTTTGAATAAGTTAAGCTTTGCAATTAAATATTTTGAACACTACAAACTTTCGCATCCTTGGGAGAAAAGTACGAAAGTAACCTTGAATCCAGAAGCTTTGGAAGAAAGTACATATCTGATGGTTACTCCTGAGCCCTTAGAACCAGTATTATTAGGAAATTACACCATGCTTGTAGGAAAACCTTGGAGTGAAATGAATAAATTCGAGCTAAAATCTCATAAATCTAATAATAACTACATATGTATGTTTATATAAATGTACAGAGAATCAGAGAAGACACGGTGAACAAGAGAAGAAATCTCAAGCATATTTTTTTCAATTATTTCAACTTTTTTTTACTCGGCCATTGAAGTACAATTTTCTTGTCTTATTTCAAAAACCTGAATGAATTGTAGCATATTATCATGTGTATAATTTACGTTATTTTCTAAATAATAAATGAAATGAATAATTTTTCTGTATAGACTATCCTCTGTTAAACATTAGCATGTGGATACTTCAGACCAAAGTCATTGATCTATGACATTGTTACATGCCACACTGGTCTCATCCAAGTCGAACCTAGACCTAGACTACACAAGTCTTTGAAATGGTAGTAAGAAAATGAACTAGTGTCATTGCCACAGTGTAACATAAGCCTATGAGTGTACTCTAATAATAATATAATGATGAGTGGAAAAATGAAGGAGCTGATTATACAGTGTACAGTACAATAATTATTTTCTTGACCATTTAAATACAGCCTGTATTAAAAAGTATTACACCAAAATTCAGCCTAATTATCAGTAAAACACAATATAGTATTTAACTTGTCTATGGGCAACATCACTCGCATTGTCTTTCAACTAACAAAGGAAAAAAGAAGAATCCCTTCGGACTCCTTAACGTTGGCAACACAATGAATAATTCATGTAAATTAGTACTTAAACGTGAACGAGAGAAATTAAGTAGTACAGATAGTAGTAACCAATACTAACTTAATTATGGAAACACCGACCGTGACTCATCTTACAGAGTAAGCAATAATTGCTAAGATACTTAAGTAAACCTTTTAACAAACACATTACTATAATAGTGACAACAATGAGACATGACTTTATTTTTTGTTAACGCTGTAACATTCTATGTAGTGTATGGATAGTGTAATAATATGCCTTCAAAGATGCTACAATAATTTGAAGACCCCTTGGCATAATTAGTTATGTTATACGTAGTACTTGTAAGGTGGATCCATCGAAAGCACTGGAAGTGAGTGCAACTAAAAAGTCATTCCTGGTAATTGTAATGTACGTTCATATGTGTATTTATATGTAATATAGAAGAGCACACTATAAATCCTCTACATCCTGTCAGAATAATTATATTTTATATAATTATGTTGTAAAGTATTAAGTATTTTTAAACCGTTCAATTTTTTTATTACTTCTGCTGACCATTCTGCTTTTTTTGTCTACTGTTATTTTTATGATACTTCTTCTTAGTATTATTATTCCTTCATAATAATAATAATAACTGCGGTATATCAGCTTCCTCTCTGTATTTCCTTTAACTTCCACAGATTCAATTTAAATTATATAGTCTCATATTCAAATTTTTTTTAAAGTTGTCGCACTTGAAAATCCATATTTAAATTTGCACCCCCACAATTAGTAAGTACTGACGTACACATTTATAGTAATTACTTTTCACAAGAGAGTGGTTCACTTTAGGTGTATAGTTTGTCACAACTCACAACGTTCCAGCATTTCCCAACCGTTTTACTAATATGATCATGTCGCCTGACTGACATGAGAGTCTCAAGAATTGGTTGATTCTCACTACACATAACTTTTAATTATAATTTACTTATACATTATTTACTCAGTATCTTCGCAGCCGTTGGTACAACTTTTTGATCACTGCTGTTTTCCATATTTTGCAAGTTCAAGAGTGCGGGTTAAGTCTTAATTAAGTTACTCGACACTTGTCATTACACGACTTCTCTCTCTCTCTCTCTGTTCCAATTAAACATTTTTATTATTGTTTTCTACAGCGAGAAAAGATACATAACGGAAGTGTTATTTTAATATATGTTTTAAAAGTCGAAAAAAATTATACTTCATCAGTAATAATAAGTATCATGATAACACGAAACTGAATTTAGGTTTAAAATGTATGCTTGCAGGAGTTTATACGCATAATTCTGTAGCGTACAACATACAATAAGACACTAATTGTTTATGAATATAAACTCCAACAAAGTCTTGTATTATCTTTATCCTTAAATATAATTTCCTGTTCAGCATACACATTATAGCGGTACGTTTACAAACATGTATATTTTACAGGTCCTATAGTAGTAATTGTAGTAGTAGTAGTAATAATAATAATATTATCTATGATGAAGTTTGTAAACCTTTATCATGCACACTTTTTCTTTAAAATCCTTCAATTGAAAACTTACATGGATTAAAAACAATATACAATAATAATTATTATTAAAAGTAAAACGTCCATGGTCTACATATTCGTAATTATATTGACGATACAAATGCAGATTTGTATATGGACTCAGAAATACATGTATTACATAACGTTTTCCATTTTAAATTGTAATAATAATTATTTTTATGTAATTACATGGTACTTAAACTTTTACTTCTTCATTTTTAAACACACCAGCAACAGCAACCAGCCTGACTAATTATGAAAAGTGTGAAAAATTTATTATTGTGTAGCAACAGAACAAAATTGATTTCCTGTTATAGCATTGATTAGTAGTAAAAACTCAATAAATTTGTAATGATCGCGTATAATAATATTCCATTGAATAATTCCTTGTCAGAGCATAATTTTTTACCAAAGAAATCTTCCTATGATTTGAGTACTCTATTATATAATTGCCATTAGTAATAATACTTAAACACAATCACTCAGTATAACAGATTACTATGCCTAAAATTTTCCGGCACTATGTATGTAATAATAGTTATAATTATGTATGCATGTATGTTGGTTGAGATTTAATCACATAAACATCATATGAATGTGGGGTCAAGTCTATACTTACTATAAATAATAACGTAACGATAATATATAGCGTGTATACAGTACAAGACTCGGGTAATATTGGAAATACTTCATGGCCAGTGTCAAGCCATATCATCTGATCAGTTTGTATGCCTAATATACACCCATTTAAAAAATCCACTAACATTCAGTATAATGTACGTGTCTCTATAACAAAATTATAATTATTATACTTATTATACATACTACGATCGTAATAAGTAGTCTACACAAAGCAAGTATGCTTCTGCTGTTAGCAGTTTTCAATTTTAATTATTTATCCTTTTATAACTACTACTTTGTTTTTCCTTTGATTTTTCATCATCATCAAGAATGACCGAGAGAACTACAATGTAATTATTATAGCTATAGCACTGGCATCAAAGTCTTCATGTATTTCTCAAAAAACCTTTACGCTGCACATATTTTTTTCATTCTAAAGGAGGAGTACTCCACTCGTCGCCTTAAATTAATAATTATAAGATATTAATACAGAATTGTCCATCCCTCTTAGTTTCTTATGACCTTATTTAGATTTTAATTACGTTGTTTCATATCGGACAGGAAGTTGTTAAGCTTGTCAATTGAAAAAGCAGTCTGCTAAAATGTAGATAACATGCTAACAATATAATATGTTACCTTCTTTAAATACGGGCAGGCATTTGATAATGTCTTAACAATTATTATCAGATTATTACTGCGGTTTTTCAACACACAATAAACCCATCCATCCATATGATCAACTATATAAAAAATCCACCAACCTGATCTTCCAAAAACGTCTAACATGGAATTCTATATAGTTGCTAACGACTAGCTACTAATAATAATATTCGTTTACCAGTGAATCATTTTTAGTTTTGATTATGTTATAAAGCTTATTATGGAATAGGAAAGTCTAAAGCACTCTCAGCGTGAATATATCTTATTATGAACATATAGTTATACGGTAATCAATAGAAATTTCAACATTATCACTGTATAATTAGATAAATGAATGACAAAACTGAAATTTGAAGGGTCCATGATTTTGTTGTACGTTTCAAATTTGGGACATATGTTCACAATACAATAAGTACATAGATTCACTTGTTCAAAACTTTCACTGTAAAGAATGTTATCCTGGTGGCGAATAGCTCTGAAGGTTATAGCAATTATCGTTTTGGTATCAATGAATATGGAATCTTAACAACTGTTTAGGCTAAGATGTCGTAACGAAGGGAACGGAACTTCATTATTATAAAACCGTTATATGTAAATGGCTCACACGAAGGTCGACATCTTTTTTCAAATACAGCTTTAGTATCGAGTCACATCATTTATAATGTTGAACAACTGAGGAATACAGAAGTACGATTAATGTAAATGTAAGCAAATTTCAGGGTAATATTGATTACATCAGATTAACACCTGACTCCCTGTTTGTCGACTGTCAGGTCGAGAACAATGAAGAATATACGGTTGAAAGAGAATTGAACTAGGTGCCACTATAAACGAAATGTTTCTTGGCATCTAAAATATCAGGCATTGCGAAACCATACAATCGTACAGGACGATACTGATGACACGTCGTAAAAGTTGTCAGGTCACGGTCAAACACTACTAACAACATTAATAGCAAGAAAACAACACGCGATCCCTCTCTTTTCCTACACAATATTCGCAGTAAAGAATGCGTTGTCAAATTCTCGTCAACTTTAGCTTCTGTAGTTTCTTTTACTTAAAATTATGTAATATGTATGTGTATATACATTGTAAATAAGAACGTATTTTTTCTTTTCACTCCAATAATAACTTTTACATATGAAGAAGCGAGCAAGGCAAGAGCCTTACTTATACATGTATGTTATTCATCGTAACAATTATATGCAGTAACATAATTATAAGCTTTTTTGCTTTTTTATTTTTATTTCATGTGAAGTGTTGTTTTCTTTGTTACTATATGCACTAATTGCTCATAAATATATTGATTTAGAATATATTTTTCTTACAACGAAATGACATGAGCTCAAGCATAGGTATAGATTTAAGGTTACGACAGACCGAGAAAAACACAAAAAAACCAAAAATGCATTCTAGTTTTCTTATGCTTTCCTCGTCATTTTCTTCTCCGTCGGTTTCTTCGTATGTATGTCTTCTGGCTATCTTAATCATCTCAGTCATTCGGCAAAAAATTCTTGTTGACTTCGTTTAACTCCTAAACTTAGTCACTGAAATCACTTATGTCAATGTATCCGTGTACAGTTTGTTATGTTTCTTTTCTCTTCCTCCTAAAAAGTGTGAATGCTCTTATATTTACATTAATTACATACGTAATGTAATAACAACTGGCTTTTGAAGCGGAAACGTGACTCAAACCGTTTTTCTCCTTAGTAACAGCAGATTGTAAATGCATAAGTACATATCAGCAGCAGCGAAAACTATAAGACTTTGAATTCTTTGTTGCACCTTAAATTTTGAAGAATGATGCTTAACTGTTATAATATTTTATGTCGAGAAAATTGATTCTTTGGGGCTTGAATTTTTTCTTCTTTCTTCTGCTTTTGTTGAACTTGACTATACAATACATGTTGTTACTTTTTTATGATCATGTTCTGAAACAATTTAGCGTGAGACCGACGTGGTACAATAGTAGCAGTAACATTCAGTAGCTACTACAAGTGTTACTTAACTGCAACTGCAAGAGAGAATTAGAGCTTTTTTACAGTGTATCTCTAAATCAATCATTTGTCTTCTGTTGCTGGAGTTGGTGGTGTTAGTGTTGTCTGGCGAGTGTGGGGTGATGGTCGTAAGGGTTGGGGAGGGAAAATTTTGAATTAATTAACACAAATTTATGGATTCGGTTGAGTTGTTGAAGAATCGGGACTTGCAGACGTTGCATCCGGTTGTTGAATCAATTCCGATCCTCCGCTGTTCTCCTGTTGTGACGCTCCCCCCTGCGCTCCTACTGCGTGAGGCGGAATCAAAGCCTGATTTAAATGACTTTGAATACCCAGCTCTGTATTTGTCACAAACAAAAATGAATCAAATATTATACAATTTGAAACATACATAACTAACAAAATTATTTCATATGTCCGTAAACTCATGAATTTCCAGATTGTAATTTTATATAGTATTATATCTGCATAATATAAAATAAGCAGAACTAATCACATACCATGTTCAGTAAAGTTAAAGAGAGGCGGTAATTCCCTGCCGTTGGGGAGACGAGTAACGGGGTCACGAAGTTCATCAAAGAACGTATGAGCACACGCTTCAAGCGGTGTAATCCGTGACGACGGCGTATACTCCAGCAAACGAGACACTAACTCGATGGCCTCTGGGGGGGTTCGTGGGCGAAAAACCTTTACATAATAACACAAATTTTTCAGATTAGTCCAATCTTACCAACCAAGCTTAAAAAGCATTGGATTCGAAAAACAAATACTCGGCATCAGTAAACCTAATACAACAAATACATCCATCACAAAATCAAGAAAATTACGTGAGTTTTGTTATTTTATCACCATGAAATCGTGTTATCATATGTAAATGCAGTTCTCTAAAACTCTCTCAGAACAATAATTTTCCAACTCTGATGCAGTTCACAGCTGACCAGCATTAAAAAGCATATTACATTATCTTACTCTCATGCCAACACTGTCTAAAGCTACAATAGTGCTTTTAGCGCAATCATAAAATTCAGCAACAAAGGAACGCGAACTAATATATCAATACCTTTTAATACAAATTATTGCCACCACTGAAATTAAAGCTAAAGAAAATAAAAGCTAAATAAATATATTTTGCTTTTAATACACTATTAGACTACTGGGCTATGTTAAACGCTACAACTGCAACAACCACCGATCACACCAATTATGGTATGGTGATTCTTATATATTAATTTTAATAATGATTACCATTTAATGTGGAGAAACTTAAAAATATTACACTGAGGAAACGTGGATAAATACGAAGAGCACTTAATGGTTTTTACACGCAGCAGCATAAACTGACATCAAGAATCCATTTCTACTCAAAAGTATCAAGTTGCATGCTACAGTGGTTGAAGAACTTTCAAAAGAATAATTTCCGTATCTCAGCCAAGAAAAATTATATTTTGATCAATTATATGATAAACAAATCCTCTAATTCAAGGCAACTTTCACCGCTTGTATGCTTGGGAGCAAAACTTGTTTACATGCTTTTCATTATTACCAGCGTCAGCTCGTCTCTACATGCAATAAAATCGTAATGTTCAACGAACGCAACACACGTAACTACATAAAAAACAGTAATTATTACGTTTTAATAACTACAAAATAAAGGAATTTTGAAGTATACATCTACTATTCTAAGCAAATATTGGTGTGACCTTCTGAGGGCCAAAATACAGCGCAAATATACTGCCACACAAAAATATTATTGCTTTCACGCAAACAATTCTAATGTGATTAATTCCTGTGTTTGAGCTGAAAAATTCGACTCTAATTTAAATCAACTGATTAGCGATAATAATATCTCGGGAGAAACCAGCTGCTAACTCAGAAACAAAATTAAATTTCCATTTCCTTAATTAATCAATTTAATGCTGCTGCGCTCCATGAAAGGGAGCGAAGCAACTACATCATCACTTCCCTAGCTTTACTCGTATAATTTATTCTTTATATTGCTGAATTTTTCCCCGACCTTGAGAAAAGCAGAGTAAGATAAATCTTAAGTATTCACTGAAAAAAATAAAAGATCCTTTCGGAGTAGATTGACACCAATCAATCGAGTAACCCACTTGTTCAATTTCTTCGCAATTTTAAATACATACTGTTCTACAAGGCACAAAACAAGGCACTAAAAGCTATTTCAAAGTGAATCAACATTCAACGAACGAAAAAAATACAGTTGATCAAGAACATTATTGTGATGAGAGTCATAAATGAACAAATTATGGAAATTACGCTTATTTGTATTCTGTTCCAAGCTACAACAAAAATATGTTCTCTAACGCTACTACATTAGCAATCGTCAATCCTTCGTTCCTTTCCATACGAATAGAGCAAATAACTGGAGAAAACTGGGAAATGCAAATTAAGTTGCTTTGAAACGCTTTTACTTTTTTCTTCCTCCCTACAAGTCAGAAGTAAATTTTCTCTGCCCAAATTCTATAGCTGAATCATACAAGAACACTCACACTTATGTAAGATATATAATAGGTTACAGCAAATGTACATCCGCAAAAAATATAACACACAAATGTGATTACAAGTCAGCGTGTCTTGGGGATATATTCAAACAAAATGAGGTCTACATAATACACAATAAAAGTAAGAATCTTCGCGTAATTGCAGTCAAATGCTTACAACCTTCTCTTTCAACGATTTATTCCAAATTTGGATCCTTAAATCCTGACGAAAGGTTTCAGGTGAAGGAGAAATAAAATTACTTCTATGGTCACAAATGCTACTTTAAACATTGATCAGAAAGGTCAAAGATTATTTAGGAAGAAAACATGTACGTCCGTATGCAAGACATACGCAACCAACAGTATAATTTTTCAATAATTATAGTTAACTACTTTGAAGTAACAAAAATAAAAGTTGAATCTCTTTCAGCACACAAATTCTATTAGTTTACAATACGTAAACTGACACGGTTGCTTTAAAAGCTTAGCGAATTTACGCCATCAAAAGGGTAATAGTACTATTAAAAATATTATGGAAGCCAAGATTCACTGTTTAATAATACACATAGAAAAAATAAGTGTGAGTGTGGTAGCAGTATTATGAACACTCTTTAGTCGAAGTTTAGTCCTGAGTAATGATTTCAAGATATTATACATTAATACGCTTATATTTTGTGGAAACACGCAGTAAATGGGTAAAAATAGCGGGGGAGTTATAGCTGAAACTTACTCTAATACGCTGAGACGGCCTCATACTCCCTGCACTGCACATTTGCTGTAACCTTTGCTAAACAATTAATCAACTTAATTTTATTTTTGGGTTCAATAAAAATCAGAAAAAAAGAAAATTACCAAATTAATATTTACAACTTCCCTGGGTGCATACGACAAGGTATGTGCGTCACATGCATGAATAAGTGTTCATGTACACGCTCATTTGCTCTGACTACTCTGTAACCACCGTAACGTAACCACCTAGCTTGAACACAAGTTAAGCTCTAAAATGGCAGTTCCACGTTTTCAACTTGAACTTTTTTGAATTTACATCCCGAAAATAATTAAATCAACAGTACCTGAATTTCTACTCCACGAGAATAAATGAAACTAAAGGAGAAACCATGTAAACTGGTGATCATTTATACCCAACACTTTTGAAAATCAAAACCTATGTAAATTTGCAATACACACTAATCCTTTGGTCAACCATTGATCACACTTTCAAAATCAGATTTCTCCATCAGCCAAGTGTTAAACATAATTCCTGATTTAGTACAACGTTCAAAGTGATGAAGTTGTACCAGTTTCACAAGTATCTCAAAGTTACTGTGAAGGTTACAATTTCATATATAGTTGAGAAGCTAAAATAAATGTCGAATAATTGTGAATAACTCTTATTAAATTACTTATCCAAAATATTATGAAGATGGTCGACTATGCAATACTGCTTCTAGTTACATTTTCGGGCTGAATTAAATCTATCTTAAAATTACGGAGCTGAGAAAAAAGTACTCCATCAAAACATTTGAGTATTTCTAATTTCACGGTCGATTTTGTCAACCAAAGTTTTCTACGTGATATAGACCAACCTTAGTCCAAGGATGGGCAGTGATCTGCGGGAAGCGGAACTCGGTGTAATTGGGATTCATTTCTCGAATTTGCTCACGGGTTGGTGTGCCCAGCACTTTGATAATCTCGACCAGTTGGTCCACACCAGAGTCACCCGGGAAGATTGGCTGACCCAGCAGCAATTCGGCCAACACACAGCCTGCACTCCACACATCTACAAGGATATAATTGTTCTGATTAGTAATGGTTGAGATTGTTGACAAATCGACAATCTAAACCAACGCAAAAATAAAATGAATATTATCAAACGCCAGCAGCACCATTGCAGCGGATTACGTTAACCTGATTAGAGCCACTGAATCAATGAATTTTATACAAGATGCATTGCTGAAATATTCACGATCATTTTCTCCGTTTTTCAATTGTACTAGTACACACTTCAGGAATGCCAGAGGAAGGAAGCAAACCCGCATGAATAAACAAACGAAGTTGAGAGATATAACACATAATGTTATGTACCGATTTTCGTGGTGTAGTCGATAGCACCGAAGATGAGTTCGGGGGCTCGGTAGTATCGTGAGCAGATGTATGAGACATTAGGTTCGCCTCGGACCAGATGCTTGGCGCTGCCAAAGTCACAGAGTTTAAGGACGCCGGTTGATGGGTCCAAGAGAAGATTCTGTGGTTTGATATCCCGGTGACATATCCCAAGAGAATGAATGTAAGCCAGGCTTCGAAATAATTGGTACATGTACAATTTGATGTAGCTGATGGGAATCGTCTGCTTGTTCTTGCTATAGTGTCGGGCAACTTTGTACACCGTTTCCGGAATATACTCCAGCACCAGGTTTAAATACACTTCGTCCTTCTGCACAACCAAAAACAAACCCCGGTTAATTGATAAAGCGTCTAGCTGATTAAACCAAAGACAGTACCCACCAAGATTTCATTAAAAGCGCGCTAGAACTAATCATTAGTACCAGGGTACTGACACGGTCAAAATCAACTTTTAAATTAAGGAATCCGCGTTCAGTTCCATTGCCATCAAAAAATATTTAAAAGGTAATCAGTTGCCCTAGAGTGTAGTTGAGTATCGGGAAACATTTGCAATTGTATGAAACGGTTTCTATTATCTGCTAACAGAGGGCTTTCATTGAACATTAACTTTTCCAATAATCACAGTTTAGGTTAGGTTCTTGAACAGCACAAAGACAAATCGCTCATCGTAGATTATTAATATTGGAAGGTAATTCTGAAACTAAGAAAACGAATTAATTCATCGAACGATTACCATCACTAATTCAGCGCTACTAACGATTCAGACGGAAACGGCTGGTTTCAGGCAACAATTAAATGTGTTAACAGAATTTCCAAATCAATGGAATCTGTAGTCATACAATCATGTGCACTGATGGTTGCAGTAGCCAGTCATAAGAATTTCAAGGGTAAGAAACCGTACGCTGCCACAAATTTGACATAATATTAGGGGAAGGAGTTTCTTTCGAAAGATTTTCTATGACCTGACCGAATAAATAACCGATTAACATATGACGCTACCCTCACTTGTAACCTGTATCATAATCATCAAATTCATTGAAATGGATAAGCTTTTATAGACGTTTATTTGCGAAACCGAAAGCACATGTAAATTCAGTAGTTACACCGTGTGATACCAGAGTAACTAAGTATGTATAACAAGTACAACGGTGAAGCAATCAATAATATTCAGCAACTAGTTTCTAGTTGAAAAAAAACTGAGTACTTATGAACTTAATTACTTCGGACGGAAAAGAAGCTTGTGACCTATGTGATAATTTAACGCTGGCAAAGCTTGTTTTACTTGAATAAAATTAATTGAAGCCATAACTGAAATTAAACCTGATTTTGGTTCATTCAGCTGGAAGCTTCAAACATTTACGTAGCTAAGGCGTCACCAATTCAATCAATATTTATATTCTACCACCTACATGGATCCTATTCCTAATTCTCAGTAACACAGGGAATACGCTCAACACATACAATTCAGAATAATGAATTAACTGTTACAAGTAAATACATAATATAAGTAACAATTAGCAACTTGCTCTTTTCCTCTCTAACTTTATATTTGTAGTAACATCATTTTACATTTTCCATCCTTCCCTTGCAAATATAGAATGACTTGGTGTTTTCGGGTTTCTAAAGCACTCTAAAACAACATCCCAACAAAAAAACAAACAACCAATCGTAGTCAAGCTACCAGGAAACATCTCTCAACAGTATAGTGTGAAATTTGAACTGAAGGTACCGCCCAGTAAAGAAGGTTCGCTTCCACAACTTGTAAATACTAAATGTCACATCACTCATATAAATACTAATAATTGAATGTTACTAACCTTTTCACCGCTGGAGTAAAAGAAATATTTGAGCTTGACTATGTTACAGTGTTCTAGCCGCCTCATGATTTGAAGTTCTCGGTTCTACAAGGACAGAGAAAACGATCCATAATTATCCCAGAAAATGAACTAAAGACCATCTTATTCCCCAAATACCAATCCTGATCACATCTGCACAAAACAGAGTATTCCCTAATCCCAACAATCAACAATAATATCCACCACCCCCCCCCCAAATACATCTCCTCACATTACACTCTGAACATCCCAAAGACAAATGACTTGTAACTGGAACATCCCATTGAAAAATTCAGAGCACCATCCGTCCCACCCGGAATAGATTGGTATTTGAAGCATCCCAATTTGGAAAGAGCCCCCGATGACCCAACGGTTCTACTTTAAAAGAACCGAGTCAATACTGAGCCCCCTCCCCAAAACTTGACCCACCTTAAACCGCTTATCTTGGAGGACTTTCTTGATTGCAACAAGCTCCCCTGTATCGCATAGTTTGGCTTGGTAAACGACACCGAAGCTTCCATTTCCTATGGGTTTGGTGTCCGTATAACGTATTTCTTGAGGTCTATCAGGTCCTGCACCTGGGGTAGCAATGACTGTTGTCACTTTCCCTCCCTCCGAAACTGAAAGAACATCAAATTACGGGACTTAAATTGACTCCAAAACCTCAACCCAAGTCTCCCATGCCACATGCGGATCCGATCATCTTCCTCACACACACACACACATCAAAAAGGATATAAATTGTACTATTCAACATATAATATATATTCCTCATTTCCTCGAACCATCTCCTCCTCCCAAAATTCCCAGATTGGACCCAACCCTTCAATTCCCCACATATTCCTCCCAAATCCCAAAGTCCTCTCCCCACCAAACTCCTGGGTCAATCAAAGTTAAATTGATGTCAACTTACTCGAATTGCGTTGCTCCGCAGCAGACGTAGTTCTGGGGCGGCCACTCATGGTTGATGTTGGTAAGGATTAAAAATTGGGTTGAAATTTTGACGACGAAGAGTGGGCACCAGCTCTCTCACACTTCCTTAGCCTTGTTTCATCCTCTTCACAGGTAATCAAAAATCCGACAAGCCAACAATCACTCGCCTGGTTACCTTGGCAATTTACAAATTTAAGTCCAACTTTCTCAAAAAATTTCTTGCCCCGTCGTCATTTTGATCTAATCATAGGGGAATGTCATCCTGCCACTGCGCATGAGAAAAAACTCCGCTTCCATTCAAATCCTTTAACATGCGACTGCCTCAGCCTCAAACTTTAACTTCCACACAACATTATATCCCAACTCACTCACTCTCCTAGCCCTAGCCCTAGCACTAACACACACACATACACAGACACACACACACACTTTAAGCACTGCTCGTCTCCTCTCTGCTTCTCCACTCTTCTCAATTGAGCTGCTCTCTATATGCACTCTCAATGGCTCACAGGCACTGCCATAGTGTGTGCATACACATAAGCATAATATATAGAAGAGACGAATGCTCACTAATGCAACGCTCAGCCCACTAAAAAATAGTAGTGTGAGAGCAAGAAGTGCTCTTTTAAAGCTTGCTGAATAAAGTAACTTCACTTCGTTAAATAATGGCTCACTCTTCGTTAATAATAACTAACCATTTTTACACTCCTAATAATTTCCAGGATTTTTCCCTCTGACGTATCCTAATACTTCCTTTCTATGCATGGGGATTACTTCAAATATTATGCTATTAAATATAATATTAATTACTTAATTTATTTACCACGCTAAATTATTATTTATTTCCTCTAAATAATTCCCCCTTGCCCTTTAAGCAGATAATTTAAGTCAGACTATTAATTACAGTGTAGGACATGAGGCATATTTATGGGCTAATATTGATTATTAAGCCTTCCTTGTATATGTAATTTAGATTAATTTGTAATAATTCTCTTGACGGAAGAAAAATAGAGGACAGAAGTTGTAAAAATGTTATCTATGGGAGATAATCAAATAAAAATTCATTATTCTAGTACTTGTTTTTTTTATTATTGCCAGTGCAGTGGTAGTTAATATTATATTGTTAGGGTATTTTTGATTATTTTTGGAATTCTGGACTTTTTATGTATTATGGTTGGATTTTTTTCCCGTTGCTGGAGTAAATTTTTGATGACGGTTGAAGATGATTATTGCTTAGTCTTTTGGGGATTTTTGAGTCTGTAGAGTTTTGTTACCGTGGGTAGTGGAAACTAATTGTGGGGGATGTAAGATTACAATAATTTATTAGTTTCTAATTAATTAAATTTAATTAGTTTAAGATTGTAGATGCTTTTAAGAAGTTTTTTTTTTACATTAAATAAATTTCGATAAATAAATATAACCTATTAATTGTTTTTTTTTTAGGGAAGACATACATTGTAAGGGATTTATACTGTGGGATGTTGTTTTTAAATTAAAGTAATTACAGTATTAAGAAGGGCTATTTTGTCAAAATGGCAAAGTAGGTGATGTGGTAAGTATAGGGAGTCTTGGATGGGAGACCATGGGAGGGAATGTGAGAGAAATGGGACACGTGGCCAGTGGACACTGACATTAAGAAAATGGACAATTTAGTCTATTGATGCCATATTTTAGGGTCATTTTTAATATACTGGAAAAATGAGAGTGGATGGGATACTTTGTGCGGAATTTTTAAGCATCCAAACAAATTTTAGGGGAAATATGGGATTTTTAAAATAGTTTCCCACGTATACGACATTAGGGACAGTCAGACATGATGTCTGAAGATTATAGTTAGATTGCAGTGATCACGTTTTAAGTTTTAGTAGAGA